>CM070021.1:15018183-15358183 GCA_036247105.1 Cirrhinus mrigala
GCATCTCGCTACCATCCTCAAGACTCTATCCATCTTCATAATGTCTTGTCCATGAGGAGATATGTGTTTGCCTACAGAGGGTCTGGTTTCATAGACTGCCAGAAGGTTTGTACAGGTAAGATCTCCTGTATGGCTTGTAGGAAACTTTTGGCTCTTTTAAAAAGTTTACTTGGTGGTTGATAGCCATATGATTAATTTATTGAACTATTTTGATTATTTGAAAACTTTTTGAACTTCAATTCTACTTATCTACTTTTTTCAAGATACCAAAAATGTTTGAATCTCATGAAACGTATCAAAAATAGATAGTCCAGTTTCATCATAACCAAAGAAAATAAATAAATATAAATAGTTACTTTAAAAAAGATGTTTAAAATGTTAAATAATACAATATATATATATATATATATATATATATATATATATATATATATATATATATATATATATATATATATATAAACTAAATATTTAGTTTAGTGTAGTTAAGTTTTTTTTTTTCCTTTTTTTCCACTGTGACAATTATGCCACAAAAAATTCTTAAATGTATCACATTTTTATTATTGTTATGCATCTGGTTGTTTAACTTTTTTATTATAAAAATATATATTATGGAAAAAAGAAACCTAAATATTTAATTATTGTGCATTGTGGCAATTATGATAAAAATGTATCACATTTATTGTTATGCATCTGGATGTTTTACTTTTTTTTTTTTTTTGACGTTCCATTATTTTTAGTGGATATTTTAAAGTAATTCTCATTTATGCATTTATACTTTTTTTTTTTTTTACATGTATTGCAATAAGAAATAGTGTAATACAGTGATTTTTTTTATTTATTTATTTAAATACAAGGTACAAAAGAAAATACTACATATATTTTCAAGATGCTAAAAATGTTTGAATCTCATGAAATGTCAATAATATATCTAAGTCCAATTTTGTCACAATCACAAAGGAAAAATAAATTAAAAATTACTTAAAAAAAGAAGCTTAAAATGTTAAATAATACATTATGAAATATAATTTATAAAAAAAAATATATTAATATGGAAAAAACTCTAATTTTTAGTTCTGTTTTTTTTTTTTTTTTATAAAAAAAAAATTATAAAAAGTGTTATTATTGTTATGCATCCAGATACTTTTTTATTAGAAAAATATATATTATTGTGGAAAAAAGAAGCCTAAATATTTGCATTGTAGCAATTAAGCAAATTCTAAAATGTATCAATTTTTTTTATTATTTGTTATGCATCCGATGTTTTACTTTTTTATTATAAAAATATATATTATTATGGAAAAAAATATATTATATGGAAAACATATTATTATGGAATGTATTTATTGTGTGCATTGTGGCAGTTATGCAAATTCTCACATTTTTTAAATTTCTATTATTTTTATTATTTTATTATTGTTTTCTGTAACTTAATTAACTGTAACTTTTTTCTTACATGTATTACAATAACAAATACTGTAATAGTGATTTTTTTTTTTTTTTAATACAAGGTGTACGTGTACGTATATGTGTGTTTATATACAGGTGCGCATATTTGCATTATAGTAATGTGCATTATAGTATTAAGAATATATATATATATATATATATATATATATATATATATATATATATATATATTGTTTGTTTTGCAATTTTGTGACTACAATTTCAAGGGCAGTTGGTATAGTTGTCATGAAAGTAATGTTATGATCTTAAAAATCTTAAAATAGGCTTTGTTCTATGAATACAATATTTAATTACTCATTCTGAGGTGAAATGACCTGGAAATGTTCTTGGCAGGATTTGTGAGATTCTGTTCCAAAAATCCAGTCCAGTCAAATCAGCTGTAATCCAAACATAGACTGTTACTTTTAGAAACGATTGCTGCTTTAAAAAATATTAGACTATCAGTTTCTGTGGAATGATGTTTTGCTTGGCAGATATGGTACAAGGTACTGAAAGTTTCTCATTGCCAAACGCAGACAACAGGAATGAGCTTTGCCCTTGTTTTTATCAGAGCTGAAGACACAATATTAAGCAGCATTATAAGAGTCACAGACTCCAGCCACTGGCCTCAGGGAAGTGACAGAAATAGTGTGAAAACAAGGAGGTGACAAGGTCTGTGCCTCACCTTTCGTTTACTTAGCAGAGGAGAGATAGAAAGATAGCAGAGGCTCTACACTGTAAGTGCCACGTTAGCTCTCTCTCCTCCTGATCTCCCACCCGAAACAGAGCAGCCCATTGAGCGAGTACAGAGAAACAGGCCGAGGGGGAGTGTGGGGCCTTTCCATGATCACTTTGGAGAACTTTGGAGGGTCAGTGGTGAGTGAAAAATGCTCCACTGGTTTTGGTTTTGATAATCAAGCCTCTGTTGTCCAGGTCATCTGTGCTTCCAAAGAATTGAGAATGGGCTGAAATCACACAGGCCCTGCAATGACCGTGTGTTTCGTTCGGACCGTTCATTAGCAGTGTTTGCTAAGGCAAGCACTTTTTAACTTTAAAATAGTAGTTCACTTCCAGAACAAAAATTTACAGATAATGCATTCACCCCCCCCCCCCCCCCGTCATCCAAAATGTTAATGTCTTTGTTTCTTCAGTCATAAAGAGATTATGTTTTTTGAGGAAAACATTTCAGGATTTCTCTCCATGTAGTGGACTGATATGGTGCCCCTAAATGTGAGCTTCCAAAATGTAGTTTAAATCCAGCTTCAAATGCACTGTAAAAAAAAATAAAAAACACAATTTGTTGAGTCAGCTTAAAATTATTTGTTACGCTGCTGCCTTAAAATTTTAAGTTCAGTCAACTAAAATAAGTTCAGTCAACTTGAAATGTTAAGTTGTACTAAGTAACAACTTAGATATTTGTGTTTGCTAAACTTAATAGATGGGTAAGTAACTGAGCTGCCTTAAAATTTTAAGCTGAATCAACTCAAATATCTAAGTTGTCACTTAGTATAATTTAACATTTCAGGTTTAATAAATTTTTTTTTGAGTTGACTGAACTTAAAATTTTAAGGCAGCCAGGTTACAAATTATTTTAAGTTGACTCAACAAATTGTTTTTTTACAGTGTGGCTCGAAACGATCCCAGCCAAGGAAGAAGGGTCTTATCTAGCGAAACGATTGGTTATTTTATACTTTTTAACCTCAAACGCTCATCGTGTCTAGCTCTGTCTGTACTGTTTTTTTTTCCGGTCATGACAGTTAGGGTACGTCTAAAAACTCCCATCTCAGTTTCTCCTCCAAATTTAAAATCATCCTACATCGCTGCAAAAGAACCAACCCAGAGTATACAAAGTGAACATGCAAAGATGATCAAACACACTTTACAAAAAAGGTAAAACAGTGATGTAGGACAATTTTGAAGTTGAAGGAGAAAATGAGATGGGTTTTTTTTTTTTTTAAACAAAGCTAGACAAGAAGAGCATTGGTTGTGTCTAGAAGGGATACAGCTCTGACCAGAAACTAACAATGAAATGAATTGTACTCCATATTAAATTGTTTTGTTTTTTTTAACGTCTACACCCACCCCAACCCTAATCTTAGCCCTTACTATAATACAAAACCAGTATTACTGTTGCACAGTGTGACAAAAATAATGTTAGATTGGTGTGCGAGTTTTGAGGTTAAAAAAAAGAGCGTTTGAGGTTAAAAAGTATATAAATTGTCATTTTTTTTTAGAAAATAACCAATCATTTTGCTAGTTAAGACTCTTCTTTCTTGGCTGGGATCATTTAGAGTCCTTTGAAGCTGCATTTAAACTGCATTTTGGAGGTTCAAACTCAGGTGCACCATAGAAGTCCACTATATGGAGAGAAATCCTGAAATGTTTTCCTCAAAAAACTTCTTCTTCTTCTAAAAACTTCTAAAATTTCTTTACGACTGAAGAAAGAAAGGGATGGCAAGGGGGTGAGTACATTATCTGTACATTTTTGTGCTGGAAGTGAATTTCTTTAAAAAAATTATTATACTGTCATTTACTCACACTCAGGTTGTTCCAAACCTTTATAAGTTTCTTTCTTCTGTTGAACATGAAAGAAGGTATTTTGAAGAATGTTTGTAACCAAACAGTTGACTTCCATTGACTTTCATTGTATTTTTTTTCCCATACTATTGAAGTCAATGGCTACCAGCAACTGTTTGGTTACCAGCATTCTTGCAAACACTACTGTTCTAAAAGCTGCTAGAACATCCTAACAACCGCATAACAATCTCCTCCAGATCTCACGGAACTCCCTAGCAACTATGTAGCAACTTCCTGGCATCATGGAAGTAAATTTTAAATGTGTTTCTTCTGAAAATGTAACAAGGATGTGTGTGTGTGTGGCCTCATGGCAACATCTGCACTTCACAAGAGTGGTTTTCCAAGCTGATCTTTCCCACCTCCTGTTCTGGCTCTTCCTCTCTCTGTCTGCGATATCCTCCAGACACTTAAAAACATTTTCCTGAGCATCATTATTCACCGCTAACGCTCCAGCGTTCAGCAGCCCCGTGCTGAATTTCATTTGGGATTTGAAATAGTGCTCATGGAAATGGGTTTGTTATCAGACTGGCATAATGTCAGGTCAGACTCGCAGTAAGAATGGCTCCAGCTGCAGTCAAAAGGTGGTGGCTGGAAAAGCTGTGTAATTTAGTTAAGCGATGATGTCATCCTTGTTTCACAATGTCTACCTCATGCTTTCACACCAGTGAAGATTACAGACTACCACACGAGTCGTTCTGTAACTGCCCTTTCTTCTACAGTTCTTCTCCCACTGTAACATGAGAGTTTTTTGAATACAATGAATTCTGACATACTGCTCTTTTCACATACTGTTTTTCCCACACTATTTAGTAGGAAAGTAGGTATATTTGAATGTACGGTATGTGTTTTTCCAAAAATGGCTTAAAATATTAAACATGTTTGATATCAGACTCGTACGGAAGCCCGTTTCCACCACTGAATAAAAAATAAAAATGGTAATTGTGACTTTTTATCTTGCAATTCTGATTTTGTCCTCAAAATTATGTGATATAAACTCACAATTCTGACTTTTTTCTCAGAATCGTAAGATATAAACTCGAAATTCTGACTTTTTACTCAGATTTGTGATACAAACTCGCAATTCTGACTTTTTTTTCAGAATTGTGTGATACAAACTTGAAATTCTGACTTTTTTTCTCAGAATTGCGTGATACAAACTTGCAATTCTGGCTTTTTTTCTCAGATACAAACTCGTGATTGCAAGTTAAAAATCAGAATAGCGTGACATAAATTCGCAATTCTGACTTTTTTTCTCAGAATTGCGTGATACAAACTCGTAATTCTGACATTTTTCTCAGAACTGAGCAATACAAACTCACAATTGTTAATAAAAAAATCTGAATTAAAGGATACAAACTCGCAATTCTGTTTTTTTTTTTTTAGAAATGCGTGATATAAACTTGCAACTGACTTTTTTTTCTCAGAATTGTGTTAAACGAACTCGCAATTCTTACTTTTTTCCTCAGATTTGTGATACAAACTTGCAATTCTGACTATTTTTGTCAGAACTGCGACATAAACGTGCAATTCAAAATTGCATGATATAAACTCACAATTCTGACTTTTTTCTCAGAAATACATGATACAAACTCGCAATTCAGACTTTTTTTTTTCAGAATTGTGATACAAACTCGCAATTCTGACTTTTTTTCCCAGAAATACGTGATACAAACTCGCAATTCAGATCTTTTTCTCAGAATTGCGTTAAACAAACTCACAATTCTGACTTTTTTCTCAGAATCGTAAGATATAAACTCGCAATTCTGAATTTTTTCCTTCATATTTGTGTGATACAAACTCACAATTCTGACTTTTTTTTCTCAGATTTGTGTGATATAAACTCACAGTTCTGACTCTTTTTTTTTTTCTCAGAATTGCATGATACAAACTTGCAATTCTGGCTTTTTTTCTCAGATACAAAGTTATCAGTTAAAAATCTGAATTAAGTGACATAAATTCACAGTTCTGACTTTTTTTTCAGAACTGAGCAATACAAACTCACAATTGTAAATAAAAAATCTAAATTGCAGGATACAAACTCGCAGTTCTGACTGTTTTCTCAAAAATGCGTGATATAAACTTGCAACTATGACTTTTTTTTCTCAGAATTGTGTTAAACGAACTCGCAATTCTTACTTTTTTCCTCAGGTAGGTGATACAAACTCACAGTTCTGACTTTTTTTCTCAGAATTGCATGATACAAACTCGAAATTCTAAATTTTTTTCTCAGATTTGTGTGATACAAACTCACAGTTCTGACTTTTTTTCTCAGAATTGCATGATACAAACTCGAAATTCTGACTTTTTTTCTCCGATTTGTGTGATACAAACTCAGTTCTGACTTTTTTTCTCAGAATTGCATGATACAAACTCACAGTTCTGACTTTTTTCTTAGAACTGAGCAATACAAACTTACAATTGTAAATAAAAAATCGGAATTGCAGGATACAAACTCGCAATTCTGACTGTTTTCTCAAAAATGCGTGATATAAACTTGCAACTATGACTTTTTTTTCTCAGAATTGTGTTAAACGAACTCGCAATTCTTACTTTTTTCCTCAGGTAGGTGATACAAACTTGCAATTCTGACGACTTCTCAGAATTGCGTGATACAAACTCGCAGTTCTGTCTTTTTTCTCTGAATTGTGACATAAACGTGCAATTCAACTCACAATTAAACTCACAATTCTGACTTTTTTCTCAGAAATGCATGATACAAACTCGCAATTCAGACTTTTTTTTTTCAGAATTGTCGTACAAACTCGCAATTCTGACTTTTTTCCCAGAAATACGTGATACAAACTCGCAATTCAGATCTTTTTCTCAGAATTGCGTTAAACGAACTCGCAATTCTTACTTTTTTCCTCAGATTTGTGATACAAACTTGCAATTCTGACTTTTTTTTTCTCAGATTTGTGTGATTAAAAACTCACAATTGTGAGTTAAAAATCAGAATTGTGTAATACACATTTGCAATTGCTAAAAATAAAAATAAATAAAATGTCGCAATTACCTTTTTTTCATTCCTTACTCAGTGGTGGAAATGGTCTTTTATAGACTTGTTCATAGACTGAAACTAAAATCTAATGTCTTTGTCCATCATACAGGACATGATTTTCTGCAAAATCTGTCAACTGCCTGAAATCTGCAGCGTTAACTTGTCCAGACTGCAAATTGGGGCTGAAATCTGAGCAAAAGTCATGTAGTGTTTTTACCGCCTACACTGAAATATAGTGAGACAGTCTGAGACAAAAGAACGGTTGGAGGAAGGAGGTTGTTGACAATATTTCCATTAGACCAAGAGTTTTCCAAAGCTGTTTCCTTTGCTTCGCATCCACCTCCTCCCATTTACTAACTCCCTGCCCTTCTTCAGTCACTTTCTGGGAATACTCACCGTGGACCAGATTTGGTAGACATCAAGGTTTCTATGCATACTTCTTGAGCAGCTCATCTGATGTCTGGAGGAGTAAGGAGAGTCAGGAATCAGAGTTAGGAGGAGAGGGGTGAGTCTGGGACGCTTGTTTTGGCAGCAACCCATTGTATCACAGCAGCTTTTAATAGCACAGCGAAAGGAGGTGTTGACGTCGTTCTCCTTCTGCCTTGAGGCTCCGAGACCCTGCGTGCGAGCCACTTTCTGCCATGGTCCAGCTGAGGTGAAATTCTTGGCTTTGAGTTCACACATTTTTGGATGGAGATTAAAGAGATCATCTGAGGAGTTTTGCCAAGGCGCTGAAGGTCGCACGCTGCAATCGAGGGCATTGCCAAATGCCTGGTGCACCTGAGCGAAGTCTGACCTCATGTTGTAGTCATGTGAATCTCTTTCTAATCCAAGATTTTTAACTGGATTTGGTAGCATCAAGCTTTGGATCGGGCATTGGAGATTTGGAAGAACTGGTTATGGCTATGGAGCTTCTGTTCAGAGGATATAAGCATGTGTAATCACCCCATGAGGTACTGGCTTCATTGCTCAAGATCAAAATCAACATCTGTGCAAAGGTAAAGCAATTCTTTGAGTATTAAAATATAGAATCGAGTCTTGAACTCTGACCCTACACCTTGACACGTCAAACAGGGCTATTTCTGCATGATTTTTGGTCTGTGTGGGTGCTTGTGTCTATAAATTTGTAGCTTGGGTCCTGTGGTCCCCAGTGGAGGAGAGCCAGGCCCCTTCGCCACTCCTCTGCAGGGATTAAACACGGTGAAAAGAGCTCTTTGTGCCGGCCGCGCTGGAATGCCTGTTGAGCCCAGTGTCTTTAGGAAACAAACAGCCAAAGTCAACGGAACATTTGAGCAAGTGCCTGTTGGAATATTGTGTTCACTTGAGCCCCTGCCCTGCGCAGCCCCCTCAGTGTGGAGCACCAGAGAAAGAGTGACTCACTCTCAATAGTAGCCTTCAAGCCAGGAAATTATTAGACTGATGATGCGTTATTTGCGTCTGAAAGTCAGTGTGCTCAGAAAAACACTCTTCAACCTATGGAAGCCTAAAGTAAATATGCGTTTATATCTCAGAATTGCTGCGTTATGTATCTTAAAGTGATAGTTCACCCAAAAATAAAAATTCTTAGAACACAAATTAAGATATTTTTGATGAAATCCAAGAGATTTCTGACCCTGCATAGACAACAACGCAACTACCACGTTCAAGGCCCAGAAAGGTAGTAAGGACATCTTTAAAGTGGACTTTAATGTGAACGCATGTCAAACACTGGCACGGAAAATAAGAAATTGTCGAATAAAGTCATTATTTTTGTTTTCTTTGTGCACAAAACATATTCTCATAGTTTGATAAAATTACAACAATGTCCTTACTACCTTTCTTGACCTTGAATGTGTCAGTTGCGTTGCTGTCTATGCAGGGTCAGAAAGCTCTCGGATTTGATGAACAAAGGTCTTATGGGTTTGGAACGACATGAGGGTGCGTAATTAATACAGAATTTTCATTTTTTTTTGGTGAACAATCCCTTTAATATGACCTTTAATGTGGAGTAATGCGGCTTTCAGTCTTTCAGTGAATTTGTTACTTACAACTGAGACTTTCTTGTAATTTTGACTATATATTTCACAGTTGTGACTCTATTTGGAACTATATTTCTAATAATTTTGACTTCGTATCTCAGAACTGTGGTGTTACATCTCATAATGTGACTTTATGCAGTTATGTGGTTTTCAACCCTCCAAATTGTATTACTCACCTCTGAAACTCCATTTAACTTTATATTTTACAGTTGAGACTTGTAATCTTGCAATTACAACTTTCTCATCATTTTCAATTTATAACTCAGAATTGTGGCAATGTGACTTTAAATCTTGCAATTAAGGCTTTATTTCTCATAATTTTGACTATTGTGGCTTTATATCATCTAACGGCGACTTTATATTTTACGGTGTGACTATTTTTTATTGTAAGCTAGTGTTGTCAAACAATCTAAAATAAAAGTTTGTTTACATAATATATGCATGTATACTGTGTATATTATATATATATATATATATATATATATATATATATATATATATATATATATACACACACATATACTGTAAATATTTTAAAAAATATTTCCATATTTATATTCACATGACTGATATTATATATAAATATTTTCCAGATATACCCATAATGTATTTTTCTTAAATATATACATAATATATATCCAGAGTGCACACACATATATTTTGTAAACAAAAACTTTTATTTTGGATGCGATTAATTGTGATTAATCATTTGACAGCACTATTTTAAAAGTATAAATATCTCAGTTAGGCTACCTTTTTTATTTTCCGGTGGAAACTTTACTTTTTGTATATGTAGAGTTATGAGCAGTCCCAGAAATTGTTTGGATTTTTTCATTAGTTAATTTAAATTGTTCTTTGCTAATTTGAGGGAAAAGCTGCATAATTTTGTGGAATGAGTTTTAAAAAATGTTTAAAAAATAGGTTTGTTTGACTGGTGTAAAACAGGGCAGACTGTTTGAAACAATCATTATTTTTGCAATTCCATTTGGTCTATGAAAGAAAACGTCTCGGTTACGTATGGTAACCCTCGTTCCCTGATGGAGGGAACGGAGACGTTGTGTCGAGTAGTGTACGACACTAGGGGTCGCTCTTGGGAGCCCAAACACCTCTGACAGTATTGAACAGGCCAATGAAATTGGGTGTGCAGATT
Source organism: Cirrhinus mrigala (assembly GCA_036247105.1). NCBI lineage: Eukaryota > Metazoa > Chordata > Actinopteri > Cypriniformes > Cyprinidae > Cirrhinus > Cirrhinus mrigala. The sequence continues at coordinate 15,028,376 of CM070021.1, forward strand.
TGCACAGCTGGCCACGCCCCAGCCATCCGGGTACAAGTAGGGCAGCATGTGCATCTGCTCACTCGTTCTGATCTGAGGAGCCGAGAGTCTCAACTCACTCAGAGGCGGTCCAGAGTTGTGGCATGGGAGACATACGTAACCGAGACGTTCCCTATCTGTCGTACACTCCGAGTTGTGTCGAGTAGTGTACGACACTAGGGGTCTCTTGTCAAATCACGCCACAAGCCTGGCCGCGTCACGAGTTATCGGGCGCAGATAGTAACAAGCCAGCGTGTTAACACAAGTGCGACTCACCTCTTCGTGACCTTCCAACGTCCAAGAACTGACCTGTTACAGCAGTGTCCTGCAGCCGGGCCTGCCTTAGTGGAGCGGCTGAGTGTCTTGGCGGACGTTGGGGAAGTGACTATTTCCCGAAGGAAAAAAGGCACTACGGAGCTCACAACCTGCCCAGAGGGGGGGGTATAAGTGAATATCATTAGATATGGGACCTGACATGGGTCTCACGCTAGGGGAGACTACCAAATTCAGATCCTAGACACAAACCTGTCTTTAGGGGAAACACCGCACCATAGAGAGTTATAGGTGGAATTACACACATGGGGCCACATAAGGAGCCACTACATATGGGGCACAAATCCGACCAAGAGTTAGTAAAGTAACCATACCTTGTGTTGGGATTCTGCAGCGAGTTCCTCCGCCGAACTCTGCCACATGCAGAAGTGCCAAGTGATGGAGGAGGTGTTCAGGGTTCGCGTCAGGAAACCTACTGAAACTTAGAAGCGTAATCACCATTAGGGGAAGCACCTAAGCAGGCTCTACACCCAACCAGAGTGCCGCGCCAAGAGCTTGCGATTGAAACTCTAGCTGACACTGGTTCCATGCGCAAATTGGCAAGTGTATAGGTGTAGCCCAACCTGTAGCTCTGAAGATGTCTGTTAATGAGGCTGCAAGGCAAGCCTCCGGCCTGGTAGGCCGTACGGATCGCATCCACATTTTTCCTTTTTTTTTTTTTTTAGTGGGAGATCTTTGTTTGGAGACACCCTTCCCCTTCTGCTGTGCTCCATAACAGACAAAGAGCTGACCAGGACGTCTGAAGTGCTGAGAACGTTCCAGGTAATGCGTGGGACACGGACCGGGCATAATAGGATCAGGTTGGGGTCATTTTTCTGGTAAGGAATAGCTTGCAGGGTTACCACCTGCTCAGAGGGAGTGGTGGTTACCATGGGCATGTATCCAGGCCGGGTTCCCAGAACAACGTGAGAGTTCACCGGCCCGAATTCCAGGCACGAACGTTGACGGAGAGGGCTTGAAGGTTTCCCGCTCTTAACAGGGGTGAGCAGCAGCGGGGGGACCGTCTCATGGAGAGGGCACCGAATCAACCGACTGGGGGCTCAACGGATCTTACTGTGGACCGCAGACAGATCAAGAGGTGATGTGGTGTTACCAAAGCGTGCCCCACCGACCTGCCTTCTACCAAGTCATGGTGGCTGTACACGGACCTTGATGTAGAAGCAGAAAGGTGCCTATTCAGGCCTCCTTGGAGGAGGGATAGCACAGATTTGATGCCGCAACTCCGTGGGTTCTACCCTTAGGAAGAACCTCTGCGCCAACCCCAGGACATGCCACCGTCTGGCTCAGTCCTGTACAGGGTGCTTCCCACTGTGGGTGGAAGGTTTCTGGAGGCTTCCTGGTCGCGTTCAGGGACCACAGAAGGTAGTTCCAGAAATCTAGGCGCAGGTGCCAGATTGTGCCCCTCCCCTGAGGAGGGAGGTTCCTTCTCAGGGGGGTGTGTCAGGAAGGCAACGATGGTAGGAGCGCGAGCTCCGAGAACCAAGTTCCGTTGGGCCAACAGAGCTACCAAGAGAATCTGTTTCGAAACCTTCCTGACATTGCACCGTGTCTGTGCAATAAGGCTCACTGGGGAGTAAGCCGTACGGTCCGCTGAGTGTCAACGGATCTGAACCGAGGGAGTCCTTGGTCAGGCCGTATTACCTACTGCAATGAGTGGATGCCGGTGAGGCAACAGATCTACCTGTGCCTGGCCCCCCACTCACCTCGGGGCGAACCTGTCACCCGGAAAGTGAGTGGCGCACAGCAGTTCGAGTCTGTGCTGGCTCCAGGGCAAGAGATGGCGGGTGAGTTGTGATATGTGAAAGTAGCGTACACCATCTTAGTGGTTGGTGTATGCCACAGTCGCTGTGTTGTCAGCGCCGACCAACACATGCTTGCCGTGACAAAGGCCGAATCCCTTCAGGGCCCAAGCATTGTCAACAACTCCAGGTGATAGAATGCCCAAGCAGCCGAGAACCCCAAGGCTGCATACCCGTTGCAGATGGCACCCCAGCTTGACTTGGAAGCGACTGTTGAGACACAGTGCGTCTAGACACTTGTCCCAGGGGCAACCTGCCCGCAGAACTAACGTGTCCCCAAGGGCTGAAGGTTTGCAACACAAAGTGTGACGTACACACAATGTGAGCCTGGTGCCGCGCCCATCTCGGGACTCGGTATGAAGTCAGTGCTACAGCGGTTCCATATGCATCGGGTCCAGCAGCGTGACCTGCGGCTGAAGATGCCATATGTCCCAGGAGCCCTGGTACATGAAGGAGACCGCTGTGGTGAACCCGGAGTACACTCGCACACTACAGCACTGACTGTACACCGCCCTAGGCAAACGCGTAGAACAGTGACCGAGTCCATACGGAGAAAAAAGCAACCCCGTACTGAGGAGAGTTTACTCTTTTCCTAAATGACCTGAAGTCCCAATCCAGCCAGGTGGTTGTGAACCACATCCCTAAGAGTGCAAACCGAACCTCGTGAGTGCGCTAAGACAGCCAGTCACAGAGATAACTGAGAATGCACATGCCCTCTACCCTGAGGGGGCGAGGGCAGCCCCCTTGACCTCCGTAAAGGTGCGGGACGGTAGGGATAGGCTGCAGGGGGAGCCTTGTACTGATGAGCCCGATCTCGAAGACAGAGTCTTGGAAGGATCAAGGCATGACAGTACGCGTCCTTCAGGTCCAACGCCACCGACCAATCTTAAGCCCTGACCCACGAGAGCTATATGTTCCAGGGCTAACATTTGAACGGGCGCTTGGAAAGGGGCCCGATTAAAAAAAAACCCGTTTTCAGATTGGCATGAGTCGACCACCCATCCTAGTACAATGAAGTAGGAGCTAAGAAACCCCTTCCCTCATTTTGGCTGCCGGGGTAGGCTCTGTCGCACCCTTCCCAGGGGGGGCTGCGATTTCTGCTTAAGAACCACAGCATTCTCGCCCTGAGTCGATTGTAAGAGAATGCCATAGACTTCACCTTGCAACCTGAGTCGCGTAGCCAAGTCAGTTAGTTCTTGAGAAGCTAAGGGGAGGGAACGCGCCCACGTAGGGACTCTGCTAGCAGTCTCAGTGAACTATACCGACGTACCTGGAATGGGGATGTCGCTGAGTAAAGCAAAGAGCGTCGTGCTTGGAGAAGAAGCCCCAAGAACACGGCGTGTCTTTGCCAACATGCAGAGAACCAGGTAAGTGCCCAACCACCCTGGACTGCAGACTCAGCATCTAGCCGTCACATGGAGGGCTATTGCTGCAAGATAACCGAGAGGGGGGGGGCCTATATACTGACCAGGCAGTGACTGTCTGCGGAAGACAGACAGTCAGAAATGGTTGTGCCGAAACCCCCTCTCATCCCCGGGTCGAGAGTGGATCTGGGAGGGTCAGTTAGGCCGCCTGCTTTGGATTGCTTGTCTGAGGAAAAACTAGAAGCCTAACGAGGGTTCTAGCAAGCCTATTGACAAGCTGGTGTTGCCACCTTCCCACAAGAACTTTGACCGTTGGGCGGGTCTGGCCGGAGGCCCGGCTGTCGCGGGGCCTCAGGAGTTCTATAGGGGGCCGTCCGTGGCAACGACAGCCAGGAGTAGTCGGGGGAGAGGGCCGAGGCCCGACCCACAGCTGCTCCTTTAACCACCGTGAAGGACTTGCATGCAAATACTATCACGGTGTCGCCAGAAGGACCGACCTGGGAAATGGGGGGTAAGAAGCGGACTTCAAATTTCCCGCATTTTTGACAGGTGAAGCCACAGGTGGCGCTCCTGGACCAACAAAGTGGACATCGCCCTTCCCAGAGCGTGCGCCACGACCTGATAGCTCAGCGAGCGTAACCGGTTATCGTACGCAGTTCCCGTAGCTCTAGGTTGGAACCACCCTCGTCCGGACGGGGGTCATGGGAGGAACCCAACAAGCGGCGGCGTTTTGCGGGGAGTACCCCACAATCGCCCCATCTGCCTAGGGAACCTCTGAAACCCCCTCGCTGGACCCCCATCGAGGGTGGTGAAGGAGGAGAAGTTGGTCGATCACGTCCCACCCGTTTTTTTTTTTTTTGAAAACAGGCTTTCTGCGATACCATCAACTTCTCGTGCACCTCCGGGAAACAGGCACTGGAAACGAGCATACAGGTCGTTACCCAGATGTCTATTAACCAGCCCTTCCTTGGCTGCCCGTTTCAGGCACGGCCGCCATTTTAGCGTCCGCCTCAAACTGAGAATCAACCCCCCGACAGAGGTTTGCTCAGCTGAAGCTTCAGCTTTAAACAGTTTACGCCCTCCTAGCGATGCTGCCGCTAACCTTTTCCGCCCATTTAGGAGCTCCGAATAAGAAAGTCAGCTGTACTGAGACAGACTAACAAACTCGTCCGAAAGCTCGACCGCGGACGCGAGGAGCGAGAGGTTCGCGGGGTTTTCACCCGGCGAAACCTTCCGTACTTCCTAATGCTCGCCACTGACGCACCTCGCAACGGCCTCGTACCCAGAGGTAGAAGGATCGTAGCGGAAAGCAGTCGGGGTGAGCCGCGGCTTGACGTAAAGCACGCGGCTCGCAAGCAAAGCGCGCCCATGATCATGTTCTCGCAAGCAAAACATGAATCAACAACAAACGCTGCATCAGCGTGAGCATAACTCAGCACTGAACACAACGGTCGTGTCAGTCGTTTGGGAAGGCAAGCCGCAACCAGGATGGCACGGAGGGAAAGATATGTTTACCAACACACAGTCCCACCGCGCTAGCTCTTTCAGAGAAATACCTTATTAGAAGGAAGATTGCTCTTCAAGATCGCCGTCGACGCACACAGGGGGCTCTCACAACATTCATCTGCATATGAGAAGGGAGAGACCGCTGTCTGTGCTGCAGATCCAACGACGAAAGAAGTGAATGTTGCCGCTTCTCACGCAGAGATGCTGCATTCGGCTCCGAAAAACAGAACGAGTGAGCAGATGCACATGCTGCCCTACTTGTACCCGGATGGCTGGGGCGTGGCCAGCTGTGCAAATCTGCACACCCAATTTCATTTGCCTGTTCAATACTGTCAGAGGTGTTTGGGCTCCCAAGAGCGACCCCTAGTGTCGTACACTACTCGACACAACTCGGAGTGTACGACAGATAGGGAACCCTATTTATTACGTTCCTTTGAAGTTCAGACCTTTGAAATTGTTTGACACTTGCTTTCTGCTTCTATAATAGAGAGTGATATGCCATTCTCTGACTGCCTTGTCCCACAGGAAACTCTCTGTCCGATAGGAAGTCTACATATAGACTCAACAATCAGCAGCGGACTCCTCTCCTGCCATCCTGTTAGTTTGTCACATTTCCTTTCTACTGTTTAGGGGACATCTTCTAGTGTGATCTCCCCAGTGCCCACTTACATTGTTGATGGCTAAAGTATCATTGCTGTTGTTATGATCAGAGGTGCTACTGTATGTTTAGATGATGATACCTTTAAAAAGGCATGTATTGTGTTAGAATTGACCCTGCTGGGAATCCAATGTTGTGGAACATGACAGTTGGTTTCTTTAGTTTAGACCAACTTAAAGGCATAATATATAAGTTTTCGCTGCTAGAGAGTGCATATTCCAACCAAACAAAGAACCAAAGGCGTAGTTTGATGACGCCCTGATTGTGTGTGGAATCATGAGAATTGTTGTCTTCATTCCCACAGCCGATGCAGTCCGTCAGGACTCGGGCAGAAATCATGTTCATGGATGAGCTAATGTATTAAAGGGTTAGTCATTAAAGTGCCCCTATTATGGATTATAAAAGGTTCATATTTTGGTTTTGGGAGTCCCCAATAACAAGTTGACATGCATGCAAGATCACAAAACACTTTTATTGTCTTATAATATGCATTTATTTTTACCTTATTTGCTCAAGGACTCCCAAACGGTTCATCAAAAGGAATCATTTGTTCAAACCACTCCTTTGCGTGACACTAATCTGCGGTGATTGGTCCTTTGACCCAGTCTGTTGTGATTGGTTTAATGTTACTGCGTGCAGCGAATTTCAAACACTGAACGCCCATCGCCGTTACTCTAGCCCACAACTCGGTGGTAAACAACACCCAAACAGACCTAGTGTATGCGTCAACCCAACATAGAAACATATTGATAAAGCACTGCAGCTTGTACACCAACGTATTGTTCTATTCTTTATCAGAACTTCAAGTTATAACAACGACAAACATTTACTATTCATCAACACGTTTCTAGACAATAGCGAGTGAACAGATAAAGCTGTCAGCGCGGAGCCAACAGAACACAACACACACACAACTAAATACGTATTTTGCATGATACAGAGTAACGTTACATGAGAGCAACAACAGACATCATGCAAATGTGTTACTTCGTGACGTGTGGCCGTAACAGAAAAAGATTCGAATTCCTGACGACTCGTTCAGGCGATTGTGAACCGACTCTTTTTTTGATAGATAATAAAGATAGATAATAAAGATAATAAAGTTATTAACTTTATTTATCGTGCACTGTCGGCGTCACAACTTTGTAGATAGTTTATGTTCACATACAGCTACATGACACACTGCATGAAAGGTCATATTTGAAAAGGCATAATAGGAGCACTTTAATTACTCACCCTCCTGTTTTAAACCCGTAAGACCTTCGTTCATCTTCGTAACACAAATTAAGATATTTTTGATGAAGTTCGAGAGCTCTCGGACCCATAGACAGCAAGGGTACTTAATTGCGGCTGAAAACTACTGCGTGCGACTATGAAAAAATGTTTAGGAGCACCAGTGCGACTGAGTGACCCGATCAGCATCTTTGTGTTTGCGCTGAGGGGAGCTTCAAAGGTTTCTACGTGTTTTTGCAACACTGTGTAATGTATCACAGACATATCTCACGATTCCTTTCATAGACAAGGTGTAGAGAGAGTGTAAATAAGAGACTGATTGTGCAGTGTAGAGACCTACGCTGATTATAATGGAACTTTGTGAGATCGCGATGAACTAAGATGAGGGACAGATTTTAATGATTTTTAATGGAGTTTGTAAATGAGATATTGATTTAATACAACAGTTAAATAAACAACAAGTTAATATTAAGTGACTTACATTGTCTGACTCTAACACTATTGTCTGATTTTGCTCTATTTCATCATCAAAAATAGTTTGAAACAAGTCACAACTAAGCCGCTGCGCGTCTCCATTCAAACACAGCGGTGTTTCGTTTATGAATGAACGTGCTTGTCAATGATTCAATTACCCATTCGCACAGACAGTCGAATCAAATGAATTAATGATTCAGTAATTAAATCAGTGACTTGCAGACACCTACTGGCAGTTTTAGTTTCATTTTTAAACTATCTTTTCAGTTAGTTATCATTTAATATTTCTATATTTAGTATTTTATATTTAAAACATTAATCTCAACATGAATTTATGAATTTGATTGCACTCATGCCACCTCTGAGCCTTATTAAACATATGAAAATACACCTACAAGCCACTTTTGTGTTCTTCTGTGCCACCTCTGTAGTACAAATTAATTGTTAATACTGATTTCATTTGATTGGTAACTTATTTTTATTCTACTTGCTCTTATTCTGTTGAATAATTTCGAAATTTTAAAAAGCTTATAAAATATGTATTTTTAAAAAATTTGACATAAAAGATGACATACTTTTAATAAAGTTTTAAAAAATGCCATTACATAGGTAAAAAAAACAAAATTCCCCTGTAAACCACTTTAAGGAGTCAAATATCACCTCGTAGTGGGAAGGCTAATTTATTTTTATCAGATTTTTTGAATATTGATTAGAAGGTGCTCCTAAACTTTTGACTGTGCTTCTAATTTTTTTAAATTAGGAGTACAAGTGCTCCTTAAAAGAAAAGCAAGCGTAGATCCCTGGGTCAGCCTGTTAACACCCAGCTAATGGCCATCTTAGACCTGCTAGAAACAAGCTACCATGTTTCACAACACAACTGTCATCTTCAGCTGAATATTTCTCCTATATAACCCCACCTCCTTTGGCTGACTGTCTCTTTCTTGCTCTTGGATTCTTATCTCAGGGTTATATATTTCACTGACGTTGACATGAGCATGCACACAAGGGCCTTTGATGGTGTTCTGGTGACCTTTGCCCATGTGTCTTCACTGTGCAGGTGGTCTGCCGGTTATTAGCTTGTAACCAAGCCTCTGGTATTCTCTCAACACATTGAGTGATGGAGAAGCCAGCATACCAGCGATTTTGCACAGTACTTAAAAGCATCCCACAGTGCTAAGTAAGTGTATTAGCAAGATTAGCTTTCATGCTAAAAACAAAGGTCTGATTAGCATTTTATGAGTAAGGTCCATAGCCTGTAGACATGGGAGAAGATTTGATGTGTAAATAGCAATGTTCATCAAGTTTACTTTTTTATTCAGTTGCTGTGTTACATAATTTTTGAGTCTTAATTACACTGGGTGGGAGATTTTCTGCCCACTCGATGCTATTTTAAGTCACGTTCGGGAGCCCAGTTCATTTTCACATTCCTCTGCTTCGCAACATTTTTGTGGCCAGGTCTAAAAATGGAAGAAGCTGTTTAGTCAGCCACATCCATCACTGTGTTTGTCCGTGACTATAATCATACACTCACAGAAATGGCAGGATTTCTCATTTGCCCCTCAAATTCCTGTCTAGATATGTGTCCATATGCTGCATCACATATGCGGCCTGCTGCACGGACTGATGTGTTGTTTTCTTCAATAATGTCCTTTGAAGTTTGGGCATCTTTGGATGAAACACAGGCCTTAGGCATTTTGATCATATATACTGTGGAAACAATATAATATAATATAATATAATACATTTTTAATCCAATTAATTACATGATATTTTGATTAATTAATCTAATTAATTACAAAATAAATTTGACTGTGAAAATACCCACAAAAGATTTTTTTTTAAGTTATTTGTGTGTTAAATGAGAAAATATCAAGTAGACATTACAAACTGTAGCTTTAGAAAGAAATATTTTATTTGATTCAATACACAGTTTATTACACAAACATTTAGGCTGCAACGGCCTAACGTAAACTATGGAACATAAAAGATCATTTGAGAAGCATCTCATTTTTTGTTCATACGATGACATTCATTAGTAACCAAAGCAGCTTTGCTACCAACAGTCTTCAAAATACCTTCTTTTATGTTCCACAAAAGAAAAACAACATGAGGGTGAGTAAATGAAGACAGAATTACATTTTGGTGAACTATCACTTTAATATCTTTATTTGTATTATTATTATTATTATTATTATTATTATTATTATTATTAATGAAATTATACTCTAAATAAGAAACTAAATCTGCCAGCAGGTGGCGGTAAATGTCTATATGAGTCATTCATTCGATTCGTTCAAACGGCTGATTCATTCAGCAATGACGTAAATGGTTCTCTTTATGAATATGCTTTTGAATGGTTCACGGGATTCGTTCAAAACGCAGATTCAGAAACTAACTAAATCTGCAACAATTCTGCTGCTGCTTCAAAGGTAATGTTCTCTGCAAAAATTAAGCAAAAACAAGATATTATGTTTAAAATATAATTCAGTATCAAACTTCTTATTTACTGAACTAAGTCTGTTGTATAAAATCACATTTAAGCTCGTGATAGATCGGACAAAAGCGGAACTCGTGTTATGCTCTTGCAACCCGTGTGATATGTGATATATAAATTTAAAACAACAACTCATACAGGAGCATTTTTGCCCCAGTGTCTTGAATTTTAGGGCATAACTGCATTTATGGAGTTGTTGCCCTGCATCATATTTGTCAACAGTCAGCTGTATGAAATATAAGATGATGTACAGGTCTGGGGGCGGGGCCAGTGCGTTAACTGCGTTAAAATATTTTAATTAATTTAATTAATTAAGTTAACGCGTTAAACTGACAGATCTAATAAAATCATTATTATTGTCATTATTATTACTATTACTAATATATTTATATTTCTATAATTATATTTTATTATGTTGCATTTAGCATTGTTTTTTTTTTGTTTTTTGTTTTTTCCATCTGTCCATGCCCCTATATCAGAACAGATCCAATTTTGAGAAGTACAGTATTAGAGTGCTTTACCAGCAGGTGGAGGTCTCTGAGCATGTAGCTTGCAGAAGATAACATACTATTGGGAAAGCTCATCATCTCCCCCTTTCTCTCTCTCTCTCTGTCCCTGTACTTTCAAGCTCAACTGAAATTCCACTGATGAATAAACTGCGCCTCAAGGCAGGAACTAGAAAACTGTTATTACCCTTCAACAGCCAGGACTCGCTGCAAGCGTCTTTACCACTGTTCCTCACTCTCTTATAAACCAATTACAAATTTCTTCTCCTTCAGCATTTCCTCAGCATACACAATATTATCTTAACGGGAAATCCTTGAAATGAACCTCAGCAATATGTATGAGAGAGCAGATCACATGTGGTGGAGCATCTGCATTCCAATAACCACCATCATGTCTTTCCATTCAGAGATGTGTCTACCATTAATCCGTGGCCTCCTTCCAGCCCACAGTGCTGTTGTTGTGAAAAGCTGAATGTTGTGTCATCCGCCTTTCAGAATGAGCCAACATCTCTTCTCTAAACTTGACATTTAAACATTATGAAAGCAAGCATCAGGGACTGAAAAAGTTTGAAGGAACACTTCTACTCGTAATCAGTGTTTTTGTCTTGTTTACCATAAACTGACTTTGACATTTTTACTTTATATCAAACCTTTTTATTATTTTGTATTTATTTAGGCTATTTAATTTTACCCTATTGACATTTTTAAAATTGTATGGATTAACCTCAGGAATTCTGATGATGTATAATGATAATAATAATAACAATAATTGAGGCAGTAACTATAATAATTATAATAATAATAACTATAATAATGTAATATAATATAATATAATATAATATAATATATATAATATAATAATATCTAAATAACTTAATTTAAGATAAAACAAGTCTTGTCTTATGCAGTTTTGCTTCTCAAGTAAATTAAAAACAGACAGATAGAATAGATATTAAACTTTTTGTATAGATTTTTTTGTTGTTTTAAGCATTAAGCTCAATAAATTTGATGATGAAGATAATAATAGTAACAATTAAGGCAGAAACTATAATATAACAAATATAATATCATATTATTATATCATATCATATCATATATCAAAATAAATTAATTTAAGATAAAACAAGTCTTGTCTAATTCAATTTTGCTTCTCAAGTAAATTAGAAACAGACAGATAGAATAGACATTGAGTTAAGTTTATTTTTATTGACTTTTTTATAGCTTTGTTGATTTTATTATAAGCATTAAGCTTAATAAATTTGATAATAAAATAATAATAAGAATTGAGGCAGAAACTATAATAAATATAATATAATATAATAAATATAATGTAAATTTAATATAATATAATATAATATAACCTATATAAAACTTAATTCCATATATATATATATAAAACACATTCTTATGCAATTTTTCTCAAGTAAATTGATTTTAGGTGTTTTAAAGTTGTTGTTTTTTAAATTTTATTTAATTTTATTTTATTGTATTTATTTTTACCAAACATAGACATGTTGACAGAATATATAATGAAGTTTTTTTTACACCACTGACAATTTTTACAATTGTTTTAAGGATAAAACCTCAAATTTGATAATAATGATGAAGATAATAATAATAAAATAAATATTAATAATAATAATAATAATAATCATAATTAGAAATAATGATATAAGAAAAATAAGATTAGAATAACATTATTCAATATAATATATTCTGTATAAAACAAGTCTAGTCTTATGCACATTTTCTTCTCAAGTAAACTGTTTTTTAGGGGCGTTGTAGTATTTTTACTGGAAAATAAACATACGCTAATGCATCATTTAGGAAAATAATTTTTAGAGGTGTGGCTCTGAACCAATGTTTTGTTTCTTCACCTAATTGCATGTGAGCTACTGTTTGAAGTCATTGAGCAGCTCACCAGACCTACATGCCTTCACTCGACCACATCTCTTCAAGTTTCCACTGCGCTCTTCAGGCAGGGTGCAGCATCCACAGAGAGCGTCTCTCCCATACGAGCGCAGAAGACAGACAATAACAGCCTTTATGCTGCATGCTGGAAAAATGTGCTGTCCTTCACATTGTTGGGCCTGAAAACATGTGAGCGTGTGCAGTTTGGAGCAGAATCAAACTCCGTATAAAGACACTAGTAGGGAAATGTGACTCATTGCCTCTTAGCTCGTGCAAATCGGCTTTGATGAGTTAAGAGGCATGTGGCAGTAACAGAATTTTGGAGTGCGATCAAACCCAATCTCAATCTGTCGGATCTTCTGTCTGTCTGCCTTTCATAGCCAGTCTTTGTATATTTCCCAAATGACCTTTAAATACTTCCATTATTACCCTCTTGTGTTCGCTTCAATTTGTTAAACTTCCTCTTTTCACTGTAATTCTTTTCTTTTATGGAGCTCCATCCTTTTTTTGACCAGCACACTAAACATCTGTCATCAAAGCTGTAGCCGACAGGCAGGAATGCGGGATTTAGCTCAAAGCAGCATGTACAGGCAGGTCCGTGCTGTTTTGAATAGGAACATGTATTCTCTAAATGAAGATGTAGAAGGACTAGAGAGGCAGAAAAAAGCCTAGTTACATTTCCCAAGGCATCAGGGACTTTGATAGAGCAGTATAACTATATTTAATGCTCAAAAATGGAGGCGTTGTGCTTGTTGGACAACTGGATGAAGGTAAATTTCTGTAATTTATTTCCCATATCACATTTTAAACAGCAAGCCGGTTGTTTCTTACCTCATTTGTAATTTCTTGATGGAAGCATGCTCTCTCAGCTGGTTGTTAAATTTTTTAAACCTCATTAGAATTTAATGTGCAGGCGATTTACTTTGCAGATCCAGTTTTTGAATTATACAAAGGTTATTTTGTTCAGGTGAAGTGGTTTCATGTATTAAAAGGTTAGATTTGTGTGAAATTTGATTCAGTGCCAAGCAATTTAAATTCCTCAACCTTCCTTCCCAATCTCATAACAAAAGTGTTATCATTGAATCTCACAGAGTAATTACAGTAATTACCTCAGATTATGTCGTTTGGGTTTCATTGAATTCGTTTCACCACAAGCCTGTTTTTAGATTTGAGGGTGCAAAAGTTACAATACACACCGTGTCTACACCGGACGCGACAGTTGACGCGTCGCGTCGCATCGCGTCGCGGCAACAGCTTGGGACTGTCTGCACTGGACGTGACAAAGCGACCGCTGCGAATCACTTGAACTTTGCGTCAGTACGTCATAAATAGAACGAGGCGGCAGTTTACCGTCGGGGATTTGACGTCGTGTCGCGTCGCGCCGCGCCGCGCCGCATCTAGTCAGCATCACTGATTAGAATGGGTTCCACAGTATTTTGTCACGCCGCGACGCTCGCGTCCGGCGTAGCCTCGGTGTAAAAAATAAAAGCCCCTAAATGGGTTTTCTCAATAATTCCATAGAACATTTCTGGTTCCCCAAAGATCCTTCGGTTCTTAAAAACTGTTTTTCTTAGTGAGAAGAACATATTTATAATTTTAAAAAAGAACCTTTTGTGCAATGGAAAGGTTCTGGATGTTAAAGATTCTTAAGTACCAAAAAAGAATCTTTATTTTGATAAGTGTATATGGTAACACTTTAGTATATGGACCAATTCTCACTATAGTTGGTTATTAGCATGCCAGTTATTAACATATTGGCTGTTTATTATTACTTAAAGCACATATTCTGAATATATTATACATCCCTAATCGTACCCAATACCTTACTAATTGCTAATAAGCAGCAAATTTGGAGTTTACTGAGGCAAACATTGTAGTTAATGGTTTGTTAATAGAGAACTGGACCTTATGAATTCTGTATGTGACTAACCAACAGGTAAATGTATAAATTTAGCCACTGAAGTGATTGTATACATTGTGCTGTGAACTCAAAGACAGCACGTTGAGTAAGAGAGCAGGAATGTCAGGGCAGGAAGGTCTGTCTGTGTGCGTGTATGTGTCAGGTCTCAGAGGAAAAGGCAGCTTGTGGCCGGTGAGAGTCAGTGTGAGTTGGGCCAATGGGGTAAATCAGCATTATCTGTTTGCAAATGCCATTTGTGTGAGTGTAGACTGTATTCATCGGGGCAGTGAGTCAGCTGAGGATGCAGACGGGGAATGCCGGAGGCTGCATTTCTCCCACTCGCACTATTGTGTGTACTGTTGACATTTGATTTGCTTAGTTGTTGTCTGCACTAGACAAGGCACTAGATAAAGAGAATAATACACTTATGTAGGTATGTACAGTGGCTCCAAACAGGGATAGTTCAGCCAAAATTAAAACTGTCGTCATTCACTTACCTTTAAATGAGTCCAAACTTGATCATCTTGATCTTCTTTCAAGTAACACATATAAAGATATGTTGCAGAATGGGTTGTTATAAGAATAGAAATTTGCTAACAGAACAGAGAGAGAGAGTGAGATATTGGTGGATATTATCAACTTCATATAACTGAACTTTATAAAATTCATTATTTAGAATTTGCAAGGTTGTTTCAACATTGTTTTTGTCTCTGGCAGGATCCTCATGTCCCTGAGCGAGTAAGTGAAAACACACTGGCCATGGATAGTTTGAACCAAAATCTTACCAGTGGACATCAGTCTCATCAGGTGCTCCAGGTAAGATCGAGCTTTAATTAACACATGTGACAATGTTTTATGTAGTGTTTATTTGTTTATTTATTTATTAAGAAAATAATAATTTTATTCAACAAGGATGGATTACATAGATCAAAAGTGACAAAGACATTTAGAACGTTAAAATCTTAAAAAATAAATGAGTACTTTTATTCAGCAAGGATGTTGAACTGATATAAAAAAAAATAAATCCTGTTCTTTTTACAATTTTATTCATCAAAGAATCTTAAAGGATCAGAGGTAAATAAATAAATAAATATTAAGCACCACAACTGTTTTCAACATTGATAATAAATCAGCATATTACAATGATTTCTAAAGGATCATGTGACACTAAAGCAGTGTTTATTTTAACTTTAGTCTAGTCTTTTGACTAAAATGCCATTTAGTTTTAGTCATATTTTAGTCATCTGAATTGTTTTAGTTTTAGTCTAGTTTTAGTCGACTAAATATCATAAGATTTTAGTTGACTAAATCTACAGTAGATTTTGTCGGCTCAAATCTAATGGGTTTAGTTACAGTGTAATGCATTTTTTAAGCATTTCTTTAAAATTACCAAGCTCATTGTGTAGGTCTGATATTAAGATTTTAACATGATAGACACAGATTTAACTGCTGTGCCTTTATATTAAAATTAAATTAAACCATTTCTCATAAAGAAACAAGAACATGGTCTTCTTTTCAGTGAAATATCAATGATTATAGGCTAATTATGCATTCTTTTTAAGAACTTGTTTACCACGTTCTTTATTCTTTCAAGCATTTATATAAATAAATTTAGATTCATCTTTATTAAGGCAACTAAAGTGATTCAGTCAAGAGCAGTGAGTGATTTTCTGTCTTTCTTTTGTTGCTTGATTAACATCAATGCCACAGACAATAGCAACTAAATTAGGCTGCTGTCCCTTTAAAACCGAATGCACGAATGCAATGTACTGATACATGTCCGATATTCTCCCAACTGTTTACGTTCACTTAAGATGTAACCGAGTGTGTTTACATGAATAGTCTCAAAACGGACAGTTCGACATCATTTTGTTTGTATTTCTCCGCTCATGAGAGGCGAAAGAGTACTGTGTGAGAGGCGTTGCTTCGTCTGCACTCAGAAAATCGCACCGAACTGAGTTTGCGTCGTTAAATTTATCCGTATCTCTACTTTCCTCTAACTCCCAGATATAGATATTTTTTTACATTTTATGAGACGTGCAGCAAATGCTAGCTTATGTCCCGCCGGATATATCAATAGGCTATGATACAGTTCATATGTGCGCATCTAACCTCCTAACCGTGCAGCAGATTTGTTTAGAATCGTCCCTCTTTAACATTTTCGTCTCGTTTTTATTCATTGCCGAAAATGTCATGTTTTTGTCATAAAAACAAGTTTTTGTTTTGTTCTCATTGGTGAAAAAATATTGTTGACGAAAATTATTCGTCAACTAAATTAACACTGCACTAAAGACTGGCGTAGTGGGTGATTAAAAAGTTATCTTTGCACCACAGAAATAAATGGTATAAAATTATAGTGGATTTGGGCATTCGCCATGACACTCGCTGTGAAAAATACCGTTAACGGAGTGATATAAAAGGAGAAATGGTTGGGGTTCTGATATCACTAGAATATCGCATTCCTCTCAGCCAATCAGACTGGAGGTCTAGAAAGAACTGTTGTATAATGTGTGCATGTGTGTGTGTGTGTTTAATAACACACATTATACAACAGTTATGAGCAAAAAAAAAGGCCCTCATAGAGGCAGAAACCTTTTTCTCTTTTTTTCCCTAATTACTATTTTTTTAATCCGGTTTCGATAGCAACACCTTTGTTTAGCACAGCTTCAGTGTGGGAGCTTTTGTCTGGCAGTCAAGGTTGAGTGTTCATGATACGAGGTGACAGGCAAAGTGTGAAACACTCCCTCGGGGGCATCATTACCATCATCACTTTCTGCTTCAACATGGCTGTCGCATCTATGTGGATTTCTCCACGTAGTACTAGATAATCTATGGCAGATGTGTTGATGGTTTCTTTATAAAACACAATGATCATTTCTCACTCACATCCTTTAAGCTCTGCTTTAACCGATTACACTAATTGCCTCCTGCTAATCTTGTTTAAGCAGTCGGGTTTATCCTAAACCCAACCGTATACCGCAGCCCTGAGGTGATAATATGTCTTTAGTGGATGTTTGGGAAGGTGGGTGAACAGCAATTATCTGGAAGGCAGCTGTACGGTTAAAAATAATATGCCTTTATTGCAATAAGCCTGTGTAAAATGAAATCCTGTGCGCATTTACATATTGTGCCTTGAACAGAATGTACTAGCAAAATAAGCTGATGGATTCAGCTAATTTTTAGTTGAAAAATTACGTCACTGCATGATAGCGGAATTACAGGGTACAGTCTTCCCCTCCCAGTCATTACCATTTCGCATTGTTTCCATGACAACCTCCCCCATGCTGAGCCTTGAAGTTTCCACGGAGGTCTACTCTCAAGATGTGACTGAAGGCACTTCTCTCACTAGGGTTGAAGAGAATAGTAAGATGAGCACTCAACCGCCTGCAGAGAGCTCAGCTTGAATCACTACTTTGGAAGTGCTCATTGTTATGAAATATTAAATCATTGTGGGCAATTTTAGCTTACGTATGAGTTGAGTCATTTATGATGTATTGCAGCCGCACAGTGGCTTTTGCAGCTTAGAGCAGACAGACATTTAGAGCAGTGGATCTTAACCGTTTTACTTTCAAGGCTCTTTGTTGTTGACAGCAATATGCAAAGGCCCCATGACTTTTCTAGCTGTTTGTGATTTTTATTCATAATTCGTCATGTTAATGCCCCATTGAAAGTTTGCTGGTCCCCCCTGGTTAAGAACAACCAATTTAAAGGGATAGTTACTTAAAAATGCTTCTGTCATCATCACCCTTGTGCCATTCCAAACCTGTATGACTGTCTTTCTTCTGTGTATAATAACAGATGTTTTGAAGAGCGTTCATGCTCTCCAATCAAAACTACCTAAGGTTACCAAATGAAATGACGATCCAGGAAGTGTTATAAGACTATGTAAGCTTTGGAGGTTTAGATGGAGCGATTGACTCCATCTATGTTTTGATCATTGATCTGAATCTGATCCAGATGTAGTCTTTGACTAAAATGCGATTTTTTTTGTTTTGTTTTGTTTTGGTTTGGGTTTTTTTTTCCAAATGGTGTTTTTTTTCTTTATGAAACTTAACCATATTCAAGTCTTTATAAGAACAGATGCATAAAGCTAGAATGCAATGTTTTGTTGTTGTTGTTTAAAAGCAGAGACTCTGTTCTTTCTTTTGACATATTGCATATTCAGATACTCTGGGGTCATCAAAATTTTGTGAAAATGATTAAAAAAAAACGCTGGCGGGGAAAGAGTTGAAAGTCTTGCTTGACAGCCGTGGTCGCAATTCACTTTCATTGTGTGGAAAAGAGCAGCTTGAACAATTTTCTAAATAACTCCTTTTGTGTTCAACGCAATAAAGAAATGCTGTTTCCAAATATGCCTATTTTCCTTTATACTATGCACTATGCAAAAAAAAAAAAAAAAAAGAGCTAAAAGAGTAGTATACCTAAACACACAGTATTAGAAAAACATTACCTGGATGACCTACTACTTCCTCTGAGATTCTGAGAGTCATGAAATGCAAGAAAATGGTTACATGACAATATGGACGCGGTAGTACTTCAGATTGCATTCATGCTATTTTTAAAAACACGAGGATGGAAACATTACTTTTTTCACACTTGAGTGAATACTTTGCTTTTTTTAGAGCACTCCACTGGATTTGATTGAGACTGGAAAAGCACTGAAGGTCCAAGCTGAGCGCCCCCATTTAGTCAGTCTAGGAAGTGGCCGTCTCAGTACAGCCATCACCCTCTTACCCCTGCCTGAAGGTAAGAATAACATTATATGATTATATATTTATCATTTATTTATGATGTTTATATTTATAATTATGTTGTTATATTTAGAATATACTTCAGTGGACTTTTTCAAAAAGTTCAAGGTGATACATCTCCATCTTTACGAACTTAGAAAAAGTAGAAAGTTGGAAAAATATGATCCAATAATGCTATTGTATGAGAGGAAACGCAAACCTTTATATATAATACCACGTTATACGTACACAGATGGTCAAATCCCCTGCATCACCTCTGTGCTGTGATTGAAAGCCAGTAACCCGACTCTGAGCCTAAAGCAGCATGGGGTCTTTAAAAACACCCTCTCTTAATTAAAGAAGCCCCTTCCTTCATTAACCACCCATCTTCATCTCCACCTACTTGCTTTCTCTGACACTGACCAGCCATTCATACCAGTGTCTCCTTTATCAGTGTCCATCTGTCTGAATTCCACAGAGACACACGGGTTTATCATGAAGGCTTTGACAAATTACCTTATGAAAAGGGCACAGGAGAAGAGGTTTTGAATGCTTATTTAATGTATATTAGTCACTGTGCACTGTATTAGTATTATAAACTGAAATACTAGCTTGTGTGATTCCTCTCAGACCACAGGCTTGTATCTTGTGCCTGATAACAGATAAGGGTGGATGGGGGCAGATGGGAAGCGGGCTGAGGAATGTGGTTCTTCTCACTGACAAAAAGCAGGCCAACAGTGTTGAATTAGCTCAGTTTAATTTAACATTATAAGCATCACACACTAAAGATGATGCCTACTGATGTAAACTTACATCTGTAGCTATGTATATGGGTGTTTCTTTGACTATTGGCACTTTTGGTCCTATCTTTTAAAATTTTATTCACACTCTTACTAGTTTATAGGGTTTGTCCACTTACAACATCCAACAGTGTATATTTTATTTTATTTTAACCCACAATTGCATCTGAATTGCGTGATATAAACTCACAATTCTGAGAAAAAAAAGTCAGTCTTTTTTTTTTTTTTTTTGAGAAAAAAGTCAGCCTTTATTTCTCAAAATTGCAACTTTATTTCTCAGAATTGCGAGTTTGTTTTATAACAACTTTTTTTCCCCTCAGAATTGTGATATATAAAGTCCAATTTTTAGGGTGAAAAAAAATTATGATGTTCTCACAATTCTCACAATATCTCACAATTCTGACTTAATAACTCGCAATTACATGTTATAAACTCAAAGTTGCAAGATATAAACTTAAATTGAGAGAAAAAAGTCATTTGCGAGATATAAACCCGCAATTCTGAGGAAAAAAAAGTCTGTCTTTATTTTTTTGAGAAAAAAGTCAGTCTTTATTACTCAGAATTGCAACTTTATTTCTCAGAATTGTGAGTTTGTTTTATAACAACTTTTTTCCCTCAGAATTGTGAGATATAAACTTGCAATTGCGAGTTAGTCCAATTTTGAGGGCGAAAAAATAATGTTGTCAAAATTGCAAGTTTATATCTCACAATACTGACTTAATAACTCGCAATTGCATGTTATAAAGTCAAAACTGCAAGATATAAACTCGAATTCTGAGCAAAAAAGTCACATTTGTGAGATATAAACCCGCAATTCTGAGAAAAAAAAAGTCAAAATTGCAAGATATAACTCAGTCTTTATTTCTCAGAATTGCGAGTCTGTTTTATAATAACTTTTTTCCCTCAGAATTGTGAGATATAAAGTCCAGTTATGAGGATAAAAAAATAATATGTCCTCAGAATTGCGAGTTTGTTTTATATAAACCCACAATTCAGAAAAAAAAGTCAAAATTGCAAGATATAACTCACAATTCTGACAAAAAAAGTCAGTCTTTATTTCTCAAAATTGCGAGTTTGTTTTATAATTACTTTTTTCCCTCTGAATTGTGAGATATAAAGTCCATTTTTGAGGGCAAAAAAATGTTCTCAGAATTGCGAGTTTATATTTCACAATTCTGACTTAACTCGCAATTACATGTTATGAAGTCAAAATTGCAAGATATAAACTCGAATTCTGAGAAAAAAGTCACATTTGGAAGATATAAACCCACAATTCGGAGAAAAAAAGTCAAAATTGCAAGATATAACTCAAAATTCTAAGGAAAAAAGTCAGTCTTTATTGCAAGATATAAACTTGCAATTGCGAGTTATAAAGTCCAATTTTGAGGGCAAAAAATAATTATATGTTCTCAAAATTGCAAGTTTATATCTCACAGTTCTGACTTAAGTCACAATTGCATGTTATGAAGTCAAAATTGTGAGATATAAACTCGAATTTGGAGAAAAAAGTCACATTTAGAGATATAAAAGATATAAACCCACAATTCAGAGAAAAAAAAGTCAAAATTGCAAGATATAACTTACAATTTTGACAAAAAAAGTCTTTATTTCTCAAAATTGTGAGTTTGTTTTATAACAACTTTAAGTCGCAATTGCGAATTTCTATCACACAATCCTGAGAAAAAAACTCAGATTTGTGAGTTTATATCTCGCAATTCTGACTTTGTTTCTCAGAATTGCAAGTTTACATCTCAAATTCTGACTCTATAACTCACAATTGTGAGTTTATATCTCACAATTCTGAGAAAAAGAGTCAGAATTGTGAGTTTGTATCATGCAATTTGAGAAAAAAAGTCAGAATTGTGAGATAAAAAGGTCACAATTACCTTTTTTTGCATTTTTGTTTAGTGGCGGAAACCATAACCCTTCAAACAGTAATAGTTTCAGAAGTAAAACAGACATAAAGAGCCTGGCTTTCATTGACTTCTAACTTCACCTGAGGACTTTAGCAACCAGAAACTTAGGACATGTTGTCTGAGAGCAAACAATCTTTGAAATCAACATCCTGTGGGGGTTGTTTGTTTTAGGCAAGACCACACTGGGTCACGGAGCCATGGACATCAACATCCAAGGCCCGGGGATCGCAGCTCAGCACTGCTTCATCGAAAACAAGTCAGGACTCATCACTCTGCACCCCTGCGGAAACCAATGTAGCGTGGACGGACTACCGGTCACCAAACCTGTACGCCTGTCTCAAGGTACACAACCACACAGTGTAGCTGTATTCAGGTCTTCATTTAAATCAAATAGGCTACAGCGAGGAATCCCAGTCATTGTTTTCAGCAGCATCAGCCATACTAAAATCCAAAACATGATTCTTAAGTGTAAAATCTCTTATGAAAGGGAATCAATGCACCCAAACCGAAAGAAACTCGGTCCCTCCTCTGTGTCTTTTGTCTGAGGGAACAATTTGACTAAACAGGTTGGGGGGAGGGGTGTGTTTTGGGTAATCTGCATTGTGCCAGCTTCTAGTGTTTCACTATTGTTTAATGCGTTTGCTCTGAAATATTCAGTTTGATGTTCAGAATTAGAGAGAGCCTCATTAAACAGCCCTTCGTTTTTATTATCTTGAATGCGTAGAGTCATAAAAGAGCAGGAACCTGTGGAAAGAATGTTAAATGCAATAACTGAAACAGAAACCCCCCCGTTGCCCCCCTGACATGCAGAGATTGGAGGCTCTGACTCAGGGGTAAGCAATTACACCTCCTCCTTTCCCCATCCCTTATCTGAGAGGGAAATTAGTTGCACCAATGACGGAGACAGCTGTTCAACTTTACCACCCTTCACTACGAGAGCGTGCAGGGGTTCAGTGACTTCACAAGTGCTCGGATACAAAACGGCACCTCTGGGTTGCCGTTCGGTGGACAGGATTGTATTTCTGTGACTGGAGGAGATATACGGTTTATAGCGGAAGACTCCTCGCTACGACTGCGTGCGGCGGACACTTATTTCAAGTTAACTGTAAAGAAATCCGTCAGAGCATGGGGAATAATTGATGGATACTATATGAACAAAGGATTTACCACGTCAAAGCGAGTCAGTCTCTGCATGCTACAGCTGTAGTGTAAAACCATGTGCTTTCCCATTTAAAGGGACAGATGTTGCCTACAAATGCGATGGGATGTTGAACATTTGGATTTAAAAGTAAGTGTACGAGGACCTAATGAATTTGCTTGAGTAGTTCAATGTGAATATTCATAAAAGATATTTAAAAGCAACAGATTGTTCTCAGATACAAGCTCTGTGTTATGAAAGTTCACTTTACTGTATAGTTTTATGTTTTTGAAAGAGATGTATACTTTTTTCATCAAAGAATCTTGTAAATTTATGGTTTTTATCAAAAATATTAACTATTTTCAATTCAGTTAATGTTTCTTGAGGAGCAAATTGGCATATTAGAATGATTTCTGAAGATCATGTGACACTGAAGACTGAAGTTATGATGCTGAAAATTCAGCTTTGCATCACAGAAATGAATTTCATTTTAAAATATATAAAAAAAAAATAAAAAATAAAAACACACTTAAATTGGAATAATATTTCACAATTTACTAAAGTAATTTTAGTTAAATAAATGCAGCCTTAAAAAAAAAAAAAAAATCAGTGTTACACGTGAATGACAGGAATGAGATAAGTATAAATACACTAACATAGATATAATATCGTCATAATATGTGTATAAACAGGACACATTACCCACAATAAACCAGTCCAGATCTTGCAGAGAGGTTTTCCCTTGCATGTTGGCAGGGGCATGAGTGTGTGTCTAGTGTTACACTTCTATTCCTGGTCAATGTGACCCAAGAGTGCTGCTAATCCTGTTTCTATGCAGCTCTTCCTCGTTCTCCACACACTGTTTGCTCAGTCAGACTATCCACACATGCTTTTATTTGTCCTGAACGCATACTGGCAACCCTTTTGGAATAGCTGATAAAAAGATAAGGGGATTTTTCCTCATTATTCTGCTTTATCGTCACTATGTTCATACTTAACTCCACTGTTTGTGTTGGGTCACATTAAGGCCTCCGTGTAAGAGGTTGTTTTTGTGTCATGCACATTTTACATCCATTCCAATGCATTTTCAGATGAGATAGATCATTTATTTTTATCTTTGGCGCACAAAAGCTCCATCACGTATGGCTGTGAGCCACATGCTTTCTGGAATGTGTGGAATTGAGTAAAGGTTAGAATGAAATACTGGTTTGCTTTAGTTTTGACCTTTCTGGGCGCTGTAAAACCGAGTACCGTGGCAACCGTTGTGCGTTCTTTTTGGCATCTCTGTTTGACGTCTTCTGTCTGGTGTTCACATCGCTGTGTTTTTAGTTTGGAGCGGTTTGGGACCCGTGACTCACCATGCTGTATGTCCTGCCAACTTTATTGAGATCTACACTATAATGCAATAATTTATGCAATGGGTTTGACAGAGATCCAACACTCTTATTTTTACTGAAAGTGCATGAGGCAGATCTGAACTGCTGTGTTATCTGTGGTTTGGATGACGGCTGGAGTGAATAGTTCTGTCAGAAACAGCCAAACCTTATATGCAACCCTTTTCATCCCTGTGATATAACAATTTAGGATGAAGAACTGAGTGCATGCAGATATTTTTCTGTATCTCTGAGTCACTGGTGTTTCTTTTAGAAGAAATTTGAACTCTTCCCACTATATCTGTGAAGCACCACTGGGTTGGTGCTACAGAAAGGTCATCTGTTTTTGTACTGGTTTCATGTGTGAAAATGAAATGAAAATGCATTTTAAAACATTTTAGAAAGCTTTATTAAGCCTCATGTTGTTCATGGGGTCTGAGGGTCTTTCTTGTTCATTAAAACACTTAACATTGAAGGGTAAAGAGTGGTGCGTTGTAAAATATCCAAAAACGTATGTAAACTGATTTTAAACATTTTTTTTTTTTTACAGAACATTATTTGTATTTGGTGTCTTAAAGACCACAGTTACATACATGAAAAGTACAATTAAATATTATATGTAATTTATTCATGTAAAATTATGTAATAACAAAAAAAAAAAAACATTAATTGAATAATGAATTATATATAATTATAAATATAATATGTCATATATAAATAGCTTGTTGTGAATAATGGTTAATAATGTATTTAAAAAGTATACATTTACAATATTTAAATACACTGTATGTAATAATATATACCCCACTGTTTAGTTTAAATAAAGCATTTCGATTTTTACAATATTTAGAATAAAAATTAAAAATGCAAAGTGCAATGTTATATATTTATATTCAGTTAATAAAAAAATAACAATAATGTTATTAAATTATATATAGTTATTAAATTATATATAGTTATAAAAACATGTATAAGTAATATATTGGAAATAATATATAATAATGTATTTAAACATTACACATATACATTATTTAAATACATTATGTTGTAACATTATAAACCCCACCTGTTTATTTTATGAAATGTATTTAGATTTTATTTAGATTGTATACAGTATAATAAATACGATATTGAAAAAATGAAAAATACATTTAAGTTTAATATTATATTTTTTATTTATAATTAATTATTTAATAACAAAATAATATTATATAGTTATTAATAATTATAATAATGGTGTATAGAAATGATAAATTGTACATAATATATTATAGAAATAATATATTTAAAAAAAAAATGCAATAATGCATTTAAATACATATATAATATTTAAACAAATTATTTATTATTATTTATTTTTATTTCAACTTAGATAAATTACATACACTGTATGTAGTATTATATGGACCACCCATATGTTTATATAAATTTAGATTTTAATGTATTTGGATACATTATATATAATAAATACAATATTTATAAAAAAAAAAAAAAATACAGTTACATGTAATACTTATTAGGTAATAACAATAATATTATTAAATTATATTATATATAGTTATAAAAAATGTGTATAAGTAATACGCTGGAAATAGTATATAATAATGTACTTAAATAATACACATATACATTATTTAAATACATTATGTTGTAATATTATACACCCCACCTGTTTATTTTATATAATGTATTTAGATACAGTATATACAATATAATAAATACAATATAGAAATGTAATATTATATTTTTATTTATAATTTATTATGCAATAACAATATTACTATTACTATACTATATAATATTATATATAGTTATAAATACTTATAATGATGCTGTATAGAAATATTAAATTGTACATGATATATTATTTAAATTATATATTTTAAAGAAAATATAATAATGTATTTAAACACATATATAATATTTAAATTACATAAATTATTTAACTTACATAAATTACATACACTGTATGTAGTATTGTATGCACCACTCATATAGTTTATATAAATTTAGATTTTAATGTAATCAGGTACATTATATATAATAAATACAGTATTTAGAAAAAATGGGAAAAATACAATTACATGTAATATTATCTAAATTATATATTTTAAGTAAAATATAATAATGTATTTAAATACATAAAATTGTAACAAATTATTTAATTTGCATAAATTACATACACTATATGTGGTATTATATGCACCACTCAGTATTAGTATAGTTTATATAAATGTAGATTTTAATGTATTTAGATACATTATATATAATAAATACAATATTTAGAAAAAATGGAAAAATACAATTGTATGTCATATTATATATTTATATTAAATTAAATAATGACAATAATATTATTAAATATAATAAATATTAAAAAATAATGTAGTTAAATACATATATAATATTAAAAAAATACACTGTATGTAATATTAAATACACCAACTATATAGTTCATATTTAGATTTTAATGTATTTAGATGCATTATAATAAATACAAAATTAAATACAAAAAGTATTTTAACTCTTATAGGAAGCTAAATAAAAATATGGAATAAGAAGCTTCATTAAAGAAAGTTCAAAGCTTTATTATTAAAAAATAACCTTCACTGCTACAGTATGTCATTCATAACTTGTCAGGTGATTTTTGGCATTGATACACCTGCACTTTCTTTAATGAGTTTGGCTTCTCGGAGCACAGTTATGGCTGTTGTAGAGGAGCAGTTCATCTGAGAGCGGTGAGGAATCAATCTCTCTGATTAATGTTGGGGAGACGGGCCATGCATGGGGAACACACACTCTCCTGCTGTGCTCTCCAGATTCACGCGCCTCTCCCCACTCTTTGTCATTCAGCAGTGAGGCCTGTCTTTTTGCAAATGGCCTCATGAATTTGATTACAAAATGGCTCTTAGTCATGCTTTGCTGAGGATGACATCTATGACAAGGAGAGGTTATTTAGTGGTTCTGCTCTTTAGAGCAGCCTGTACCATTCTGGAAAATCTGTCTTATTTCAACAGACATGAAAAAATTAGTCATCAGTATGCTTTTTTTTATTTTTTTTAAGCAATATTTTTGTGGTAATACAAAGTGGCTGCAGATGCACAGCAGTGGTGTTGAAATAGAGATTTTCACTATGATAAATTAATGTTATGTAAGTTCATGATTTCTAAATTTCATGATTTCTGTTAGTACTAAGTTACTTTATACACTGTTTATAAATGGGGTAAAAGGACCATATTGAAAGCACCATAATTGCACATCCGTACCTGTGGCGAGAGGCCACAAGGGGCTGAATTCGTATATAGTAACTCATCACATCTCCTTGACTTCCACCGAAAATATCTGTGTTAAAAGTGTCCATAATGACTGGCAGAGAGAGAGCTAGTCTATAAACAGATACAGTAGCAGGGGAAACACCATCCATGTTTTCCAACTCAGTGCCCCCCTCAAAACAGAATCATCTGTGACTGTGGGCGTCTGTGGGCTTGAGCGCTCCTTTCAAGTAAAATATAGGTTTCTTTGAATATTTTAAATGGGCGTTCAGTTGCTGATGGCAGCAGGTCTGAAATGCATGGCGGCAGGAGCGTAGATCGATAGATAGACCCCCTCCTCAGCAGGTGTGATTCTTGGCTCATGTATTTTCCCTTGTGTGCTGTAGTGTTGTCTGATGTGCTAGATTACCCTCCGTCGTTGCACTTCATAAATCTACTTCCAGACTCTTCACTTAGCATTGTGGGTAAATCCATCAACCTTTGTGGTGCTGTAGTGGCCAATCTGAGGAAATCTAATGGATTTTTACTGACACCTAAAAGTACTGAAAAGCAGGTTGGTCGTTTACCGCCAGCTATATTTCTTTTTCATGAGACATTTAGTGTGTATCATATTAACTTCTGTAATATTATTGTACTGTTTGACACCATGGGAAATTCTTACCTCTTGTTCCACTGTTGGTATTAGTCCATCAATCATTTCCTGCAAGCCAATTCTACTAAACACAGACCTTTTCACTTTCTGCCACACATAAAGAAAGATATTGCATTTGATATCTCACTGTTTTCTTTATGATAAGAACTATGTGTTTCTGTGGAATGAAAAAAAAAAGCTCAACCACTTCTGGTTTGAACCTTGCTCTTCATAATGATAAAATGCAACTGATATGTACATAAAGTCAGCTGAAATATGCCTGACTGGTAATACAGTTTTTCTCAGTCGCTTTGGTACATTTCTCGAACCATCCTTGACATTTGCAAAACAGTAAGTGCATTTCTCAAAACAATTCGTACAAATAGCAAAACACCATGGATTACCTGCAAAAGCCAGTATCTTGCTCAAAATCCTTAGTTCATCTCTTAAAAAATAAATATCTGTATCAATGAACATGTCAGTGCCATCAGAATGACAAGTCCTTGTGTCATTGTGTACAGATAAGACAGTCAAATTGCTTAGTCATGTTGTCAGTATAACAGTGTACTCTGGAGGGATGTTCTGATGTAGACTATGGCTAAAGTTTTGATGACAATTACAGTTTTTCTCAGTCGCTTTGGTGCATTTCTCAATTCATCGTTAATATTTCCTAAAAAGTATGTGCATTTCTCAAAACCGTTCGTACAAACAGCACGACACAATGGATTACTTGCAAAGGCCTGTAACATATTCAAAATCTTTAGTTCACCTATCAAAAGTAAGTGTTTATGATCAGTTCTATCAGAATGAAAAGTCCTTGTGTGATTGTTCACAAACAAGATGCATACAGAATGCAAAACAAAATGCTTAGTCATGTTGTCAATATAACAGTGCACTCTGTTAGTATTACCTGATGTAAACTATGGCAATAGTTTGCAGAACAGTTACTGTACTGAAATGCAGAAGGCTGCACTTCTTATGTGTGCGATATATACATTTCATTTACACATTACTGTATGTGAGATATTGATTGAAAGAGACTGCATAAGATTTACAGTTACACTTTCACTAGTGGTCTGACAAAACAAAACAAACAAACAAAACACACACACACACACACATTACAACGTCATTGTGATAGAAAAAAAAACAAAAGAAATATCCCTGATAGCACACGTACATCACTGAGACGTCAATTTGACATCTGTATTTACATCTGCAAGATGTATTTTTTAGTGTTTACTGCAATACATCTATAGGACGTTTCCTATGAGGTGTCAAAAAGACGTTTATTAGATGTCTTTACTGTAAGATGTTTATGATTTAGAGTGGAAATGACATTTTACAGACATCTGTCATATGTTTGTACATCACAGATGTTTTCCAGATCAAGCGATCTTTAACAGGAATCTTGCAGACATGTGCTATGTGGGATGGGCAAAAAAGTTAAAATTCAAAATTAGAAAGGCAAACACAGGAATCACCCCAGGCAGAACTTTGCTTTTGCATGCAGCATGGTATAAGGAATTTCAGAGAACTGGTTTGTCATTGGTTGATCTACATTCTCTTTATTAGTGGAAGTCAAGATTCGCCTGCACAATGCATGGCAAAAAAAAAAAAAAAGACTAATAGAAATGTGTAGAAAATATACTTGACAGTTTATAATAACTAGATCAACCATTTTGCATTTAATGACTTATGCGATGAACTAATGACTAGATTTTTTGATGGGTAAGACTATTGCACGGAGAACTATGTAATACATTTTGTGCAACATGACATTAGCAACTGATAATGTAGAAAAACACAGACAAATGTACATAATCAATTGCATGAAGGTAAACAAAGCAATTGCAACTTGTTCAAAAGAATTAGAAACTGCTATTATGATGTGCACAAGTGACTAGATGATGTGAAGGTTGAACAAGTAATTTTGAGAATTTTAATTCTGATCTGAGAAATGCACCAAAGCGACTGAGAAAAACTGTAATGGTTGAAATAGTTCCCTGTTAGCTCTTAAGAGTAAAGAGGCTAAGGTCTTTTCCTGCTGTGTATTGATTGAATTGCAGTCTGAAGCTCATTTGAGATCTGCACACTGTGTTTCTGCTGTTTTCCCTCATGGTGGATCAGTGAATCTCAGCTATGACAATGCAGATAGATAGATAGATAGATAGATAGAAAGACATAGATATATAGATAGACAGACAGACAGACAGACAGACAGACAGACGGATAGACAGATAGATAGACACATACAGATAGATATATAGATAAATAGATAGATAGATAGATAGATAGATAGGTAGAAAGACATAGATATATAGATAGACAGACAGACAGACAGACGGATAGACAGATAGATAGACACATACAGATAGAC
The DNA here is from genome assembly GCA_036247105.1 of Cirrhinus mrigala. NCBI lineage: Eukaryota > Metazoa > Chordata > Actinopteri > Cypriniformes > Cyprinidae > Cirrhinus > Cirrhinus mrigala. The sequence goes on from CM070021.1 coordinate 15,058,812, forward strand.
ATATAGATAGATAGATAGATAGATAGATAGATAGATAGATAGATAGAAAGACATAGATAGATAGATAGATAGATAGATAGACAGACAGACATAGATGACAGATGGACGGACGGACGGATAGACAGATAGATAGACACATACAGATAGACATATAGACATATAGATAAATAGATAGATAGATAGATAGATAGATAGATAGATAGAAAGACATAGATATATAGATAGATAGACAGACAGACAGACAGACAGACGGATAGACAGATAGATAGACACATACAGATAGACATATAGATAGATAGATAGATAGATAGATAGATAGATAGATAGATAGATAGATAGATAGAAAGACATAGATAGATAGATAGATAGATAGATAGATAGATAGATAGACAGACAGACATAGATGACAGATGGACAGATGGACGGACGGACGGACGGATAGACAGATAGATAGACACATACAGATAGACGTATAGATAGATAGATAGATAGATAGATAGACAGACATAGATGGACAGATGGACGGACGGACGGATAGACAGACAGACAGACAGACGGAGGGGTAGAGAGACAGAAAGACAGATAGACATATAGATAGATAGATAGACAGATAGACAGACAGACAGACAGACAGACATAGATGGACGGACAGATGGACGGATGGAGGGATAGATAAATGGACAGAAGGACAGACAGATGGATGGAGGGATAGACAGACAGACAGACGGATGGAAGGACAGATGGATGACGGAGGGATGGATAGATAGATAGACAGACAGACAGATGGACAGTCAGACAGACGGACGGACAGAGGGATAGATAGATAGATTGACAGACAGACAGACATAGATGGATGGACGGATGGAGGGATAGATAGATAGATAAATGGACAGAAGGACAGACAGACGGATGGAGGGATAGATAGATAGATAGATAAATGGACAGAAAGACAGACAGATGGATGGAGGGATAGATAAATAGACAGACAGACAGACGGATGGACAGACAGATGGATGACGGAGGGATAGATAGATACAATACCGTATGAGAGATACAATATTAAACTATACAGTAGTATATAGTATATAATGCAATACGATACAACACAATAGATTAAAAGCTGTAGGATGAGTCAAAACCAAGTTATTTTGGGGAGAAAACCCCTCTAAACTAAATGTGTCCAATAACAGTGTTTTCACTTTGTTAAACAAACATAAGCATCAAGGCTCTGCTTTGATGGAACACATGATGTGTTTTGTGGATAACATCTTGCACACAAGTAATTTTAGAGTTATACAACCTTTTCTCTTACAGCTGTTAGCTGTTGTGCGTCATTTTTAATGGCACATTTGTATAATGACTAATTTGAGCACAATGCTTAGAGAGCAAAATAGGAAGGCATTGGAGCTGCTGTCGCATGCATTTGTTATTTGGTGCTTCTGCTTGTCAGTAATGATTGAGCTAGGCGGCAGTTCGTGCTGATGCAGCGGATGCCACAGTTATTGTCTGTAAAAACACTCAAATATGATTTTGACAAGGCAAAAAACAGGACATGCAGAAAACAATGTCTCGCTGATGTGGTTTACACCACAGACCACAATATACTGTTATTTCAAATAAAACATTTTATAAGCAAGCATTTAAACAAGTCTGTTAATTAAAACTCTACTATAAATTTCTGTTCAACACATGTGCTTTGTGTATTTTGATTTTCTTGTTTTGTTTCGCCTGCTTGTCTTTGAATGTGCGAGCAGAGCATGTCAAGACTTGAGCAATCTTAGAAAAGTCTTTTTATGATAAAAACCACCATCAGTTAACAATCCTCATTCTTCGTTTCAGTAACAACATGAAAGAAAACACATCTACGTGAGAATAGCACTTAAGCACATGATTTAGTTTACTACAGCCGTTTTAGTTCTCTTTGTGTGCTTTAATCGTACCTTATCCTGTCAGAACCTAAGGCTAATCAAATGTTCTGCCTGGAACAAAAGGGCATCTGGCTCTCCGCATTCATCACACATCTGCTCCGGCTGGAAAGGTTTTCATGAGACCTTTACCTACCTTGAATAAATACTGTGATTGGCCAGATTAGCTTTGCCAGTTTAATATAGCAAAAGAGTTGTTTTGTTTTGTGTAATATGGATTGAGATTAGAATGTCATAGAATGTTTTTTTTTTTTTTTTTGTAATTTTCTTTAAATCACCAATATTGGCCGATATGTATGGAAGCTCGTTTCAACCACTGACTCAGAATAGCAAATTTGTATCTTATAATTCTGACTTTTTTTCTTGCAATTGCAAGCTTATATCTTTGTAATTTCTGACTTTTTTTCTCAGAATTATGAAATATAAACTCGCAACTGCAGGTTGTAAAGTCAAGTTCTGAATGGGAAAAAAGTTGAAACTGATATTTTCTCTGAATTGTGAGTTTATATCATACAATTCTAATTTAGTAACTCACAACTGCATGTTATAAAGTCAGAATTGCAAGATATAAACTTAAAATTCTGAGAAAAAAAGTCAATTGTGAACCTGAATCTCACAATTCTGACTTAATAACTCACAATTGCAAGTGCATATTTCAAAATTCTGAGAAAAAGTCAGAAATGCAAGTTCATATCTCTCAATTCTGACTTCATAACTCACAAATGAAAGTATATATTTCAAAATTCTGAGAAAAAAAAGTCAGAATTGCAAGTTTATATCTCAATTTTGACTAAATATCTTGCAATTGTTATAAAAGTGTTATAAAGTCAGAATTGTGAGATGTAAACTCGCAATTCTGAGAAAAAAAGTCAATTGTATATTTACAATATACAAATATCTCAAAATTCAAAGAAAAAAGTCAGAATTGCGAGATGTAAACTCGCAATTGTGAGAGCAAAGTCAGAAATGTTAGTTAAAAAGTCACAATTACATTTTTAATTTTTTAATTTATTTATTTTATTCAGTAGCGAAAATAGGCTTCCAAAGATATAGTAGCGATAACAATGCACAACTGTTTTCTTTATATATATATTATGATAAAGTGACAATAAAGCATTTTCTGTATATGCTTCACAATTAAAGCCAACCTGAAACAGCATTCACAAGTTATAAATGCCATGTAAGAAAAACAATAATTTATTCTACACTCTTTTATTCTATTAAAAATTGGTTTATTTGTTTAAAATGATCTTTATATGATAGATGGTTGCATGACAATAAAGATATCTTTCACTATAAGACCAGAAACGTGTATTAGGAAAGTAAATAGGGTTAATTTAGATCTCATGTTGACTTTAACTGGCTTCACTACCAGCGTTTGGCTTGTCTATTTTTCCCCTCACTCAGCAAGCCAGGACTCTGATCCGACACCACAGTGTGAGATGTTCCTGCTTGTTCATGTAAAATGGTCGCAAACATTCCTTTCCCCCCTCTGTACCTCTCACACTGTGGTACGAAACTGCCAGGATCCTGGTCAAAATCATTTGAAATGCTTCTTCAGGCATGTGTTTGATAAAAAGCGTCATGCATTTTCATTCTCAGCTTCATTAAAAGTGATTTTGGTTTGTGTGCAGGCTGTATGCTGTGTTTCGGCCAATCCGCCTTCTTCCGTTTCAACCACCCCGAGGAGGCTTTCCGAATGAAAAGCATGATGCCTGAGGGAGGACAGACAACCAGTGTGAAAAACTGGGCCCGCACAGGTAATGCAATATCCCACAGGAGAACACACCTCGACTGTGGCATGAATTATCTAACGCTTACCACAACGCACTCAAAGGCTCACTGTTTAGAACATCATTTGTGTGGAAAACACATTCCTGTAGAACCTCAAAACCTTTTTTGTGTACTGTTTTTAAATCACAGTACAAAACAGTATGTCATGTCTTTGACATATTACTCACTCTAATCCATATAGATGTTTTTATGTATGTGCCATGTTTAAAAAAACTTGTGAAAGCACAATAATAAGCAGATTCAGATTTACAAATGGCCCATTTATGCGGTTTTGGTCTTATAGGGTGTTGCCGCATGCTTGAATGGCAAGGTTTGTTTTAGTAGCACAGGTAGCGGCTTTCAGCTGGACCTTACTGCATTTCCGTTTCTAACTGTTGGCAATGCAGGCCTGCCTGGATCCCGAGTTGCACCATGCAACTTTTATGAGGAGCTCATTCCTGTGGGTCTCCTGACAGAGCGTTCTACATCTTCCACTCCCACTCACAGTGCTACACAGCAGCCAATGTTTAAACAGAGCATTTACAATATGTATTGAGTTGTTTTTTTGACTTTTCCTGTTGTGTGGCAGAAAAGGACAAGTATAGCATATAAACACAGCTGGTGCAGTGTATTTCCTGAGATGGCAATAAATTCTCTCCACCATGAGACGTTCTTTTGCAAACAACAAACCCGCTGCATTCCTGTTCACTATTTATTTTTCTTATTTTCCCAGTGTCTAAATGATACCTATAGCTAAAAGAATTCAGGTTTTCCAGACTCTATCAATCAGTCTATAATCAAACATCAGATCATACCAAATGTAAGCTCATGGACAGCTTTACATATACCTTGTAAGATCTTAGACACATGCATCTTGGTTGTTCCAAACCAAACAGTTGCCACTGACTTCCATAGTATGGAAAAATATAAAAATAAATGCCATGGAAATCAATGGCTACTGGCAACTGTTTGGTTACCAGCATTCTTCGAAATATCTTCTTTTGTGTTCAGCAGAAGAAAGAAACTCATACAGGTTTATCTAAGCTCTTGTATATGCATGCGAAAGTTTGGGAACCCCTTGCAGAATCTGTGAAAATGTGAATAATTTTAACAAAATAAGAGAGATCATACAAAATGCATGTTATTTTTTTTTTATTTAGTGCTGTTCTGATTAAGATATTTTACATAAAAGATGTTTACATATAGTCCACAAGACCAAAAAAATTGCTGAAATTATTAAAATAACCCCCTTTAAAAGTTTGGGAACCCTTGGTTCTTAATACTGTGTGTGGTTAACTGGACGATCTATGGCTGTTTTTTTTGTTTTATTTCATTTTGTTTTGTGATGGTTGTTCATGAGACCCTTATTTGTTCTGAACAGTTAAACTGAGCACTGTTCTTCAGAAAAATCCTCCAGGTCCTGCAGACTCTTCAGTGTTCCAGCATCTTTTGCATATTTGAACCCTTACCAGCAGTGACTGTATGATTTTAAGATCCGTCGTTTTTACACTGAGAACATTTATGGGACTCAAACACAACAGTTAAAAAAGGTTCAAACATTCACTGATGCTCCAGAAGGAAACACGATGCCAAAATTTGTCTAATTTTGTTGAAATATCTTTTTTTTTTTTTTTTCCCTTTTATTTCTGCCCTTCGAAAGCAACAGAAGATACTTGCATGTTTCCCAGAAGACAAATTAAGTACAATTTACCTTGATCTTCAAATTCAAAAAGTTTTCATTGGTGAATGTTTGAACCTTTTTTAATAGTTGTGTTTGAGTCCTAAATAAAAAACATGAAGTTAGTATAATCTTTCTTATTTTGTTAAAATTATTCACATTTTCACAGATTCTGCAAGGGGTTCCCAAACTTTCGCATGCCACTGTATATAAAGCTGTCCGTGTGCTTTTGGCAACTGACATTTGTTTACAGACTGATTTATAGAGGAAAAGAACTCCCCTTCACACATTATCTGTGCCAGTGCTATTTCCTCATCCGTCTCTCTTCCAGTCCAGACAGCTTTGTTGGCCATGCTCTGCTTATTTAAAGTTGAGGGGTATCTTTTACATTATCTATATTTATCTCACCACCCACCCTGCTCTCCAATCCCCTTCTCACTGTTCCTCTCATATTCTCCCAATATCCGGCAGCCTCGTTCCCACAAGGCAGGTCTGCCTGATGTTCTTGATTATATTTTTGAATTACTGACAGCAGTCTTTCCACATTATCCCTTTTATTACTTTGCGATTAAACAAATAAATATTATACTGTATTATATAAGCTAATGTATACTGCATATCATATAGAAGTTGTCATATAAAATATTTTGTGTGGGAATAAAAGAAACATTTTTTATTTAAACCCACAGTCAAAGTGTCCATGTGACTGTTTCTTAAAAATGTGCACTGTCGCTTTAAGAATGTAGGCCCCGCCCCGTGCAGCCAGCAGTCAGTCACATCAGCACCGTGGACAGGGGAGGGAGGGGGACTCGGCGATGGTGTAGCGGCGCCAGGCTCACCAAGCCCGGCTGGAATATTTCATCTGCGGCGTTTTATACTCCTGCCTGGGTACCGTGTGGCCGGTACAGCTGGCCTAGCTCAAGAACCGAAATGCGGGAGCCGTGGTTTTGAAAGTGAGCTCGGTTATAAACCAAACGCAGCGGCTTAGCATATCCACAGGCGTGTTCTCATCCGTAAGTACTGATCGTTACAGAGGCTGTGTATGTGTCAGGTCGGCATACGGACGTAGTGTATGTAGCATATGTATCCTTTTATAGTCGCGACTTGTCAAGTTGACACGTATCATTTTGTCACATGGAAGATTTAATTTATTAGCCTATGTTTATAAGCAATGTCCGTGTGCTTGTGCTTTCTTGAAACCGTTTCAGTGGGATTTAACTGGAGAATTGAGCCAGAGGCATCGTCAGCTGCTATTTCTAAACCACGATGACTATAAAAAATAATAAATAACAACACTTGGAACGTGGGTTGTGTTTTATGCATTATTTGTGAGGAGTTTGAGCAGAGAGAGAGAGTGTTTTGTAATCAGGACAGAGATATTTGTGACATAGAAACGCAAACACTGAGCAGGCAAGAGCAAGATTGATCAAGTTTTGGATGTTGTGAAATCAGTTCTGTGACTCAGAATCAGTCTCATACTGATAGACGTAGCACGTATCTATCTAATAAGTTTGATGCAGTGTGAAATCGTTTACATCTGGAGTGTTATATGAAAAATAATACGTTTCTGAAGTATTGATTGGGGAAAACCATAAAGTGGGCCTTATTTTAAATATAGTGCATTAAACCAGAGGTTTTCAAACTTTTTTGTGATGCCAAGGAACTTAAGATGTGATGACTGCTTTACTAGGGTCTATTTCCTAAATCATAAAATCAGCTCTGTATTTCACATAGGCTATACAGGCCCATTTATACTTTGAGTACATAACTAGCATGATATTTTAAAACATATTGTGTCCAAAACCAGAAATTGGCTTTAGTATTGTAATTCTACTAAAACCAAAGCAAATGATTTTTTTTATTAAGTTGATTTAATTTCTTCCCTCTGTTAGACAAATGCCATATGTATAAACTTGATGACAAGTAATTTTGATAAAATATTATTTTGAGATTAACTGAATTGCTTTTCACTGTACAAAATAGTTCTAAAGCATATTTGCAGAAAATACTACCATGATGCTACATTACATCCCCCCTGGTGTTTCCCAGACCCCAGTTTGAAAACCACTGGTTTAGATATTACCCATTTTTAGTTTGTAGGTCTCTCTCAGCAGATGAACCATTTACATTGGAGATGGTCAGTTGCCTGAGAGATAGATTGAATTACCAGTGGGGCTCTCTGTGATTTAGCTATACGAGCACATATTCATTTGACGTTTATCCTCTCAGGCTGGAGCCTGGCAGACTTTTTCTCTGAATTTCCATTTGGTAACCACTATTTCTGCTTAAGAATTCGTCTTCTGTGGGTTTGGCAGCAGTGTTAAACTTGGAGGCTGTTTAATGGGGCTAATGGATTAAATGCATCTCTGTAGTGCCAAAAGAGCTGCAGGTACTTGCATTAAAAGCTCAGGTGTAGTACTGAGGATAATGGTTAGGTGGGGTGAAGAAGCCAAATGCATCCACTTACTCGTAAGTGCTTTCCTGTTTTCCGTACTCTGCCCGGCTCATGTGGCTAGTGATGGGAATTCTCAGTCATTGAGAATCAATTCTTTAAAATGGTTTCAGTTAACCATCATGTAATTGTCAGCACATGTCTCTAAAATCTTGACATGGCATCGAAGGTCAGGTATAGATATACATAAGCACCTAATAATGGGTTTTCTATGAAGTTGAATTATTATGTCACAGTTTAATTTGTTGCATGATTCAGTCATTTTGAAACCTAAATATCATTTGCATTTAAATGAAACAATAATGAAGTTAATTTTAATGTGTTAACTGATGCATATGTAGAATGCTGTTGATTAAAAACCAACCAAGATTTGTTTATTAATCAATTACTTCACCTTAGCTGTTCTAAGAGATATGGATTTTGATTTTTGTGCATGGCAAAGGCTTATAATTGTTATCTTTTCCTTCAGATTCTGAGAACCTGGTCAATGGGAACCACTCGTCGGGAGCACCCAAATCTCATTTGGTCTCCAACGAGAGAGTGCGCCCTGAGCACAGTGCCATCGTCAGTTCCATTGAGAAGGACCTCCAGGACATTATGGACTCATTAGTCATGGATGACCCTCAGCCCTCTTCCTCTGAGTCAAAGAAGCCCTCTGGTCAGCCCATCTCCCAGTCTCCTTTGTCCCCCATGTTAAATGGAGGGGGGCGCTTCCTTCTCTCACCCCCAACCAGCCCTGGTGCTATGTCTGTGGGCTCTAGTTATGAGAATACCTCCCCTCCTTTCTCTCCTCTCTCATCCCCGTCAGCCGCCAGCAGTGGCAGCTACACCAGTCCTTCTCCAAGTGGTTGTCAGGACCAGCTTCACACGCTTCCTCCTGTGCCAGTGAGGTCTTCTAGTTACAATTACACCAGCCAGCCACCCATACCTCAGCCACGGACCACACTGCCCAGCTATTCCGGAGGCAACAGTGGGCCAAAGGTGCCTGAGAGTCCCAGACTCCAGCGGAAGGCTCTTTTAGAAGCACCGCCAAGCCCAAAGCCAAGTCGTAGGGGGTTGAACCAAGACAGCTCGATGGCTAAAACCCCAGACAGCCCCATACAGACTCACATTCTGCCCTCAGTCTCCATCTCTGCCGCTCCGACTGATCACCCATCTGTCAGTCGGATTCCAGTTCCAGGTAGCCCCAGACTGACCCCCAAATTCTCCACCGCATCCCCATCCTCCTCACCCTCTAGTCCTAGAACCAAAACTGCCATCGTTCTCCAGGATCGACCCTCAAGTCCTTTCCGGGAGCAGCCTCAGCCAGATCGCTCCTTGACCTCCAGCCCACTCTCCCCACCCTCGAGATCTTTCCAGCCCCCTTTGGACCCCATTGTCCACATCATTCAGGGTGGACCTCCACACCCGCATCCTCGCACACTGCAGCCTCCAGAAAGTCCGCGGCTGGCCCGCAGAAACCTTGAAGGGATTAGCATGAGGGAGCTTCCCCCTCTTAGCCCCTCGATAGCTCGCAGGGGGGTTCCTGTGCTCCCCGGGGCTCTTCCAGGAACACTGCGGACACCAGAGAGTCCATCCCCAAGAATGATGCCAGAGAGTCCCAGACTCAGGCGGAAAGCAGGGTCTCCTACGGAGGAGCCATTCAGCCCTCGTGGGGTGCGTGCTCGTAGTCCTTCACCCACCTCCGGACTGACGGGGGAAGGCAGTGGACGGAAGGGCAGTTTTGAGAACTCGCTCTCTTCGGCGTTTAGCTTGGGTTCCCTGCCTGGGTCATCGCCCCGATCCAGCCCCAGGAGCCACAGAAAGATGTCAGCCGGCCACAGGGACCTCCGGATGCCTCACCCGGGCATGAGGGAGCGCAAAAATAGCATCACAGAGATCAGCGACAACGAGGATGACCTCCTGGAGTACCACCGGCGCCAAAGAGAAGAACGACTCAGAGAGCAAGAAATGGAGAGGCTGGTGAGTAAAATGCAGTAGAATACAAAATATCAAACCAAGTGGGATTTATGAGAAAACTGCTTTCATAAGTCCACTATAAACGCCCTCGAAACCAAAGTAGAGTGCAGTTATCTCTGAGGAATGATCTAGTGTCATTTGTTTGCAGATGCCCACTTGAAAGCCATCATAGTATAAAGAATTCTTCTGAGAAATACTCCCCGTCTCTGTTTGTACATGTCATGTAGAGTGCTGCCTCTGCATGTCTTCTGATGATATGTAAATTGCAAGTTTCTACAGTTAATATTTTCCAGAAAGGCTCCTCAGAGTACACCGATGGCTGAATGTAATCTTAACACACCTAGCAAGCATTAGCAATTGTGCTTTTGGTGAGAATGCAGGACATTTGGAGGAAATGCTACTACACGTCTCAGGCAGAACTGACACACTGACTAATCCGCTGTCGTGCTGAGGCAGAGGGCTCTGATTTTACCATGGCAACCCCATTGTTTGTTGTCTCTTTTACTGAGAGGTGGGAGGGAACAGTAGACATCTTGGTCCAGTTTGCAGCCCAGAATGAAGCCACTGAGACAAAGGCCCCTGTGAAGTTTTATATGTGTTTGTGTCTGAAACAGCTCTTGTCTGCTTCCCTTGTAATTACCCATTGTGGTTGTTTATTGCTTTCAGAAAAGGAGGTGATCTAATTGAGCGTACAGAGTTATGCTTCAATTCTCCCAACAGAGCGTATCTGTAATATGTTATTCGCTAAGCATGTGCACTTCTAGTATGCTTTTTGCTGATAGAATAAATGCCGAAAGAATGAGCTCAACATGCCAATGACCTCATCCTCACAAAAAGGTTCAGTGCAAAATTAGACAAACAAGAAATGACCTTTGATTCAGACCTTGTTCTGAAGTATTTGCAAAATGTCAAGTGTAAATAGCAAAGTACGTTTGCTCGGTGAAGAAAGATCAGATGTTCTTTTGAATTTTCTTTAGCAAATGTGACTGTCAGCCATTGCAGTGCTCATTATCAGAACCGTCTGGCTTGTGAATTGGCTTTCAGATAGGTATTTTGACATGGTCTGGTGGCTTCTGTGGTCCATTAACAAACAGCACTCATCTGCTCCCTCATTTCTGCAGTTCCATACATCATTCGTCAAGCAAGTCTGTGTTTCAATAAAAACATCAGAGTGTGATGCATCTGACATGCGGATCGGCCACGTTGCGCTCATTTGACTGCCCCTTGGCTCTTGCTGAGAAGGAGCGGGAGATTGCCTAGCATGACAAGCAGAAATGTGCTTCAGGGAGTGTTGCAGCAGGTTTTGATTTTTCTGGCAGCTGACTGTCATACAGAGGCGAGGTCAGGCAAAACATCACGTAACATGGTACAGCATGGTACAGAACGCATGGCTGGAATCAGGAAGGAGACAGTGGTGTTGACTGCAGTCTGGAGGCTAAATCTGAGCTGCAGTGAGGCAAAGGTGGCAGATTTCAAATCGGATACTTATAAGGCATCCTACGCTAAGCAATTGGCATTGAGATGAATGCGATTCCTTATGGATAGGTTTTTTTTTAGGACTAGGGGTTTTACAGGTATTTACTAGTAGTGATGTTTTGATATTTCAGGCATACGAATTTTATATATTGCTTAGGGCTGTCGAGCGATTAATCGCGATTAATCGCATACGCAGTAAAGGTTTGAGTTTGCCTAACATATGTGTGTGTACTGTGTGTAATAACACATTAATGTATATATTTAAGATATATTTACAAGTATATGCATTTATTATAATTTTTATATAACACAAATATATTAGAAAAACTCAAACTTTTTTTTTTGTATGTGATTAATCGCGATTAATCGTTTGACAGCCCTACTTTATATATTTTATATTTTTACTTCTTGTAGCTTATCCAAGCTGTAGGTTTGGAGAATTGCTAATTAACGCCACTGTTTTGGTCCATGGTTTCCTGAAACTGAATTTTTTTTTTTGTGCTGAATATTCTTGGTTGTTGACATTTTGGTACATCAATACTTTTAAATAAAGTACTATGTAAATACTTGTAATAAAATCTTCAGTATTTAGAGTTATTTTACATAGGGGTGAGTGTATGACCAAAATCTTCTATCATAATATAAGTAATTTTATTTCACGGTAGCAATATGTATCACTATATGGTTATTTTTGCTTTAAACAAGATCTTTATGGTATCAACATTTTTGATACCTTTGAAATTTCATAATTCATGTCACCAGTGTCAATATCACAAAAAACTAATACTAGCCTAAATTAAAAAAAAAAAAGTCAGCAATTAAATAAGAATTAGAAACTAATTAAAAACAATAGAACAAAAAAAAAACAAAAAAAACAACAACAACAGTAGAACAAATAAATAAGAAATGCTACATGCATTGTATAAAGTAATCAAATGTGTAAAAACACTGCATATTCTTCAGTGTAAATTAAATATGCGTTTTGTTCTTATTAAACTTACAAAACTGATTTAGTCAAGAGCACTGAGAGATTTTCTCTCTTTTTTAGTTGTTTGATTAACATGAATGACAGACAGCAGGAATATTAGACTGATGTCACGTAAAAGCTGCTCGGATCCAATTGATTTTTTCAGAACATTTGATTCAATTCTCGATTTTTTTTTTTTATGAGTTTTAACTAGTCAACTTGAAAATGTAACATACAACTTTTTATTTATTAACCCTCTACAGAAAATTCTATTCCAAGTGCACCACACATTAAATTGTCAGCATGATGTAAATGTTAAACAAATCACTTGTTAAATATCTCTGAAGAAAAGATGCATGAACTACAACTACATCTTGTACAAACTTGTCTTATACATATTATATGTTAAGAAATAATACAACCAAAATGCTTTAAAAAAAATCTAAAAAGTCAAGGTAATTCAAATTCAAAACGACTGAAGGTATAACACCAATAGTCTATTATTATCTATAAATATTCTGTAAAAACAATGAACAACAGCTTTCAGCCTGTCATCATGATGCAAACATGAAATATCAGGTTTTTTTATTCAATTGCACTGTTTTTCCACTGCATGTTTTTTCTACGGCATTCTAAAAATGTGTTAATAAAAGTTCACTCCCATCTTCTCGCGTGTTTTTCCTCTTCCCCTGCCCGCGTCGCATTTGTCAACAAAAAAGCACATTCTGTGTGAATGGTGCCTAGCAGGGTTGCCAGGTCGCAGAAAAATTTCCAGCCCAAAGCTTACTCAAAACCTGCCCAAAAGGAATGATAAATCTGCAAATTCCACTTTTATTAATTCACTATTTCACACATAGCCAGATGCGACTAAACAAAAAGGAGTTTCTTGATAAAAAGTTCTTAATCAATGCTTCTGCACTCACCACTCAGCAAACTGTGAACGTTTAAATAATTTTTTTTTTTCAAGAAGGAGCATTTTTTAAATTTTATGCATTTTCAGCTGAGTGTATGTGAGCCAGTCCAGTCTGCGGTGCATAATTTATCATCCCTAAACTGCCACAAGGCTCCAGAGGCACACATGGTTACCTTAGATACAGCCTTGGCACACACACACTTGGCATATGGCGTCAGTCACTAGAAAACCGTTCTGTCAGTCAGCTTGAGTGCCATACTGATGCCAGCCCTGCTAAAGATTACCTCGTTTTTTTTTTTTTTTTGACTGAGAGCTCCCTCGATGACATCACATTTCCATTACTCTATAAAACTGACATTTGCTCCACAGTAAAAGCAGACGTGTCAGTGAGGAAGTATGCTGTGTAAGAAGTTTATTTATTGAGACAGATTTTTTTTTGTCGTGAAATTAGTATTTTGACTAAGAAAATCATTTTTGAGCATTTTTAGCGCTAAGCAGTATATTACTGGAATGGTTATAGCTTGCAGGGAGGCAGACAGGTTGATGGGAAGTTGTTTTACTATGAAGATGTAACCACCTCTGTGTTTTTGGGAGGGCAGACATGGGTCATCTGCACAGGGGGCATATGAGGTCTGTATGACAAGCATCTGTCCTACTGCTCTCGTGGATTAGCACACTAAATATATCTCCTTTTACTTGCCACATTATGCAGAAACATAACTCTGTGTGTATGTAACAGATAGAGAGTGAGGAAGACACAAGAGATATCTATTGTAATTGATTAACTCGGGATGCAACTGCGTTTTGAGCCAGTAAAGTGCAATTAGAATCTTTCTGATGAAGATGAAAGCAGTATCCTCTGACACAGCAAGAAGCATATGAGCTCCCTCTGGAGCATTTTGTTGATGGTTTAATGTGTTTGCTTCCTGTGTTCTTGCAGTTCAGTGTAAAGTGAGTTATCTGCTCCGGGACGGATTAATGCTGATTCTCCTCACAATAACAGAGGGAGTATTTCGGAAAAAGAGACAGTTAACTGACTTTCTGTGGCGCTGATTATCTGGGTCAGTGCAGACTTTAGTCATTCTGACCCGGCTCTTGTAATCAAGACAGCGAAGAACAACGCTGAGTGCTCTTAGCAACGCCACAGCGTGTTATATAAAACAATATTCAAGGATTCTCAGAATAATCTGTTTGACATTTGCGCAGGTGACTCTGTAATCCTGAAAGATACGGTCATTGATACAAGAGTTTGATACTTACAGTACATGACAGTCACTTGTGGTGCTTGATTTGCATTATTCAGATTAATAAAGACTTGTGATTTTATTAGACGTGCAAGTATTATTGTTGCTATTGCTCATACTTAAAGAGATAGTTCACTTGAAAATGAAAATTCTGTCATTTATTACTCATTCATCTTCAGAACACAAATTCAGATGTTTTGATGAAATCCAAGAGCTTTCTGACCCTGCATAGACAGCAATGCAAGTGACACGTTTAAGGCCCAGAAAGGTAGCAAGGACATCTTTAAAATATTCTATGTGGCATCAGTGGTTCAACCGTAATGTTATAAATAGGGCTGCAACGATTCTATTTAAAAAAAAATCCTCGATTGCATTTTGCCCGTGTCGAGTAATCAGCAAAATGCCGGAAAAATCATAATAAAGCATAATGCTATTAAGAATTTACAAACGCTATGATTCAGTTAAATAAATGTGTGCGATGCAAGTTTAATATATGCGCTTTAATTATTCAGATGCGTGTAGGTTACATACGTGCGTGTCACAGCAGCTTTTTTCACAGTAAATGCTGCTACACAAACTGTTATAATTTATGTTCATGTTTATAATTCATGTGTGGAGTGTCTCAAACTCCATCTCTGCATGCTGTTGCGAGGTTAGGTTTATTATAACGTTCATATTGCAACGTATTTCATCAGATTTGTAAGGTAAATCATTTATAAACCTACGCAAACACAGGACAATACATCATTATCTTTCTCAATATGCTAACTGTTTATTGCGATTTCAAAATAAAAGCTCAAACCTTCACTCAGAGTTCACACGTTTTGATGTCCACATATTGAAGAAATTACATTGTCTGTAGCTTTCATAAAGAAATTACCAAATATTAAAGATTAAGTGAACATTTGAATAAAATGTTGTTGACCATATGATTACTTGCTTTTGATACTTTATTTGAACTAATTATTGCCTTATTGCTATTATATATGTATTTAAGTCATTTTAAAGGCTATTGTTCACTTATTATTACAAAAAAATTAATTAATTATTCGGTTACTCGATTAATCGACAGAATGATCGAAAGATTACTCAATTACCTAAATAATCGTTAGTGACAGCGAATAATTAATGACAGGATTTTCATTTTTGAGTGAACTATCTCTTTAATTACATAGATCGTCCCAGATGTTTGATACCAACACAAATGAAACCTCAATTCGTACAATTTGTTGAGAAAAGTTAACAAGCAATTTAGTTAGTATTTATTGCTTGTGTGTTTCCCTGATGGTGTTTTGTCCTTGTGTGTATGACCTTGTGCACTGTCTGGGACAGGGGATGTTTTTTACAGTGTAGCAGAAAAATATAAATGTGTGAGATAAAATTCAAATTCTTCTTCTGCCCTTGAGCAGAGACCCTTCTCTCCCTCCACACTAGTGTTTTTGAGAAGAGCTGGCAGTGGAACCAAAAACAAGCGACCGTTGGTTCTGTCCTCTGCTGTATCTCGATGATCTAAACTTGGCCGTGAAATGACACAATGAGCCAAACCGATAAACCTGAAGAGGCCAGAGGTCACTTTATATCCTCACCTTTTTGCTGCGTTTGTACAGATAACTGACAAGGTCTAATATTTACCACTCTTTATGTCTCGTTCTTTTGCCAGGTATTTGAAGGCCTGTAGAAAGAGTGCTGTTTTCTGTCTTTGGTTGCAGAGGATAATGCATCCCGAACGTGATTCATATGCAGTACTCAAGTATGAGTTCTCTCTTAGCTGTATTAGGGCACAAATAGACCTTTATTTGTACTTTCAGACACACAAGGGAAAGTACATAATAACAGAATTGTATCTTTCAGGTGAACTGTTTCTTGAGGACTAAAATTTGAATTTAAAAGACAGCCTTATTTAGGTTTTCAAATTTTTAAAAAAAAAAAATGTGTAAAAAATGTGTTTTGGACTCTGGATCTTCATTTTGAGGGTGAAACAAGGTTCCCATGTTTCACAGCTGTGTATGTCTAGACTTTTTTTTTTCTATTCCAAAAATGTAAGCTGTTTTTCTTCAAACTCTGTGAGAAATTAGAGGTCCCTATCATGCTGAAGTGCAACATGAACAGATGCATCTGGTTCTGTTGACTTGGTTTGTGGTGATGTGCTGTTTTTCAAAGACATTCAATAAGAAAGCAGTTGTTTTTTGTTTGAAATATCACAGAAGTGTCATCCCAGGATGTTTACTGGAGGGCTTAATGCTACTGTGCTTGGTTTAGTCTGTAGTCTGAGTTTGAGAATACTGGGATGTTTTTCACCCTGTGGATTTTCTGCAGACACGTTTTGAAAAGAGGAGCAACAAAGACTTCTTTATTCCTCTGTGCACATTTAATGTTTTTTGTCTAGCTGTATCTATAAGGAAAGCATTTATAGGTTTAATTTGCCAAAAAGTGTGAGTGATAGAGTGAGTGATATTGGCTCGACCAGTGGTGTGAGTTTGGGGCGGGGCTATCCATTTGTTCAACCTATGGCAGATGGGGTGAGTATTCAGGATACCTGTTTAATAATGATTATTTTTGCAGTGCATTTTAGGTATAGAAATGACAAGCTTCAGCTCAAAATGTTTGTGTGTGTTAGATAATATGTTTTTTTTATAGCTATAGTTTTTCAAAATGTGTGGAAAAATCATATTTAATATAATATTTGATATTTAAAAACTATTTATATAAATTTTATTTAATGTAGTGCTGTTAAACGATTAATCGTGATTAATCGCGATTAATCGCATCTGAAACAAGTTTTTGCGTGTGTATACTGTGGATATTTATTATGTACAAATAAAAACACGCAAATACAGTATATATTTTGAAATTATTTCTATGTATATATTTATATTCACATAATTGATATTGTATATACATATTTTTTAATATATAAACATAACGTTTTTCTTAAATATATATATTTATGTGTGTGTATTTCTATATTCATAATAAATATGCACAGTATACGCACACATATTATGTAAACAAAAACTTTGATTACTTATTTTGGATGTGATTAATCATTTGACAGCACTAATTTAATGGTAAATATATGCAAATAGGCATGTGACAGTGCTGACAGTGCACATTTTTATATCACTTGGATGTTTGTTTTAAATGCTCAGAACGGAAGCGGTTGAAGTCTGTCTGGTTAAAGGTATTCAAATAATCCGGGCTCGTCACAGCAGTAAGAGTGGCACCGTGACCCCGTCACACATTTAGAGACAGAAAAAGGTCAGGAGGAGCAGGAGAGAGCCTCTGACATGGCAGGGGGTTTGATAGGCTCTGAAAAAGGATTTGAGGAGCTGTACGTTTGTGTGTGTGTGTGTCATTCCAGACAGAGGGAAGACAGTGGAATGTAAGAGCTGGGATCAGAAGGCAAAGCCAGTGTCTCCTGATTGGTCGATGTGTGGCTGGAATGCATAAAAATGAGTGAGCGGAAATAAAAGAGCTGGAATGTTTCTCCAAATGCCATCTCTCAGTTTTTGTTTGGGCTTCTAGTGTCACTTACAACCGTCTGTGTCTGATACCTAATTTGTATTTATGTTGGAGATGTTCATACAACAGTTGATGCTGGCTAATTTTTTTTCTCCTCACATTAGATTTTTCAGTAAACAAATATTTATTGAAGTACATTTATTAGAAGTTCAAGCACGTAGCACTGAAACCCTATTGTAGTTGTTAGAATGATCACGGATCAGTGATCTCCACATAAAACTGATCGTACTTACCAAACCGTAGGTTGTACAGACTTGAAACTTGGAGGGATGGTAGCACTCACAACGTGACCAAGGCTCGCTCCAATCAGCCTGACAGGGACGCTACAGCGAACAAAAGTATGAAAGATATGATCATGAGCTTGGCTAATTTTTTGGGTATTTTGCATTTTTTGAAAAACCTGCTTTTGCAAAGTAGTCCTAGGTTTTTCGCCCAATCGGAACCATACCAGTGCAGAAAGATTCTATGGAGAGTGAATATCAATAATTATCAAAAAAAGTTTAACTTTCAACTCACCGTCGCAAAGGGATGCCAAAACATTTGAAAGGGGCAGGGCCACTTATATAACGCCTATAACTCATGAACTGAATGAGATATCTTCGCCAAAATCAGAACATGTATGTAATTAAAAATCTCAATTTCAGGTCACAGAAAAAAAAAATTGCAGAGCTTGGCCACTTGGTGGTGCTATTAGAGGGGAAAAAAACATAAAAATGGCTATAACTGCGCAACCATTTGTCCTTTCAACATGAAAATCGTTCTGCACGGTGTTGGTCCATAAGGACAAGACCGTCTATAAGGACATTTGCATATCTCAGAAAACATGGCTGACGAATTTTGAGCACCTGTTAGACACGGTTAACGGAGGCCGATCAGAGGCCGACCACGAAACTTGGTGGGCCTGTTCGACTCCCAAAGGGGACATACAAAAGTATCATATGATAAAACTCCTCATTCTAGACAAATTTGCCTCTAGAACCACTGGTGTCAATCAAATTGTTTGTTAAATGATTGAGAAAAACCTACTTTTGCGAACTAGTCCTAGGATTTTTTCTCAATCTGGAGAAAAATGCTGCAGTACATTTTTCTGGTCTCTCTAGGTCAATAATTATCAAAAAAATAAATAAATAAATAATTTACCATTTGGGAGGCTATAACGGGTTAGTTTAGAAAAGGGGCCTGTCCATATTTACTATAAAGCCTGAAGGAAAACTCAAAACTTCGCAAAACCTGATGAGCACATGTGACAGATGATTCTAAATAAGCATGCAAAGTTTTAAGGAGATCGGAACACAGCTGGTGCTATAACAGTTAAAAAGGACTCAAAAACACTGTATTGCTATGGTAAATGACTTGCCAAAAATGCCTTTTTAATCACTGATTTAGGTGTATACAGCCTGGCTAAATAATATGTAATGTCTTTTTCCTTATATGCTTAAGTGCCTTAAGTGCTTAAACCCCAGCAATCGCTGCTTGCAGCTATATTGATTATTATTATTAAACATTAATTATAATTTTTTAATAAATTATTATTAAACAGGAAGACAGGGCGGGACATGCTTGATATGTCCGATTCACTCATGCGATCCGCTTCGTGCTACCGTGTCTAACTGCACTGCAGCAGTTCGCGTGACACAGTGCAAAACCAGACTTCTTTCGCCCAATGGAAAGCATATTTACACTGTCTGAATCATTCCCTATCCACTATATAGTGCACTAGATGTCATTCACCATACAGAAAATACAAATTCTGTGAACAAGTGACCGATTTCAACTGCAGCTTCAGCGTGATTTTATAGTGTAGGGGGCGGGACGCTTCAGATTCTAGAGAGCATTTGATTGGACAGAAAGTTTAATGAGAAGCTGAAGTGCAGGGTGATGTCATCAAAATCGTTGGTCAAAAAAAGTTTGAGACTGTAATTTTGTCACTGTTTTACAACACACTAGCTTATAGATATCCTTAAGGCTAACATATTCATACTAAAAGCCAAAAAACTTCTGTTTTGAATTCAGGTGGACTTTAATAATAATTTAGAGATTTAGAATGGAACTTCTGAGTTTTTATAATTTGATATTATAAAAAGGCTGTGATGTTGTTTAACTAGATTTGAGTGTAAACTCAGTTTACAGTTTAAACTCAGTTTACTCACTTTGCAGAGCAGTGTAAATATAGCCTTTGCCATTTTCCCGAAATGGACACACCTGAATGAGAAACGTGTCTTCAAGAAACACACTCACCAAAAACTCCTAGCATAGCGGAGAGATTTGTAAACAGAAGGCTATGTTTGTTCATTGCTGTCATCTGGAAAGTATGAAGTGCTTAACGGATATCCTACATACCGGTTCAGTGGAAACACTCTATACTTTCCATATGAGTTTCAACATGTACCATTTGACTAAAATGTCTTTTCACCAGTATTTTGCCGTTCTCTGAGAGAACATCTGACCAGCACCCATGGTGTTGTTTAGTAAGCACTGACCACTGAGTGGGTTACAGTGAATGGTGCTTAAACTTGCAACTGGGCCTCCCACGTTTGTTTCAAAGCCTTCATAGATAAAACAAGACATGCATTTCAGCAAACCTCTGTGAACACTGAATCATATCATCATTAGCAGCCACCAGCGGAGAAATGAGCCAGTGAGCCAGATGTAGTGCAATTGCCTTATGTACCTATCGTCACACACTGTGAGAAAACAGACCAGAGAGTGTGCGTGTGTGTTGGAGGCGGAGGGACTAGGGGCTTTATTTGTTCATCTGTCTCAGCGTGTGTGTGAGTTCTGGAGAGCTACTCAATGAGGAAACATCTGAGAGAACCACAGGACTTTAACTAGTCTGCTAGTTTTAACACGTCACAATGAGGGTGAGTGTGTGGTTTTCATTGCGTTCTTTTTGTGTTAGTATATAAAGTGTATTCAGTCTAAATGTACCACAAACTAGTGTTTAATTACTAATATTGTACATTTACACATATTAGACCTATTTACTCAATCAGTGTGATGTCATATAGGTATTTAGTCTGCTATTGTTGAATCAAATATGTTGTTACCTGACCTAAGCGTGGATGTATTCCCTCATGTGTTATATTAGCGCTCCTTTACAGCATAATTGAACAGCGTATTGCTTCAGAAGTGTTCAGGTAGCCCTGGTTTTGATTGGAAACACTCATCAAGCCTAGCTGTAAACTTGAGGATCAGAGGCTCAACAAGGCCTGGATGGAAGCAGATCAAATGATTAGATTTCCTCCTATGGGTTCCTCAGCCTCTGTGTTTCAGAACGCTTTTAAAACTCAAGGGTGTGCCACCATGATCTTAAACAATTTCCTTTCCCTGGGGGGACCTGCTAATGACAACTACAGAGGGCCCTTTAAACTCATAAATGAGTGTTGTGCGCATTGGGGTCTGTTGTATATAATAGTCTGGGACTAAACGTATATTTTAGGAGTGAGAACATCTGTGTTCAATATCTTGACCGAACATTTTTGACTGAAAAATCTCTAAAATGGGAGATGTTGCTCTTGGCTCTTAAGCGGAGATAATGAGCTGTTACAGTATACAGCAGTTATTGGTGCAAATTGTGGTTGACGAGAAACTCTTCAGTATTAGAAGGGTCTCTGGGTTGTTACGGAGCCCGAGGAATGAAAGCACAGGGGCTTTTCGTAATTCAGACGTGTAATTTTCGGGATGAGACGGCTTTGTCAGGTAAAGACATGTTGTTTGGTTCTAATAAGTGATTGAGCTTTATCCTGTGTGGGGAGCTGTGCATTTTTAAGTGATTTATGTCACAGCGGACCAATTGCGAAAATAATTTTCATTTGGTAATTTGGATGGAAGATTCTGGTACAAGCATATTTGATACAGAAGCATCTTTCCGTCTAATTTGGTAGTTTGCTGGGAAAAGGCCATGGAAACGGTCAGAACGGATTCCCCTCAGCCATGTTTCTCATTTCACTGTGATCCTAGAGATTCAGGAGGTTGATGATTACAGGTTGAGCTAATTAAGGGTTTGGAGAATACTCATCACAGTCCTCCACAAATCACACTGAGCTCATCCAGACTCCAGAGCACATCAAAGAGAGCACACACAACCTGCTGGAATACCAGCGTGCCGCTCTTTGTTTATCTTCCTTTTCTGGTGTGGATTTAATCATGTGCAATTATTTTATGTCCTACAGCAAGGTTTCTTAGTTGGGGGTTTGTCTTTTGAGAGATTGAGATTTTATGAATTAAAATATGAGTTAAATATTTATTTTTAAATGTGTGGGGTCGGTAAGATTTCTTAATCTTTTATACTCACCAAGGCTGCATTGATTTGATCAAAAATGCAGTACAAATCGTAGTAATAATATGATTATATTGTGGAATATTACTAGAATTTACAATAACTGTTTTATATTTGAATATACTTTAAATTGTAATTTATTTCTGTTATGCAAAGATGAATTTTCGGCATCATTACGCCAGTCTTCAGTCACGTGATCCTTCAGAAATCACTCTAATATGCTGATTTGCTGCTCAAGAAACATTTCTTAGTATTATCAGTGTTGAAAACATTTGTGCTGCTATTATATTAATAGCTAATATTTTTGGAGGACTATAAAAAATATAACTGCAAGCAAGTGTTCAAGAGCTTTAGGTATCTTAGCACATAAGGAAAAAAACATTACATATTATTAAGCATGCCTGTAACCACTTAAATCAATTTTAAAAAAGCATTTTTGTCAAATCCATGTGATTTACCATAGAAATATGATGTTTTTATGACATTTATGACTTATAGCGTCAGCTGTGGTCCGATCTCCCTGAAACTTTGCATGTTTGTTTGAAATCACCTGTCGCATGTGCTCAGCGGGTTTTGTGAAGTTTTGAGTTTTTGTTTAGGCTTTATAGGCTTTTGGGCATATTTGGACAGGCCCCTTTTCTAAAGGGCCCCGTTATAGCTTTGCAAAGGGAAAATTTCAACATGTTTTTGATAATTATTGGCTTAGAGAGTCCAGGGAATTGCACTGCAGTTTTTTTTTTTCCGGACTGAGCGAAAAACCTAGGACTGGTTTGCAAAAGTAGATTTTTCACATCTTCTCAATCATTTAAAAAACGGTTTCATTGACAGCAGTGGTTCTAGAGGCAAAGATGATACAGGTGATTCTAAATAAGATGCTAATTTGGTGGATATTTAAAAATGAATTCTGATTTAAAATTAACAGTCGCCTGAGGGGGCTCTACAACCATTGTCATCTTATCTGAGCGCAAAACGCTGCTCGGGAGAGTTTCAGAATACTACAAACAGTAAATACATACAGTTATGAACACGTGTTAATGTGTGTTTGTTTATTTTTGTTGACAGTATTTTACTAGTATTTAATAATTATGAACAAAGCATTACAAAACAAATTATACCATCAATGAAACCACAAAGCTGACGCGGAGGTATGTGTATAAGGTGCATGTAATATAAAAGTACATATGTGAAGATGTTTCTCACGCACAGTGTACACGTCACCGTCCGAATCCGTACACTTCACTTCGTTTACTCCTTCTGATATAGTCCACTCAACTGCCATACACTGTATAGGGATTAGTGAATGAGTGAGCGTTTTTATCGGACACAGCTCAGGACATTTGACTGCACACGGGAAATACATTAGCCTAAGCATTTAAACAACTAAAAAATCTATATATATATTTTTTTTTTTTTTACGTTCCTCACGCGCTGTTATTGGCAACAACAAATCTGGATGGTTATAGTACACATCTTGATTTGATTTGAATAACTCAAAACTCAAACATGTGTTTTCATAGTGCTGCAGCACCCCTACTTCCCGCGCCTATGATGTGCGCCGTTTTTTTTTTTTTTTTTTTGAGATACACAAATGTCCCCATAGACACTTGTTGCACTTTATACTAAGACCACCACCAAGTGGCCAATCTGCAAAATGTTTTCCTGTGACCTCAGCTTCAGCTCTTACATATCTCATTCTGTTCAGCAGTTATAGGCATTTTACTAAAAGTGGCCCTGCCCCCTTCAAACGTTTTGGCGTCCCTTTGCCACAATGAGTCGAAAGTTAATTTTTTTTTGATAATTATTGATATTTACTCTCCAGAGAATCTTTCTGCACTGGTGTGGTTCTGATCGGGAAAAAAATCTAGGACTACTTTGCAAAAGTAGGTTTTGCAAAAGATGCAGAATACCCGAAAATTTCACCAGGCTTACGATCGAATTTCAGGCATGCATTTTGTCCGGTGTAAGCCAAGGATTCCAACAACATGAGACACTTGAGCTCAATTGACGGTTTAGGAGTTATGAGCGATTTCCTACTCGCGCTTGCTGTAGCGCCCCCATCAGGACGATTGGCGCAAGCCTCAGTCACGTTGTAGGCGGTGTGGATACTACCATCCCTCCAAGTTTCAAGTCTCTATGACTTATGGTTTGATCTGCTTGATCAGTTTTGCACGGAAATCGCTCATCCGTGACCATTCTAACAATTACAATAGGGTTTCAGCGCTACGCACTTGGACCCCTAATAATAAAAATGAAACTCTTATTGAGTATAATTTAGCTCATTAGATCAAAGTTTGTAGAGCCTGTGTAATATTCACATATTGAGTGTCAACCATGTACTCAAAAATATGCAAACTTGTCGAAGACTGACACGGAAGAGAAGAAATTGTTGAATAAAATCATTTTCTTTTTGCACAAAAAGTATTCTTGTAATTTCATAAAATAAAGGTTGAACCACTGATGTCACATGGACTATTTTAATGATGTTCGGTAACATTTTATGTTACGGGTTGCTTATTAGCATGCATATTACTAGAATATTAGCCATTTATTGGTACTAATTATGCACATATTAATGCCTTATTCTACATGACCTTATTCTATATCCCTAATCCTACCCAATACCTAAACTTAACAACTATCTTACTAACTATTAATAAGCAGCAAATTAGGAATTTGTTGAGGAAAAAGTCTTAGTTAGTAGTGAATAAGTGGTACCTATTCTAAAGTGTTACCTGATGTTCTTACTACCTTTCCGGGTCTTGAACGTAGTTACGTTTCTCGTATTTCATCAAAAATATCTTAATTTGTGTTGCGAAGATGAACAAAGGTCTTACGGCTTTGGAATGACAGGAGGGTGAGTAATTATTGACAGAATTTTTCATTTTTGGGTGAACTACCACTTTAAATGCACTTACAAGCATTTCTAGACATTAACGTTCTCATGAAAAAAAACATGAAAAGTTTATTCTTTCCATTTGCATACCATACAGACTGTGTTACTCAGCGGAGTCGGTGCCTCAGTCTGGGCCAAATGGCATGTAATGGCCAAAGGTCACACCGAGAATGTGTCTTTGAGGTGGGCCCGACTGACTTAAGAGGGCAGCTGTTACCACATTCAGACCCCCCAGGCTGACATTACATAAGTTCTGAGTAGTTGTGTAGTTGTTTCAGTGTCTGCCGTAAGAGAGGGCCTGTTCTGACAAGTGCTGGGTGTTTGTGTGTGCTGTAAGCAGGGCCGCGTCCTCTCACTTGAGTACAGGGTCCTGATAAGAGTCTTTCCAGACAGTGGCGCTTCTGTTTATTTCCTCTTCTCTGTCTCCAGATTGGCATCAGTAGGATGCTGAGTGCCAGAGGCTGGCGCAGAGGAAATTAGATAACGTGAAGGCAATTTTTGCCACCCCTGACTCATCTAATAGCTCATCTCTGTTGTGTTTTAGGAACGACAGCGGCTGGAAACAATCTTGAACCTCTGTGCCGAGTACAACAAGGGCGACGGGCCGGCGGGAGATCTGGGCAGGATGGGCGTTTCTGGGCTGGGCTCGAGGGACGGGCTTAACGTCAGACGTCCTTCCATGGACAGTGTGAGCAGCGCTTCCCTGAGGGTGACACAGAGGCATCGTGAAAGCCAAGAGGAGAACCTGAAGGAGGACAGCAGTAGCACTGAGAGTGCGCAGCAGGACGGACGTGCCCCACCAGCTCTGCTAAATGGACAAAATGGACAGGTCAGACTCATTTAACTTCCATAAATTGGAACAATTGTGGTTTTACTGGATCATTATATACGTTTTCACCATTAGAAATGTTAGTGCCTACCTTTTTTGTATTACATATTTGCATTATTACAAATGTTTGGGGTCAGTAAGATTTTTTTTGTTGGTAATCAATACTTTTTATTCAAAAATATCTTTTCTGTGTCAAATAAGTGCTGTTCTTTTGACTTTCTGTTTATCATAGAATCATAAAAATTACATATTAAAGAATTAGAACGTTCCTGCATATTAGAATGATTTGTGAAGAATCATGTGACACTAAAAATTCAGCTTTTCATCACAAGAATAAATGACATTTTAAAATATATTAAAGTAGAAAACAGTTATTTTAAATTGTAATAATGTTTTACAATATTACTGTTTTTACTCTATTTTTGATCAGCCTTGATGAGCATAAGAGACTTTGAAAACATTGACAAATCTCACTGACTTCAAACTTTTGAGCAATATATAAACAGTAAATCATACAAACTGTGTGTGAATTGTATTCAGGCAGAGGACTCTTTGGCATCGGGCAGCATTGGGCGTCTGGAACTGGGATACCTGGAGGAGGAGCGGGTTCGAGTGCTGGCAAAGGTAGATGAGCTCAAAGCTCGAATCACAGAACTGGAGCAGCAACTTCAGGAATCCAAACAAGAGGTGAGCCGCTTTCGTAAACATTTTTATATAGCTAGTTAAATACACTGAAGGATCTACAGGAAGTCCGTTCCTAATTATAGTGGATAAGAGTTGGAAGTAGCAGGAAGTGATGCGTAGTGGAACAGAGAATGTCAGATGGAGCTCTCGGGGGTGTTTATGTGGCCTGTGTGAGAATTGCTCTATCTAATGTGTTGATCTGGACAGGCGGAGATGGAAAGAGCTCTGCTGCAGGGAGAGAGACAGGCCGAGCTGGAGCAAATCGAGGCAGAGACGGAGATTATCAACCAGCTGCAGCGCAAACTCAGCGAACTGGAGAGCACCATCCAGAGAGAGAAAGACAAGGTAGGATAACACACACCACATAAAAGCTCACAGAATGTAACTGTCTGGAACACGTTTATGCATTCATTTTTTATGTAGAAGTAAAAAAGTTTCAATTAAGGTGTGGTCATATTTAGCATTGATTGGTGAATTTTCCTTCACACAAATTTGGCATGTTGACCAACAGAAATCTTCTTGGTTGCTTGGTTGTAATCTGTTCTTCATACAAATACACTATTAAAGGGATAGTCAACCCAAAAATGAAAATCACCCCATGATTTACTCACCCTCAAGCCATCCTATGGCTCATATATGAAAGTCATATGCTCCATATATTTCATATATACTGTAAAAAACAAAAAAACACAATTTGTTGAGTCAACTTAAAATAATTTGTTACCCTGCAGACTTAAAATTGTTCAGTCAACTCAAATAAGTTTAATAAACTTGAAATAAGTTGTACTAGGTGAAGTGATATTTGAGTTGACTAAACAATTTGGTTTGTTGAACTTAAAAGCTGGGCTTTTGTTACCTAGCTGCCTTAAAATTTTAAGTTGAATGAACTCAAATATCTAAGTTGTCACTTAGTACAACTTAACATCTCAAGTTGACTAAACTTTTTTGAGTTGAATGAACTTAAAATGTTAAGGTAGCCAGGTAACAAATTATTTTAAGTTGAATCAACAAATTGTTTTTTTTTTTTACATATGAGCAAAGGAAAACACGTCATGAATTAGAAGTACAAAATGAGGATTTGTGAAGAAAAATGTCAGAGGATTTTGATATTCTGCCAAGACTAGACTATTCTTTTTAGTCTAGAGACTAGTATATTCTTAATGGATCTTACGCTATGCCTACGTCCTACATCATCCGCTGGAACGCCGATCTCTTATGAACGCACGTATGACAGTTAGTAGAAGAGTTAGCAGTTTAGAACGTTTTAAATATTTTAGATATTTAGATTTTTAGATATTTCTTATAGAAAAACTCATCGAGAAGGCCTTAATTGACCTCCTGGAGCAGTGTGGAGTACTTTTTGTGAAGGATGGATGTACTTTTTTGAGCTTCAAAATCTCAACACCCATTCACTGCCATTATAAAGCTTGGAAGAGCCAGGACTTTTTTTTTTTAAATATAACTCCAACTGTAATCGCCTGAAAGAAGAAAGTCATATACCTAGGATGGCTTGAGGGTGAGTAAATCATAGGGGAAATTTTGGGTAAACTATCCAATTGACAACAGACAATTTACATTTTTTGCTTGCAAAAATTTCACCGAAATGTGCCTGCACCTTAATTGTTAAATTAATAGTTGTTTTAAATCACCAACCGACTGTTCTGTGTTGTATACTGTTGAGCCTCTCTGGACTGAACAGCCTTTTCTGGTCTCTGACATTCCTTAAAGGCATGCCATTCTGCCGGATGGCCACTCAAGGCCCATTCTGGTCTCGATTGCCATCCCAAGGTAAAAAAACAAAAAACAAAAAACAAAAAAACAAAGAGCGAAAGTGCTTATCCAAACTAGCCAAAGCGCTTCCTATTACATCTGGTCATTCTACATTCCACAATAGAGGATCTGAAGATGATAGTCACATTTAAATGCAGTTCACTGGTTTCGTTTGGGCAGGAAGCCAAGGTTCTGTCTAGTAATCAAGCATTCATTCACAAGAGGTGTTGTCTTTTTCCTCTCCTTTTGTGGTGGTTCTCATCAGGTCCTCTACAAAGCTTGGCAACACTAACAAGCCTTCATTAACCTCTAATCTCCTCACTGCTTTTTTCTGCACTCACAGTCTCTCCGTTTCTTCTCCTCGCCCCCTCTGGTTCAAAACTGTTTAGCTTAGCGCAAACTCAGGGTTTGGGATTAGGGCGCTGGCTTTGAGGGACAATAGCTCCAGTGGTGCGAGACACGGTGACTTACAGTAGAAAGCCTTTTCCTGCACGCTGTTCGAGCTTTTATTTCTTGTCCATCAGATTCTGGGTTTCTCTGGGTATTTTAGTCTCCTTTTTCCCTTAAAGGAATACAGTTTTATGTGAAAGTTTGGGAACCCCTTGCAGAATCTGTGAAAATGTGAATAAAAATAAGAGAGATCATACAAAACGCATGTTATTTTTTATTTAGTACTGTCCTGAGTAAGATATTTTACATAAAAGATGTTTACATATAGTCCACAAGACCAAAAAATAGCTGAAATTATTAAAATAACCCCCTTCAAAAGTTTGGGAACCCTTGGTTCTTAATACTGTGTGTGTTTACCTGGATGATCTATGACTGTTTTGTGATGGTTATTCATGAGTCCCTTGTTTGTTCTAAACAGTTAAACTGAGCACTGTTCTTCAGAAAAATCCTCGAGGTCCTGTAGATTCTTCAGTTTTCTAGCATCTTTTGCATATTTGAACCCTTTCCAGCAGTGACTGTATGATTTTGAGATCCATCTGTTTACACTGAGGACAACTGAGGGACTCAATACAACTATTAATAAAGGATAAGAGTGAAAACTTTTGAACAAGATGTCCAAATTTTGTCTTATTTTGTTGAACTATTTTTATTCTATTTAGTACTGCCCTTCGAAAGCAATAGAAGATACTTGCATGTTTCCCGGAAAACAAATTAAGTACAATTTACTTTGATCATCAAATTCAAAATGTTTCCACCTCCGGCTCTTAATACATCGTGTTTTCTTATGCAGCATCAGTGAATGTTTGAACCTTTTTTAATTGTTGTGTTTGAGTCCCTCAGTTGTCCTCAGTGTGAAACGATGGATCTTAAAACCGTACAGTCACTGCTGGAAAGGGTTCAAATATGCAAAAGATGCTGGAAAACTGAAAAATCTGCAGGACCTGGAGGATTTTTCTGATGAACAGTGCTCAGTTTAACTGTTCAGAACAAACAAGGGACTCATGAACTACCATCACAAAACAAAAAAAACAGTTGTAGATCATCCACGTAACAACACACAGTATTAATAATTAAGGGTTCCCAAACTTTTGGTCTTCTGGACTATATGTAAACATCTCTTATGTAAAATATCTTACTCAGGACAGTGCTAAATAAAAAATAACATGCATTTTGTATGATCTGTCTTATTTTGTTAAAATTATTCACATTTTCACAGATTCTGCAAGGGGTTCACAAGCTTTCGCATAAAACTGTAGTTTTCCAAAAAAAAAAAGAAAATTTTGTCATTATGACTTTTGTACGACTGACTTTCTTTCTCTGGAATGCAAAAGGAGAAATTTTGAACACTGTGCTCGTCCTTCTGTCGCATGGAATTACAGTGAATAGGAACTGAAGCCGTCAAGCTTAAAAAAGGATGCAAAAGCAACATAAAAGTAACATGAATGTGACCAGTATGACAAATGCACTTTATATTAAGTCATGTGGTAGGATTGTTTGACAGAAATACAAACATTTAAAGCGACAGTTCACCCAAAAATAAAAATTCTGTGATTAATTACTCACCCTCATGTCATTCCAAAACCGTTAAGATCTTTGTTCATCTTCGGAACACAAATTAAGATATTTTTGATGAAATCCGAGAGCTTTCTGACCACTGGTGTCACATGGAGTATTTTAACACCAACACATTCTTTACTACCTTTCTGGGTCTTGAGTGTGTCAGTTGCGTTGCTGTCTATGCAGGGTCAAACTGCTCTCAGATTTCATCATAAATATCATAATCTGTGTTCTGAAGATAAACAAATGTCTCTCAGGTTTGGAACGACCTGAGAGTGAGTAATTAATGTTAGAATTTTCATTTCTGGGTAAACTATTGCTTTAAATTGTTTATGCAACCAAATAAGATTCATAATTCATTCATTTTTGTGAACCAAAATGAATCAATAGCAAATCTCAACTGGTTTAGCTTCAAAAGAGCTTCAAGTCTAAAAGTCAGAGCTTAAATGAAACTCTGATTAATTATCAGATGATATGAACAGATAAATATTTTATTCAAAGATAACACTCTGATACTCTGGATTACAACTAGGATTGTTCATTCACATCTTTATTGATCAGTTTGTTTGCTTTGAACCCATTTCCCTTATGGGGGTTTGGCTACCACTGCACTCATGTTACCAGACCGGCTGTAATTTGTACTAGATTGATCTTGACCGCAAACAATCTGTGCAGTGTTTGTGCAAACAGAGAAAATTCCCCTATAAACCTCGAAAATGTCTTTTTAAAGTTCTTTAAACAGAATCTGGCTCTGTCTGTGTTTTGATATATTGACGTTTTGACGTACCATGAATGTGCTGATATTTTTCTGGAAAAGAACACAATGCATGAATGCAATGTGCAGTAGAGTAGCTCGACATTTAGCCTTAGAAATATCTGAGGACTAACGTTTTAAAATATATATATATATATATCTGATGCTTTAAGTATGATGCTATTGCAAATCTTTCTTTTTAAGATAAAAGAAAGACCAGGCCAGCTTCAAACTAGCCAACGATTCCAGTCGATTCACATTTGTTATAGCATGATCTCATCTAAAAAAGCTTGATTACATCAGTCTTTGACCAAGAAATGCCTGAGAACAGAAGTCTGTTTGGCCCTGTTGACGGCCTACAGTCCAGTGCCACATAGTTCATAGTGTTTTATAAGGCTTAGAGTTCATCCTTTCTGGCTCCACCCACTCTGTTGTGACCTCTAACCTCGGACGCTTCTGCATGGCGTGGATTTGAGCTGTGTGTTCTCTTTCTCTCTCCTCCCTGGATGGTGTGTTTTCTTTCTAGGAGAGGGCTAATGTTGACGCTGAGCGGGAAGCCCTGGAGAGGCTTCAGGATGGGTACAATGAGTTGACGAGCCAGCTCCATAACTGTCCTGAGTCTCTGAGGGAGCAGTTACAGGAACAACTCAAGAGGGTCAGTGACCATCAGGAACATCAGCACCTTACGAACCGCTTCCACCCCACAATCCCAACTAAGCTCTTTTGGGTTGCCTACACACCGAATCCAACATGATGGTCCTAGTAGAAACATTATTCAGCTTTTGTTATTATTATTAAGAATGATTTCTGCTGGGAACACCATGTTTTTATTCTTGTCTGAAAATGTCTAAATACCTTATGGGAGGTAAAGTGTTAACTGGTGAAATTTTGCATGTTTTTGACATTTTTGGATGTGTTGTTGAGGTTTTTTTTGACATGCTACTGTCTGGTGCCAAAATATTAATAACACTTAACAATGTACTAATCTATTAATGCAGAAACTAACGTAGTGCTAGCTTTGTTTTGATAACTGTCACGTCTCTCACATGATTTTTTCCTTCAAACCAGTTAAGCCCAAAACCCATCCAAAGTCGATTTCACTTGTCAAATCAATCATCCAGTCACAAGTCAACAAAAGTTCAACAAGTCAACAAGAGTTTAGAAAAAACACAGATGAATTCGATCATGACAAACAGGCTATTTATCTGGAAGTGCAACCAATTTTATGTTGTAATAATAAGGTTAGGGTTTAGGGTTAGGTTATTTGTTTAAGCATTATAAAGGCAGTCAGCACTGTGATTGACATGCTCAATGAAATCTTTGCTAAAGGGTTTGCGCTTAAAGGGACAGTTTGCTCAAAAATGAAAATTACTCCATGATTGAGCCATTATAGATGTATATGACTTTATTCTTTCAGACAAATACAATAAGAGTTACATTAAAAAATATCCAGGCTCTTCCAAGCTTTATAATTTTGAAGTCCAATAAAGTGCATCCAGCCATCATGAAAAGTACTCCGCATGGCTCCAGAAGGTTAATAAAGGCCTTCTGAAGTGAATTGATGCATTTGTGTAAGAAAAATATCCATATTTTAAACTTTATAAATCATAATCTCTATAGTAGCTTCCACTAACTGTGAGAAAGTGCCGCTCTAGTAGGGAACATGTAGGATGTAGGCGTGAAACATGAAAGCAAAGCAAACACCGGTCTTGAATCAAAAGTACAAAACAAGGATTTGTAAAGAAAAATGTCAGAGGGTTTTGACATAAGCCAAGAGGAGAATGGTTTTCCTTTGCTGTAAAAAAAACACTTGGTTCTCGTAAGGCTACCATATTCTCAACGGAGCTTGTGCTACGCGTATGGCCCACATCATCTGCTGTAATGCCACTCCCTCGTGAACGCGTGTACAACAGTTAGCGGAAGCTAGAGATAGCAGTTAATAGAGTATTAAATATAGATATTTTTCTTACTCAAACACATTGTTTGGTTCAGAAGGCCTTTATTAAGACCCCAGAGCTGTGTGGAGCACTTTTTTATGATGGATGGATGCACTTTACTGGACTTCAAAATCTCAACACCCATTCACTGCCATTATAAAGCTTGGAAGAGCCAGGACATTTTTTAATATAACTTCAGTTGTATTCGTCTGAAGGAGAAAAGTTGCATCAACTAGGATGGCTTGAGGGTGATTAAATCATGGGGTAATTTTCAGGAAAATCATGCAATTATTTTTCTATATACCACAGAGATTATGATGCTTTGGCCAAAAGATGTTTTTGCAATGTATTTTGATATTGTGTAAAAAGGCACCAAAATACAAAGCATACCAGGAAGTGTGTTTAAAATATGAAAAAATATCATGTTTATTTTGATTTACATAGCTGCATAGTGCTCGGGCAGTGTTTTTGATGACTAGCCCTTTTTGCAGGCAGAAATATCCCAAGGGTTGCACGAGAGAGAAGTGATGTCATGTGCGCACTGAGCCTTCAAGCTTCACAGTGTCAGAAATGCTTCGATGAATTGACAGCAAGGGTTAGCCAGTGACCTTGAGATCTATATATAGAACAAATGACAAGACTTGATGGTTTGCATAAGGTAAATTTAAGATCTGAAGTCTCAATGTCATTCCACTTTCTTCAGTCTTTCCCAGTTTAACCACCATGGCCGACTGTTTAAATGATGTTTGATGTATTTGGGTTACAGTTGTATGTATTATGATAGATCTTAAAGGATTCTGGAAGAATGTATTATTTTCACACAGATCTGTGTGTAGCAGGGTTTTCAACCAGACCCATGGTGATTGATGAAATTACTGCAGGAAGTCTCTGAAATGATATATAAACCCCCCAAAATGTATTTTTATATAAAGAATTAATGGTTATAATAAATTATATTATTAATAATTCTTTATTTAATACAACAAATGTGTAAATATATTTTTTGGATTTTTTGGATTTGGGTAAGGTTGAAAAAAACAAGTTGCAAAATGTTCCTGCTGGTTTCTCTCTGTGGGTTATTATAGAAGTTCACTTCCAGAAAAAAAGATTTATTAAGAAATTCTTTCTTTCTTCAGTCTTAAAGAAATTATGTTTTTTTGAGGAAAACATTTCAGGAATTCTTTCTATATAACAGACTTCTGTGGTTTAAACGTCCAAAATGCAGTTTCAGTGCAGCTTCAAAGGGCTCTAAACGATCCCATCCGAGGAAGAAGGGTCTTATCTAGTGAAATGATGAGTTATTTTCTAAAAAAAAATTACAATTTATATACTTTTTAACCTCAAACGCTCGTCTTGTCTAGCTCTAACTCTGTGTATTCCGGTTAAAGA
Organism: Cirrhinus mrigala; assembly: GCA_036247105.1. Lineage (NCBI taxonomy): Eukaryota > Metazoa > Chordata > Actinopteri > Cypriniformes > Cyprinidae > Cirrhinus > Cirrhinus mrigala. The sequence goes on from CM070021.1 coordinate 15,093,263, forward strand.
CTTTAAAATCGTCCTACATCACTGTTTTACCTTTTTTGGTAAAAGGTTTTTGATCTTTTTTGCACATTTATTTTGTAAACACTGGGTCGATACTTCTGCAGTGATGTAGGATGGAGAAAATGAGATGGTAGTTTTTCGACATACCCTAACTGTCTTGACCCGGAATACACAGAGTTCACACAGAGCTAGACAAGATGAGCATTTGAGTTTAAAAAGTATACAAATTATACATTTTTTAGAAAATAACTGATCTTTTTGCTCTTCCTCGGCTGGGATTGTTTAGAACCCTTTGAAGAACCCTTAAACTGCATTTTGGAAGTTCAAACTTGGGTGCACCATAAAAGTCCACTGTATGGAGGGAAATCCTGAAATGTTTTCCTCAAGAAACATAATTTCTTTATGACTGAAGAAAGAAAGACATGAACATCTTTGATGACAAGGGGGTGAGTACATTATCTGTACATTTTTATTCTGGAAGTCAACGTCACCTTTAAGCTGACTCAGCTTGGCTGCTGTAAAGCATGCTTAGTGCTGTTGTTTGTGGGATGCTTTTGACTAGTTATTGACCCCATGCTTTTATGCATGTGTGTTTGTAGGAAGCTGAGACCCTTGAGGCTGCGACTAAGCAGTTCGAGGACCTGGAGTTCCAGCAGTTAGAGAAGGAGAGCAGTCTAGAGGAGGAGCGCGAGACCATCAGTCAGCAGCTGCTGCAGGACAGAGCTCAGTACCACAGCAGCATCACCAAAAGAAAGGTAAATGAAACTTAGACACATATAACAAAGCATGGATGCACCAAGAGCATCTCAACCTAATGTCCAAACTGTTGTTTGCAGGAAAAAGTTGCAGCGTTGGAAAGCCAGGCCAGTCAGCTGGGAATACAAGCTGCTCAGGAGTGTGAGAGACTGGCCAAAGACAGAAGTATGGCCTTGCAGCTGCTACAGAAGGTACAGGAATTGAAAATGACTTCCTGTATTTGCTTTTGATGTTCTTGCTCATTTTAAAAACACTTTTTTAAAATCTGTGTTTCAGGAAAAGGAAAGGCTGGCCAATCTGGAGAGAAGATACCACAGCTTAACTGGTGGAAAGACGTTCCCCAAAAGCTCCAACACTATAAAAGAGGTAAGCAGAACTGTAATCGAATGCTTCATTGTTTCTGTAAGTACATTATGCACTCATGTGACCTTCAAATGGTTGATGGTTTCTTAGCAAAATATTTTGCAGTGCATCTTTGTAGTTTGTTTTTTTTTGGGCTAGGAAAGCTACAAGCTTCAGCTGTTTAGCCAGATGGTAGCATATGCGTCCCCTCTGCCATCCCATAATCATCTGGTTAGCGAAACAGGAAATGAAATCTTTTAGACTCAGGATATTGTTTGACTTATAAACCTCCGCCCAGGATGTGCTTCACATCAGCTAGGCTGACCGGTTAGACGATGACCACCCCTACTCCTCCCCTTTTCATGCTTCCTCATTCCACTCATATCCCATGGTGCCTCAGGAGGTAACTGAACTAACTGTCGATGCATGCAGCCTGGAGCATCTAAAACTGCCAATATTGACTAAAACGTGCTCTGAGAACATGGCAGTGCAAAACATCTCAATTTGTGTTGCCTTATCGAAAGCACTTCGCTTGTTGGGATCTGATGATTGGAGGCTTCCAAAGACAAATCACACTTCCTCTGAAGTTTTGGAAGGAGTTTATTGATTTTGTGTACAGCCAAGGCACTTAGAAAAAAAAATGATGTCTACACATCAAGTGTTGGGAAATAACTAACTATATTTTGCCATCTAAATGAACTGATTCAACATGATTTACAGATTCATTTTATCTACTGTTTTTTATAGTTTTATTAGTTCAATAATTTGAGATCATTATTGTTTTTGTTGCATATAAATATTGCTTTTATTACATATTAATTAATTAATTAATTTCCAGAAGATTTTGTAAGAAATATGATATCTAATGCTTATGCAAAGACTTTACATGTAGCTAATCAGGAAATACAGTAAAAACAATTTTACAGTTTATAAAGTTTTTAGCACTATAAATGTTTTTACACTATAAATGTTTTTACTGTCACTTTTAGCTTTTAACCTTAAGCATTTACCGGAAATATATATATATATATATATATATATATATATATATATATTTAGAAACATTATAAATGTTTTTACTGTCACTTTTGACCAGTTCAGTGTATCCTTTCTTAGGCAAAAAAAGGATTAATTTCTTAAAAAAAATAAAAATAATAATAATAATAAAATATTTAAGTTTCCATTCAAATATTTTGGGCTCAGTACAATTTTAGTTCAGTGTATCCTTTCTTAGGAAAAAAAGTATACATTTCTTAAAAAAAAAAAAAAAATAATAATAATAAAATAATAATAATAATAATAATAATAATAATAATAATAATAATAATAATAATAATATTTTGGGCTCAGCATGATTTTTTTTTTTTTTTTTTTGTGAAAGATAAAATATCTTATACTTGTGTGAAGGCTTCATACAAATGTTTTGTATTAACATTCAATGTTTTGTATTTTGATATATTTTAAAATGTAATTTTTCCCTGTATTCTCTGAATAAAAAAAAAAAAAAACATTTATTTAAAATAGATTAAAATAGATTTTAAAACAGATTTTTTTAACATTACAAATGTTTTACTGTGACTTTTGATCAATTTAATGTAACCTTTCTTAAAAAGAAAAAAAAAACAACTAGAAAAAACTTTTGAATGGTAGTCATTTGATATTTGATAGTTCTGAAAGTAAATAAATATTGCTAAGAGTCTATTTACTCTACTTTTTGTTTGCAGAGTAACTACTTTTTCAAAAAAATACACACTACACGCACTATACATTGATACACAAAGTACTTATGCACTATGTACTATGTAGTATATGAATTATATGAGGTTATTTTGTCATTCATAATCAGAGTCTGATAGCCCCTAATTAAATTACGTAATTAAAGCTGCGACAGTTGAGTGCATAAAGTGTCCAACATTCGGTTATTTAAGTGCATCATCCAGATGTTTAAAGTGCACTTTTTCTTTTTTTATGAATGTTCAGTGTGAACAATATACTCGCCCGATTTATACTACAAAACGGCATAGAACCGTGCATAAGCACACGATATGGGATTCACTGCTCCAGTAACTTGTAATTTGTCATTCATGTAAAGAGTTAGATGGAGGCATGTCACTGTTGGTCTAGCTAGGCATACCTGTCACTGTAGGTGTATGAATATGACAGAACTGCTCTCATTGGGTTTGGATCCGAGTAAACTGACAGCTGAACTTCTGTCCTGTGTGAATGGGTTGACTGGTAACTTGTCTCAGGAGTACTTGAAGCTGTCGGATGTTTATAAGATGTATGGGAGTGATTGCCATGACATCCAGTTCGCCAACGCTTCCTCACACGGCCTCTCGCTTGCCCTTGACCCAGCTGTAACTGCCCCCCGTGAGGTATCATAGCTGCTCTCTTCTTTCTGCTTCTCTCTTTTAAACTTTTTTCCTTTCTTCGTACCTTTAGTGCTACTTACATTTGTGCTGTATATATTTGTCAGCTTTTCATCATATACATAACCAAGCATTTAGTATTAGGGTCATACTAGCAAAAACAGGTGCCTTTACAAGTTTGACAAGGAAATTTATCATAAACATTCTGACAAATATTATGTTTAAGTGTTAAGGCCGAGACACACCAAGCCGACGGGGACCGGATGCTAAGTTTAGCGTACGACTTCAGTGCCAGAGAATTAAAGCAAAAGTGATGAAAGCAAATAAGGAAATGAAAAATGTGGCACAAACCGAAGATTGTTCTAATGTTATGTGATCTTATCCAAGCATTCCAATATGTGAATATTTTCATAATAACATGAGCAACACCGTCGGCTAGTTCTTGGAAGGCGGCTTGGTGTGTCCCGGCCTTTAAAGGAATAGTTGAGAAAATGAAAATTTGCTAAAATTCAGGTCACCCAAGATGTAGATGAGTTTGTTTCTTAATCGGAACAGATTTGGAGAAATTTAGCATTACAGAACTTGCTCACCAATGGATCCTCTGCAGTGAATGGGTGCCGTCAGAATGAGTTTCCAAACACCTGTTAAAAACAGTAAATTCACACGACTCCAGACCATCAATTAATGCCTTGTGAAATGAAAAACTGTGTGTTTGTAAAAAATAAATCTATCATTAAGGTGTTTTTACTTTAAACTGTTACTTCTGGCCAAAATATGACATTACATTTATTATCTATTTTGGATGAATGGTTCCTTTAATAAATTGCATTATGACATCTTAAGTTTTTTATTTAATATAATATATATAAGTTCAGATCAGGGTTATGATTAACTAAAATGATTAAAAACATTTTTTGTTCATTGAAATAAAGCTGAAGTATTTGACAAAAAAAAACAGAAAATGAGAAATGTTGCCTTATAACTAAGTGAAATAAGTTTAGAAATGAATTTGAAATAAAAACAAAAATCAAACTAAAATTCTAATTAAAAAAAAAAGCTAAAAAATTACTTTAGTAACATTACTAAAAAAATAACTAAAACTGACAATAATTGAAAATTAATTAAAATTGAAAATATAAAGACAAAAGCTAATTCAAAATATTAATTAAAAAACATTAATTACAACAGAAATTAGAACAAAATAAACCATTATTTGGATAGCCATTGTAATGGTCACAGTATTACAGCCTAATTTGGCAGCCATGAAGATAATAAAACTAGATATTTAGATGCATGTAAATAATAAAGTTAGATTTCTAGCTATTATTTCAATACAATCTGGTTTTTTTTTAACTTAAAATTAGAATATTTGTTTACACACTACACTGCAAAAATGCTTTTCTTACTTAGATTTTTTGTCTTGTGTCTAGCCAAAATATCTAAAAATTCTTAAATCAAGAAGGATTTTCTAGACAAGTATAAAATATTATCTTGTTTTCAGAAAAAAAATAAGTCAAAATTAAGTGAGTTTTTGCTTAGAACAAGCAAAATAATCTGCCAATGGGGTAAGCAAAGTAATCTTATTTCAAGCAGAAAACTAGATTATTTTGCTTACCCCATTGGCAGATTATTTTGCTTGTTTCAAGCAAAAACTCACTTAATTTTGACTTCTTTTTTCTGAAAACAAAACAATAATTTTTACTTGTCTAGACAATCCTTCTTGATTTAAGAATTTTTAGATATTTCGGCTGGAAACAAGACAAAAAATCTAAGTAGGAAAAGCATTTTTTGCAGTGTAAGGAGTTTGAAATAGATTGGACAGATCAAAAAAGATAAAACATAGATTACAAAAAGAGACAAAAATGGCACCAGTTTTTTAGAATGACCCAGTACCTGATCAGTCTCTAGACTTGATGCACTAAATCAATATCTTACATGCTAGTTTTTGTCCTAACCAGCTGCATTTTTTCATTCACTTGGTTTGCCAATCCTACCCATCAGCAAATCTGATTAATCTCACTTCACAAAACTGTATATTAAACATCAAATTTGTTCTGATTGGCTGTTTTCGCTTTCACTGTGGACAGACAAACTGCTGGTGGAAACTTGTTGCGTTGCACCTGGTTAGGACAGTATAAAGGCTGATGTTATACTATGTCATGACTATAGCTGTGTTATACTTACTTATGTGCTCTAGTTGCTAACTTTATAACTTCTATTTCCTGCTCTGCTACTTTCTGTTTTTTCCCTTTCTGTCCGTGTCCGCGCGTCACTCCTGGATGTCAGGAGTATGTGACCGTCGGCCAATTAAACCAGATCTATGGGATGCCGAAGGTGGAGTCTTCCCCTACCTCACCCATCCAATTACTTCAGTCTTCTCTCGCAGACTCCACCTTCTCCTGCCTCCCCTCCCCTCATGGCTCCTCCCTCTCTCTCTCCTTCGAGGTGTGTCTCTCCTCCTCTGTGTTCTCTCTCGTTTGATTCCTGGTCATAGTATGGCGTCATTTAGTCATGAAGCGAATCTTTCAGTTGCTCATTAACACTCTTCTCTTTCTCTCTCTGGCATTCCACCGTCCCACCTCTCTCTCTCGCTCCTGCTCGTGCTCTCTGTGCTTATGGGATGTGCTGCGTGTGTTAAGCGTCAGTCGGACTGGGGCAGGCCTCAGATGCCAGCTCTAGATTTAGAGCGCTGGTACCAGGAGGTAATGGCAGCTGGAGATGCAAACCATCTCTGCCCTCCTCCTCCCCTCCCGGCTAAAGCTTTCTCATCACGCAAGCCTGCGCAGGTAACAGCCAGAAGCTCAGCTCTCTTTCACCCTCCTCTGCTCTTCCACATTTTCACACTTCATCTTCATAGGCCTCTTTAATATTGACGTGTCTAAGAAAGGTTGTTTTTGTGGGTGTTTCGTGTGAGTGGCTTTTTTTGTTGTTGTTGTTTTCTTGGCTCTTCAAGGTCTTAAGGTTTTCAGCAATCTTCTATTGTTTTTACTGATGTGTGGAGAACTGTCTATAGCAGATTCCTTTTGTTAAAGGAATAGTGCAGCAAAAAATGAAAATTCTGTTAGTATTTGCTCTAGTTCTAAACCTCATGTTGTTACAATGCTGAATGACTTTGTTTCTTAAAGGAGAAGTCCACTTCCAGAACAACAATTCACAAATAATTTACTCACCCCCTTGTCATCCAAGATGTTCATGTCTTTCTGTCCTCAGTCGTGAAGAAATGATGGTTTTTGAGGAAAGCATTTCAGGACTTTTCTCCATATAATGGATTTCATTGGTGCCCCGATTTTCATCTTCTAAAATGCAGTTTAGATGCAGCTTCACAGGGCTCTAAATGATCCCAGCTGAGGAAAAAGGGTCTTATCTAGTGAAACGATCTGTCATTTTGTATACTTTTTAAGCACAAAAGCTCGTGTAGCACAGGCTCTGGGATGCGCGTTCACGACGCTACATACTATTGAATCACGTCGAAAGGTCACGCGGAACGTAGGCGGAACTACAGATCCAGTTTACAAAGTGACAAACGCTGTTTACAAACAAAAAGGTACAACATGTCGGACGATTCTGAAGTTGTAGGAGAAAATAAGATGGAGTTTTTCACCATACTCTACCTTTTTGAGCTGGTGTACACAGATGATGAACTTAGATGTGATTCGTAGTAGTGATGGGAAGTTCGGATCATTTTTTGAGTCTCGTTCAGCAAAATGAACAAATCTTTTTTCGAGTCATTTCGTTTGTTTCGTTCATTTTAGCAAAGTATAATTAAAATGTTATGTGTTACTTCTCTAACACATCTACTGCTTACACAAACGTTGATCACACTACAAACAAGACAAAACTATAATGCTATAAGAAACAGAAGAGATGAATTCATTGTTTACTTTAGTCTATGATTAGCTCACCTCACCTCTTATCTGACAAGTTTTAGGGTTTGAGTCGTTCGTTCATCACGTGACAGCCCCTTAAGATGAACGAACGTCTCGAAAAACCCGAAGACTCGAAACAGGTGAACTAATTCCAGTACAGAACCTAATAGGATGTTGCGCATGCGCAACTGAACGAATCACTCCCCGAGACGACTCGTTCTTCCCGAGTCACATTAAAGATTCGTTCAAAATAAACTAATCGTTCAAGAACGACCCATCACTAATTCGTAGCATCGTGGACCCATATCCCAGAGCTAGTGCTACATGAGCTTTTGTGCTTTAAAAGTATACAAATTTTTATTTTTCGAAAAAAATGACAGATCGTTTCGCTAGATAAGACCCTTCTTCCTCGGCTGGGATCGCTTAGAGCCCCTTGAAGCTGCATTTAAACTACATTTTGGAAATTCAAAATCGGGGCACCATATCAGTCCATTATATGGAGAAAAATCCTGAAATGCTTTCCTCAAAAACCATCACTTCTTTACGACTGAAGACAGAAAGACATGAACATCTTGGATGACAAGGGGATGAGTAAATTATTTGTAAATTGTTGTTCTGGAAGTGGACTTCTCCTTCAAAGGGATATTTCATCCAAAAATTACAATTCTGTCATTAATTACTCACTCTCATGTCGTTCCAAACCCGTAAGACCTTTGTTCATCTTCGGAACACAAATTAACATATTTTTGATGAAATTGAGCGCTTTCTGACCCTGCATAAACAGCAACACAACTGACACGTTCAAGACCCAGAAAGGTAGTAAGGACATTGTTCAAATAGTCCATGTGACATCAGTGGCTCAACTGTAATTTTATGAAGATGGAGAGTACTTTTTGTGCACAAAGAAAACAAAAATGTATTGTCTTTTGTGGCATTCTGATGAAAAACTCAGATTCACTGCGCCTTGTTTACAAGAAAAAGACGATGCACGCTGTACATAAAACAGAATAATAAAAAATTATTCTCGTGGCTTCATAACATTACGGTTCATAACAGTCCTTACTATCTTTCTGGTCCTTGAACGTTTCAGTTGCATTGCTGTCTATGCAGGGTCAGAAAGCTATCAAAAAATAGCTTACTTTCGTTAAATAGCTTAATCAAAAATATCTTAATTTGTGTTTTTGAAGATGAATGAAGGTCTTACGGGTTTGAAACGACATTAGGGTGAGTAATTAATGACAGAATTTTAATTTTGGGTTGAGATATCCCTTTAAATGGGAAAACAAAAGAAGTAGTTCAGCAGAATGTCAAAGTTGCTCGGTTCTGTTACAGTGAGAGTACAAGGGGACCGGAAGCTGTCAAGCTATATACATATGGTATCCATTCACTTTTATTGTATAGAAAAGAGCAGCTTGGAAATTCTGCTAACTAATTCCTTTTGTGTTTCATTAACAAAAAAACGTCAATCAGGTGAATGATGACAGAATTTAAATGTACAAGTAAAAAGTTCCTTTAAACAAAGCAACTTTTTACTGGTCATGCATGTTTTTAATGGATTGTGAACTGAAGTGTGTTCACGTTGTACACAACTGTTGAAAACTTTGTGGTCGGTAAGGTTTTTAATGTTTTTGAACTCCTTTATCCAAATCAAGGCTGCATTTATTTGATTAAAAACAGAGAGAAAACAGTAATATTGTGAAATGTTATTACAATTTCAAATAACTGTTTACTATTTGAATCTATTTTTAAATTCCTGTGATGGAAAGCTGAATTTTCAGCTTCATTACTCTAGTCTTCAGTGTCACATGATCCTTCAGAAATCATTGTAATATGCTGATTTGCACTGAAGCAACATGTTTTTATTATTTTCAATATTTAATATTCATCTGGAAATCAAAGTATATTTTTTTCAAGATTCTTTGATTAATATAAAGTTCAAATCAGCACTGATTTGAAATGCAAATCTTGTAATAATGCATCAATTTCTATTAATAAATAAATAAATAAAAATCCTACTTACGCTAAAGTTCTCAACAGTAGTATTACCCTTACAGTCTTGTGTTAAAATCAAGAAACAAAGCATTTTTTGTTATCACATTACAATGATTTATAGAATCTTAATCACTCATTATAAAGCAGTGTGTCCTGTTTAACATTTTAAAAAAATGTTGATATAACTACAAACAAATTTTACAGATGTAGGTTACTGAAGTTCATTTCATTTATTCAAAACAGTAGTTTAAATTTGTGTGCTAAAATTCATGCTTAAACCATATGATGGCTTTCTCAATGAAAATCTCTCATGCTCACATTCAGATTCCTGAATAAACAAAGACTGAATTTGTTGAACTACACCTTTAAATGAACAGTTCACCCAAAAATTAAAATTCTGTCATTAATTACTCATCCTCGTGTTGTTCCAAACCCATAAGGAACACAAATTAAGATATTTTTGATGAAATCTGAGAGTTTTCTGACCCTGCATAGACACCAATGCAACTGACATGTTCAAGGCCCAGAAAGGTAGTAAGGACATTGTTAAAATAGTCCATGTGACATCAGAACACAAAAATAACGACTTTATTCAACAATTTCTTCTCTTCTGTGTCATTCTTCGACAGAATTTTCATTTTTGGGTGAGCTATCCCTTTAAATCTAACAGATGCTGTGTTTACTGGTGTAAGGTATATAACTTAGTAACATTAGTAACATGAAAAGCAACGCTTTGACTCTTTCTGGCCTGCAGGTGTACCGCTCTCGACTGGACAGTGATAGCAGCCAGTCGTCGATTTCGAGACCAAAAATCAGTGCCGGTCTGTCCCCCACATACACCACGGCTACGCTGGGACGCAACACTCCTGCCAGGGTAAATACTGGGCTGACTTTCTGTTAGCCTCGTGCTAGGGTAAATTCTCCCTGTTATACCCCTGCCAGTGTAAATAGTGTTGTTATTAGAATCTCCTGCATCATTTCATGTAGTAATTTAGCCTCCACCTTATTGTTAAATATGCTGGTGGAAATAATTGTTTGTTTTGTTTACCCAGAGTCCTCTGATGGTAGCCAACAGCACCGGGAGTCTCCCACGCAACCTGGCAGCCACCCTGCAGGACATTGAGACCAAGAGGCAGCTGGCTCTTCAGCAGAAAGGTAATGAGAAACACAACAGCCTGACAGCTGACATTTCAGAGCTGCTTGTAAAATCAACATCAACGGCTGATGAGCCATCAAACTTCATGAAGAACTTCTACCAAAAATGTCATTATTTACTCACCCTCATGTTGTTCCAAACCCACATGCTTTTTTTAATTTCCACATCAGTTTTATTTTCCGTATTCATAGTGACCATGGGATGGCGGTTTCTTCTTTTGTCATCTTCCTTGGTTGTGTTTTAACTTTTGATCATCGATCATCCTTTGTTGTCAAACAGAATTCTTGCCCTCCGTGTTTGCGTCGTCCTCCGGTACGGACGGTCCCACAGGTAGAGCGAGCTCTGAGTAGCATTGGACTGCCCTCATTAATCCTAACTCAACGTTTTGTGCACTTCCTCCACCAAATGCTCTTTTACCAAAGCTTTTTCCACTGATGGCAAAGCCGTGCATGGATTGAATCATGATTTCAGTTATAATCTTGTCGTTTCATATATTTGAAGCACTTTAGCTGCGCTACCAGTCAAAAGTTGTAAACACTTGAATTTGATCTCAAAAGCTTATGATGCGATAAGGCTTATGCCTAAATGCCTGAAATTACTTTTTTTTTTTTTTTTTTAATTGTATTTTGAAATGACTTTTTATTTTATTTTATTTTATATTTTAGTAAAGCTATTTGGTACAAATATAAAACAAACATAAAATATAAAAATATAATGCAATTAGTTTTTTAATTATGTAATTTATATATATATATATATATATTTTTTTTTTTTTCTTGTTTTGTTTTGTTTAAAGCTCAAATGTAAGATCAGTTTAGTTGGGAGTTTGTTTATATTTAATTTTTATTTTTAATATGTAAACTCTTTGTGACATCTACATAATTCCCAAATAATGGGGAATATTTTTTATTTTATTTTATTTTATTTTATTTTAATTTATATTAAAGATTGAATATAAGATCAGTTTAATTAGTTTTGAATATTCAATTTCCATTTTTAATATGGAAACTTTTTGTGACTTCTACATAATTCCCAAATCATGGGGAATATTTTATTTTATTTTATTTTATTTTATCTAAGCTCAAATATAAGATCATTTTAGTTAGTTTTGTATATTCAATTTCCATTTTTAATATGGGAACTTTTTGTGACTTCTACATAATTCCCAAATCATGGGAAATATTTTATTTTATTTTATTTTATTTTATTTTATTTTTTATTTATTTATTTATTTTTATTGTATTTTTTTATTATTTTATTTAAACTCAAATATAAGATAATTTTAGTTCGTTTTTTTTTTTTTTTTTTATATTTCATTTTTATTTTTAATATGTAAACTCTTTGTGATGTCTACATAATTCCCAAATAATGGGGAGTATTTTTTATTTTATTTTATTATTATTTTTTTTTTTATTAAAGATCAAATATAAGATCAGTTTAATTAGTTTTGTATTTTCAATTTCCATTTTTAATATGGGAACTTTTTGTGACTTCTACATAATTCCCAAATAATGGGGAATATTTTATTTTATTTTATTTTATTTTATTTTATTTTATTTTATTTTATTTTATTTTATTTTATTTTGTTTTATTTTGTTTTGTTTTGTTTTATTTTATTTTATTTTATTAAATCTTAAATATAAAATCATTTTAGTTATTTTTTTTTTCCCCACATGATTTGGAAATTAAGCAAAAGTCACAAAAAATGTGCATATTAAAAATGAAAATTAAATATAAAAACAAATTAAACTAATCTTATATTTGGGCTTTAATAAAATTAAAAAATATATATTCTTCATGAGTTTATTTTATTTTATTTTATTGTGGTTATCCAAAATTGCAGGAAGCTTAAATGTTTAATTAGTTTAATCAGTTTTATTAGTTTTTTCATTAATTTTCATTTTTAAATTGATTAACATTAACATACTTCCAATAAAAAAAAATATATATATATATAAAGAATGAGTAGAGGAGTTTTGACTGGTAGTGTACAAAGGAATCTTGATTTAGAGGTACTGCTTGGGCTGTTTATTCAGCGCACATACGTTACATATTTATATGTGTATGTGTGAGGCATGATGGAGCAAATTATGGGCAAACTATGCCATCCTAAATGGATGTGCAGTCACTTGGGTTTCAAAGCACCATGTAGTCTGATAGAAGGTTTGGCAGCTATCTTTGACTTAAATTAAATGCTTAGCTTGTTCGGTTTTGGGCCCATGTAGTGTAATGCATATCCCATCTGTAGATCTGACTTTCATATATGTGTTTTATCTACATCAGGCCAGCAAGTGATTGAGGAGCAGCGGAGGCGTTTGGCCGAGCTGAAGCAGAAAGCTGCAGTAGAGGCTCAGTGCCAGTGGGAGGCGCTCCATGGCTCTCAAACGCAGCTCAACAGTCCCTTTTCCTCAACCTCCGGGCCAGTCGTGCACCACTCCATCCTGCACCACACAGCGCCCTCTTCTGGGGAACAGGCTTACGATACCCTCAGCCTGGAGAGCTCGGACAGCATGGACACAAGCATCTCCACTGGAAACAACTCCGCCTGCTCTCCTGACAACATGTCCAGGTTCGACATCTCCATATGCTTTCCTCAGTCGCTTTCTCTCAGCGCTTTGCTTCTGCTAACACTTTGGCTCTGTGACAGGAATTAGTGGTGGCTCTGTGGTTTCTCTCCACATGCCTGTCCCAAACTAAATTATCATCCATCTGCTTAATGGCTTTAACTGAGTACCATCCAGTTTGTCTAATAGTGCCCGTAATGTGAACTTGATAGGGTGTGAGGCCATCTAAAGTAAGTCTTCATATCTTAGGGAGCGTAAATGAATTTTTGCATTTATCAGTAATTGTGAAGGTTTTGAGTATGATAAATTGAACACATTTAAATATAAATAAAATATATTATAATATACACTACTGTTCAAGTTTTACAGTTCATTTAAAATAACTGCTTTCAATTTTAAAATGTTATTTATTAATGACAAAGCTGAATTTTCAAAGCTGAAAGAAGAAAATATTTTAAAAAAGAAATATTGTCTCACTTTTCATGCATCCTTCCTACATTAAAGTATTAATTTCTTAAAACAAAATCTTACTGGCTTCAAACTTTTATAGTAAATATTATTAGGCAATATTATTATTTTATATAATAATATAAATGTTATTATTTTATATATTTAAATAGTATATAAAATACATTTATTATAATTCTTGTAACATAAAGATTTATATTACATCAATTTAATATTAAAGCGTAGAGTACATTTTAATTTTTTATATTTAAATATTTAAAATATATACATTTATGATCAATTTTTATAATATAAAGAATTATAGTATGTCCATTTAAAATAAAAGTGTATAAACTATATTAATATTTTTTATATTTAAATATTAAGTAAATATATACATTTATAATCAATTTTTTATAATATATAGATTTATACTATGTTACGTCAGTATAATAAAATAAAGTGTAGGTACATTTTTTTAATTATTTAAATAGTATGTAAAAATATATACATTTATTATAAATTTTAATAAAGATTTATGGTATGTCCATTTAAATTAAAAGTGTAAAGTAAACCTTTTTATATATATATTGGAATTGTATATTAAAATATATACATTTATTATAATTCTTTTATAATATGAAGAATTATAGTATGTCCATTTACAATGAAAGTGTAAAGTATATTCATATTTCTTATATTTAAATATTGTGTAAATATATACATTTATTATCAATTTTTATAATATATAGATTTACATTATATTACGTCAGTTTAATATTAAAGTGTTTTTTTTTATTTATTTTTTTATTTAAATAGTATGTAAAAATATATACATTTATTATCGAGTTTTATAATATATAGATTTATATTATGTTACATCAGTTTAATATTAAAGTGTAGGTACATTATTCTTTTTTATTTAAATAGTATGTAAAAATATATACATTTATTATCAATTTTAGCAATATAAAGATTTATGGTATGTCCATTTAAAATAAAAGTGTAAAGTAAATCATTATTTTTTTATATTTGAGTTGTATATTAAAATATATAAATGTATTATTATTTTTAATAATTAAATATTATGTAAATATATACATTTATTATCAGTTTTTATGATATATAGTTTATATTATGTTACGTCAATTTAATATTAAAGTGTGGGTATATTATTATCTTTTTATATTTAAATAGTCTGTAAATATCTAAATTTATTATCAACTTTTGTAATTAAAAGATTGATAGTATGTCCATTTAAAATAAGTGTAGAGTATGTTATTATTTTTATATTTGAGGAGCATGTAAAAATACATACATTTACTATACATTTTTGTAATATAAAGATTTATAGTATCTCCATTTAAAATAAGTGTACAGTAAATTATTATTTTTTATATTTGAATTGTATATAAAATAAATAAATTATTATACATTTTCATAATATAAAGATTAATAGCATGTCCATTTAAAATCAAATTGTAGTGTATATTACTATTCTTTTTACATTTAAATATTATGTAAATACATTTATTATCAATTTTTAGATTTATAGGTAACACTTTTCAATAAGGTGTCATCGAACTATGACATATTAACCAAGATGAATGGACAACGAACAATACATTTTTTCCACAATTAATGTTAGTTAATAAAAATTAACAGTTCACAGTGCATTAACAAATGTTAACAAACACAACTTGTGATTTTAATAATGATTTAGTAAATGCTGTTTATTCATGTTAACTAACTGTAGTTAACTCATGAACCTTATTGTAAAGTGTTACCGATTTATATATGACGTCCATGTGAAAACATGTCAAATAAAGCATGTTTTAGATGCGTTCACATGGATGTAGAATCAGCATGCAGCGGCCGTGCTTCATCCCGCCCCCTTTCCCGAGAAAAGGAAAGAACAAATGAATGGCTTTGATGCTTGAGGCTACAGATTAGGTTGTTTCTGGGTTAAACGGACTGCGTGAAGACACGTCTTTAAGCTTGTAGGTTGTTGCTGGGTTAAACGTGTTGTGTTGAAGCCATCGTCTGTTCACCTTCCTCTTAACAGGGACAGTCAGAGCACACATAGGACTAATTGGGCTTGCAAAAATGTCAACAATCGAAAAGACGTCTTCCATAAACACATGCCTGAGGTTTTACTGTTTGCTTATCCACCCTTCCTCTCAGAAACACACTCTTTTCCACGCTTTTTTTGTTTCTGCTCTTCACCATCCCCCTGTCTGCATATAGAGTAATCCATTGTACTTCTGTTGGTAATCCATACGTACATAAAGCAGTTCAGTGTCCTGTTAGACTTTCATCAGAATTTGACATTTATAAATAACAGATGAGCCAAAGGAGAAAGGAAATGTGGGTTGTGGAAATTAATGAGGCGCAGACGCCGGCACTCCAGAAATTCCGAATTCAGTTCATGAGTGTGGATCTGAATTGAATTGGTCACGCTGCAGTGCATGTTGGAGTGGAATTTGATGTGGAATGACAGGAAGAAAAATGCACTTAATTGTAATTCAAAGAAATTCAGTAGAGTCACATCACACAGATTTTCTTCTACACACAAAAACATGCATAATTTATACGGTAAGCCTGCTTTGTGTTGTTTGTCTCCATTTTAAAAAGTCTTTGGGGGAAATTAGAGCATTCTGGGAAATGTTAGGGATGATGTGCATCAGAGTTCATAAAATGGAAGTTCGTTTATTAAACAATAATGAGATATTATGTATATGCATATACAGAAAATTGATCTACATCTTCATTTATTGATTATTAGATTTCATTTTAATCACTGATGTGTCATTTTTTGGAATTACCTAATGTAATGTATGTTTAACAACTCATACTGAATATGTCATACTGAAATGAAAAAAAGAAGTGTGCTCTACAGCTCAAAAGTTTGGGTTTAAAAGATTTTTAAATGCTTTTGAAAGGAGTGTCTTATGCTCGTTAAGGTCAAAATACCTATTGTTGCACTGTATTTTTGATTAAACCAAAATCTGTATATATTAAATTAAATTAAATATTCCCAATGATTTGAAAATTATGTATAAGTCACAAAAAGTTAACATATTAAAAATGAAAATTAAATTAAAAAGAATTAATACAATCTTATATTTGAGCTTTAATATAAAAAATATATATATATTTCCATGATTTAGGAATTATGTGGTAACTGCAAAAATGTTAGTATATATATATATATATATATTAATAATAATAATAATTATTATTATTATTATTATTATTATTATTATTTCAATTTAAAATAAGAGTTTTGTAATATAATTTAAAGAATATTTTATTTTTATTTATTTTTTTTTTTATCAGCAAAGCTGCACTTTCAACATCATTACTTCAGTCTACAGTGTCACATGAAACTAAATTTGTATATATAAAATAAAATAAAATAAAATAAAATAAAATAAATGTTTTTCATGATTTGGGAATTATGTAGAAGTCACAAAAAGTTTACATATTAAAAATGAAAATGTAATTAAAAAATGAATTCTAAAACAATGAGCTTTGAGCTTTAGTAAAATAAAATATTTCCATGATTTAGGAATTGCAAAAATGTTAACAAAGTAAAAATATTTTAAATATTATTTCAGTTTAAAATAAGAGTTTATTCTATTGTGATATAATTTAAAGAATATGTATAATTTAAAGAATATTTAAAGAATAAAGCTCAGTTTTCAACATCATTATATATAAAATAAAGTAAAATAAAATAAAATAAAAATGTTCTTAATGATTTGGGAATTATGTAGGTCACAAAAAGTTTACGTATGAAAAATAAAAATTAAATATAAAAAAACGAATTAAACTGATCGTATATTTGATCTTTAATAAAATAAAATAAAATATTCCCTATGATTTAGGAATGTTTACAAATAATGCTAACAAACAATGTTAACAGATTAAAAATATTTTAAATATTATTACAATTTAAAATTTGTGTTTTCTATTGTAATATATTTAAAAATAAAATAAAATAAAACTCATTAAACTGGTCTTATATTTGATCTTTATTAAAATAAAATAAAATATTCCCTATGATTTGGGAATATTTCCAAATAATGTTAACGAGTTAAAAATATTTAAAATATTATTACAATTTAAAAGAAGTGTTTTCTATTTTAATATATTTAAATATAAAAATAAAATTTTCCCCATGATTTGAGAATTAGATATAACAAAAAGTTTACATATTAAAAAAGAAAATAAAAAAAAAAAAACGAAAGAAAAGCGAATTATACTTGAGCTTTGATGAAAAATAAACTAAACTAAACTAAAGTAAAATATTCCCCATTGAGAACTAGCAGTCACAAAAAGTTTACATAGTAAAAAAGAAAATTAAAAATAAAAAAAGAAAGAAAAGCAAATTATATTTGAGCTTTGATGAAAAATAAACTAAATTAAAATATTCCCTATGATTTGGAAATTATGTAACAACTGCAAAAAATTTTAACAATTTATATGACAGCAAAGCAGAATTTTCAGCATCATTTGAGCATTAACTAAAAAAATAAAAACAAAAACACAAAATTCCCCATGATTTGGGAATTATATAGTAACTGAAAAAAATGTAGCAATTTATATTTTATTCCTTTGATAGCAAAGCTGAATTTTCAGCATCATGACTTTAGTCTTAAGTGTCACATGATCCTTCTGAAATCATTTTAATATGCTGATTTGCAGAAACATTTCTATGTTGTGGAAACCATGATACTAGAAAGTTCAAAGAAACAGTATTTATTTGAAACAGAAATATTTAGCAACATTAAATGTCTAAATAACTATAAATCTCGCTTTTAATCAAATTAATTAAACTGAATGCATCCTTGCGAAATAAAAGTATTACTTTAGCATCACTAATCCCAGTGATACTTTTAAACAGTAGCATATTATTAAAAACTACACCATAAAATGAATTTCTTTGAATGCTGTTCCACTTTAATTTTAAATTCAGATATTCTCATATTCAAACATGAATTCAGGGATTGAATTTCAAAGACGTTCTCGTCTCAACTGCGAATGGCCCACAACCCAGTTTGACACTGACATGTTGTCTTCAGTTACAAGCGTTGTCATGGGAAAAGTGTGAAGATGTTGTAAACAAAAACGTGTAAAGTACAGTGCAGCGGCGGAGCGGTGGAGCCGGACCGGGGCACGACGGCTTTGTAAACAGACGGCCTTCAGCTGTTTCTCTCTCAGGAGAGAATTTGTTTACTTGAAATGTTCTCATACAGTTTGTTTACTCTTGTCTTCATAAAGCTTCAAGCTAGTCTGAGACGCTCCTCTAGAGTAATCCATTACACATTTTCTTTTTCTATGTTTATAGTCCACATGTGCTTCATTTCATGTTTCACGGCAGATTTTCATGCTTGTACTGTATGTGCAATCCAGTTGTATTTTCACATATGACGAAATGTTTCGTAATCCGCCCGTCTCGCTTCTACCGGTCTCCATTCCATCATTCACCAAATAGATCACCGAGGGGTAAAATCGCCGAACGGTTGCGCAACTTGAACATTTAAATGTTTGCCGTCTGCCTTGGTTCAATCACGTATAGTGAATTCCCCCCTCAATATACAGTAGTAAATGACTTTGACTGAAGTTTTATTTGTTTTGCAGTGCCAGTGGTATGGATGCGCTGAAGATCGAGGAGATGGAGAAGATGTTGAAAGAGGCACAGTTAGAGAAAGCTCGACTTATTGAGTCCAGAGTAAGTCTTTACAGTCAGTACACAATCAATACAGTAAGCATATTCATCTTTTTTGGCTCCTAGCCTTGTTTGATAACCCTGTTTTGGCTGCAGGAACGAGAGACTCAGGCCCGTAAACTCATGCTAGAGGAGGAGAGGAGAAGAAGAGAGGAGGCGGAGAAGAGACTGCAGGAGGAGACGGTACATAGACAGCAGCTGATAGAGAAGGAGGTGAAGATGAGGGCCAAAAACTTCTCTCAGGTGAGGAGTCGCAGAACTGTGCCAAAAGTCCTGTGTGATTTTACTGGGACTGTCGATTTAATGGATTCATTTTGTACAATTATTTTTTTTTTTTTTTATATCTTTGTTTATGACATTTTTTAAAGCCATTTTAAAGAAAATTTTTGTTGAAAAATTAAACATTTTCATTTAAAGGATTTGCTTTTTAATAATTCCATTAGGAATCTAATTTAAACCTTGACATACATTTTACAAATGTTTTTATATATCCTTGTATTCGTGTAGGTTTCATACGGTTATAAAAAAAAAAAAAAAGTATGCAGTTTTAAAGAAAAGTTTCTGTTTAATTAAAATTTAATTGCACTTTAATAAAAAAGAAAACTTTATATAGTCATTAGTTTTAATTTAATTAGTGTTTTAATTGTAATCATTTTTTTTATTAGGAATTTAATTTAAACTTTGAAATATATTTGTACTAATATTTTTATATATCCTTGTATTTGTGTAGGTTTCATATGGTTATGTAAATGTTTTATGCTGTTTTAGAGAAAAGTTTCTGTTTAATTCAGTTTAATTGCAGTTTAATTTTTTGAAACTTCAATGTAATTACACAGTTGTTAGTTTTTTTAATTTTTTCAAATTAGTCTTTTAATTTTAATAATTTTCATTAGGAATTTAATTTAAACCTTAAAATGATATGTACAAATATTTTTTATATGCTTGTATTTGTGTAGGTTTCATATGGTTATGAACATTTTTAATGCAATTTAAGAGAAATGTTTGTTTAATTGCAGTTTATTTATTTTTTTTTAATTCAATGTAATTACATAGTTGTTGGTATTAAATTAATAATCTTTTAATTTTAATAATTTTCATTAGGAATTTAATTTAAACCTTAAAATGATATGTACAAATATTTTTTATATCCTTGTATTCGTGTAGGTTTCATATGGTTATGAACATTTTTAATGCTATTTTAGAGAAATGTTTGTTTAATTGCAGCTTTTTTTTTTAATTCAATGTAATTAGTTGTTGGTTTTAAAATAATTAGTCTTTTAATTTTAATAATTTTCATTAGGAATTTAATTTAAACCTTAAAATGTATTTATACAATATTTTTATATATCCTTATATTCATGTAGGTTTCATATGGTTATAAAAGAAGTAGTTTTAAAGAAAAGTTTCTGTTTAATTAAAGTTTAAGTGCACTTTAATAAAAAGAAAAATGTAATCATATAGTCATTAGTTTTAATTTAATTAGTATTTTAATTGTAATAATTTTCATTAGGAATTTAATTTAAACCTTAAAATGATATGTACAAATATTTTTATATATCCTTGTATTCGTGTAGGTTTCATATGGTTATGAAAATTTGTATGCTATTTTAGAGAAAACTTTCAGTTTAATTAAATGTAATTAATTTAATAAAAAAAGAAATTTAATTATATAGTCGTTAGTTTTAATTTAATTAGTATTTTAATTGTAATAATTTTAATTAGGAATTTAATTTAAACTTTGAAATATGTTTGTACTAATATTTTTATATATCCTTGTATTTGTGTAGGTTTCATATGGTTATGAACATTTTTTATGCTATTTCAGAGAAAAGTTTCTGTTTAATTCAGTTTAATTGCAGTTTAATTTTTTGGAAAATTCAATGTAATTACACAGTTGTTGGTTTTAAAATGATTAGTCTTTTAATTTTAATAATTTTCATTAGGAATTTAATTTAAACCTTAAAATGATATGTACAAATATTTTTTATATGCTTGTATTTGTGTAGGTTTCATATGGTTATGAATATTTTTAATGCAATTTAATAGAAATGTTTGTTTAATTGCAGTTTTTTTTTTTTTTTTAATTCAATGTAATTACATAGTTGTTGGTATTAAATTAATAATCTTTTAATTTTAATAATTTTCCTTGTATTCGTGTAGGTTTCATATGGTTATGAAAATTTTTAATGCTATTTTAGAGAAACGTTTCTACTGAATTCAATTTAATTGCAGTTTCATATTTTTAAAATTCAACGTAATTACATAGTTGTTGGTTTTAAAATAATTAGTAATATGGTTTAATATAATTACTTAGTCATTAGTTTTAATTCAGTTAATATTTTTAATTTAAGCTTTGAAATATATAATAAATATTTTTCATATCCTTTAAACCTACTCATGTAGGTTTCATATAGTTATAAAAAAAATGTATGCCATTTTAAAGAAGTTTCAGTTTATTAAAATGTAATTACAGTTTAATTAAAAAACTAAAAATGTAAATGTAATTTCATAGTTTTTCATTTATTAGTAATTGAATCATTTTACCTAAATAAGAAGGATCATAGAAATTGCTTGTTAATTAATAATTCCATGAATAAGCTCTTACAAAAACTATAGCGTAAACATAACAGAAAGTCCACAAGAAAAAATAAATTAAAAATATTAACATTTTGTTAAAATTAGCAATATATGTTAAATTGAAATGATGTTTCCCCAAGGGATATGTAAAATTCCAACCACATTTATATAAATATAGTATTTCAGTAAAATTGCCTTGCAGAAAGTGACATTTTACAACCTGAAGGGTCATAAAAATGTCAAATTATCATGTCAAATAGTCATGAGGATCTTTTTTTTCTGTTTCTGCATGTCGGTTATACCACCTGATTGATTTGGCTGTCAAAAGTCTTTCAGACATTAATAAGCAGTGAAGTTTTGATAGTTATGTTAATAATAAAAAATGATACAAACTACTTAAGGTTTTATC
Source organism: Cirrhinus mrigala (assembly GCA_036247105.1). Classification (NCBI taxonomy): domain Eukaryota; kingdom Metazoa; phylum Chordata; class Actinopteri; order Cypriniformes; family Cyprinidae; genus Cirrhinus; species Cirrhinus mrigala. Next base: position 15,115,472 of record CM070021.1, read on the forward strand.
ATGAAAAATGTGATGAAGTTAGTGATCCGCTAATGATATGTTATCATGTTGTATTGCCCTTTTGCCACCTTAAAGAAAGAAATAAATATCTAAAAATACATTAAATTAAAATTCATCCTTTGAAAGGCCTTTTAAAATCAGACATTGCATTACCATGGAAAATGTGCATTAAAATCATACTAAAAAATGTTTTCATTCATGAATTATAAAGATTTATCATTTTTATGTCTGTGTTCAAAAATGAGAGCGACAGTTAAAGGGTTAAATAACATGTTGTTGATTTCCAGGCGCGCCCGATGACCCGATACCTGCCCATTCGCAAAGAGGAGTTCGACCTCCGTTGCCACATCGAGTCGTCGGGTCACAGCGTGGACACGTGCTACCACGTGATCCTCACCGAAAAGATGTGCAAGGGCTATCTTGTCAAGATGGGAGGGAAGATCAAATCCTGGAGGAAGCGCTGGTTCGTCTTTGATCGCCTTAAAAGGACGTTTTCCTACTACGCGGGTACGTGCGCCGCAGCGTCGCCTTCCAACATCCTCCTTACTGTGCACTATGCTAATGCCGCTCGGCGAACGTGTCGTTGCGCTCTCGTCCCCCCGAGGTTGGGGAAAGAAACGAGGGCAGAACAAAGAGTGGATTGTGGGTGAATCCAGCAGTGGGGGGATACGGGTAATTAGTAATTCTTAAGCTCACAGTGGCTGCCATGATTTCCGATAGCCTCGGGTTAGCTAGGGGCATACAAATAACCAGAAGCCCGTCCGCATGCTATCTGATGGTGATGAAATCTGCCGCAATGCTGAGGAAATCGTGCTCATCACCCAGCCGTGGCGCTCGGCAAAGCGGGAGCTCTCGCTCTTTATTTCTACGCCGACTCAAAATGAAGGGGTTGCACCGCAGTAACAAGGTCACATCGGTGCTTACCAGATCATTATTCTCCAGGGGAGTGGGGGCTTATTTGTTTTTGAAACCATCGCTGTGCAAAACATTGTGTTAATCACTAGCTTCGTCTTGTTTTCCAGTAAGAATACTTGGAAATGCTTGTTTTCGGAGGATATGTTCTCCAGTTAATTCGCCTAACCAAAACGTCGCAATAAAGCGCTCATTAAAAGAAGCGTTTTTCGCACTGTGACATCTCTGTTTCTCTCGTCCGCAGATAAGCACGAGAGCAAATTGAAGGGCGTCATCTACTTCCAGGCTATCGAGGAGGTTTACTATGATCACCTGCGCAGTGCCACGAAGGTACGGTCGAATTATTGCCCTTCGTATAAGCCCAGCTCACACAAGTCCCGCTGTTTTTCTGCTCCAGCGCTCCTGTTGCACCATTTCATTTGATCTTTTTCTGTTAGCTTCTTTCTTCTCTTTTGTCTCTTATGCTGTAACTCTGCTGTCAATGTTCCCCACCCTTCTTTTTCTTCATTCTTTTGCCGACTGTTTTCACAGAAAGGATTTTTCAATCTGAATTTGACAAACGTACGTATCGCTCTCCGCCACTATCAGCCTGTCCTGCATGTTTGCTTTGAGGAAATTCGTGCTTTTTTTACACGCACTTACTCCCTTGTGACTAATTAGCATACCTCGTCTTGTATTGTTTTGAACTACCGGACTATTTGCACCTTCGCTTAGCGGATATTTGTTTTTTTGCCGTTGCTGAGGATGAGTATAATGTAATTTACGACCTGTGTGCGTTTCCCTTTACTACTCCCACCTGTGGTGAGATACTAAGTGTGTGTATAATGTAATAGCCCCAGAGAAGCAGTTGTGTGGTGTATTATACGCCATCAGCTTCACGTTGCATAATAGGTTAACTGGAAGCCGTACCATAATTTACTCCTTGACAGCGTCATAATCATTTGAAGAGATTTGTTTGTCCATTGCATGAGTGGAGTGCTCTACAATAATAGTGAGGAGAACTAATTATCACATTTAACAAGCACCTCCTGCTGTACATATGCTGCTGTATTAAAATTAGAGGTGCTAATAATTAATCATTTATTATTATGACTTTCAATTAATCCACTTTCGCTCGAGGGATCAAGTAATCATCTAAGCAGTGCGCAACTGAGTGCATGCTTGTGCTGCATGTGACGTAGGAGCTTATAAAACAGGTTCAAAGTAATCATGCACAATTATAATGATTGTGTGTTGAAGTATGAGATAAGATGTTAAATAAGTTTAATAGACTTATCCGCCTTTAAAAAATAGGTGACATCAAAGCACGTCTAATCAAACATTGCAGCATTTTCATGCTAATTTATCTGTCACTTGATAAAAACAGCCAAATTAGTATATGCCAACATGAGAGTGACGAAACCTCAACCGCCAAAACGACGAGCGGAGCTAAACAAGGTAAAACAGACGAAACAAGCTCCAGACTACATTAAATGCAGGTTCACGTCCAGCAAGGATAAACATGCTGAGCACAATGTTTCTGTGAGGTGAATTATTGAATACCGGCAACACGGAGCCATTAAATTTAATAGGCATTTAGGCAAAAAGGAGAAAACATCAATTTTACTACATTAAACATTAGCTTGCGTTCAAAATCAGATCTAAAATATTACATGAAATATATATGTGTGTATGTGTATATTACATGAACCACACAGTAAAATTTGCAATTATCCATACACATTATTATTAATACAATTAAATATTATATTATTAATTAATAAATAAGTTATGTTAAATTATACCAATTGGATTTGTACTAAATATAAATAGTTTGATTAAAATAAAAAACTAAACAACAGATTTCTTGTTTATTATTAGCTTATTGTTAGATTTATTGATATCAGTAGTTTAAATATTACATATCTTATGTTTAATTTTGAAATGATTATTTAGCATAAACACTTTAATTGTAGTTTGACTGTAGTTATTAAATACGTGTACTATAAAATATAAATTATAAATAATTATTAATAAAATGATAATTAAAATGATAAACGTTTTGATTTTATTATAATGTCTTGCAAATTATAGGATTCACACAATTAATTATACAGGTAAAATATTATCCATACATATTATTAATAATAATTTAAATTTAAATTATGCAACTATATTATATTAAAACAGACCAACTGGATTCATTCTAGGGAAAAAAAAAAAAACATCAATTTTAATACATTAAACATTAACTTGAGTTCAAAATCAGATCTAAAATATTATATGAAACGTGTGTGTGTGTGTGTATATATATATATATATATATATATATACATATATAATTTGCAGATTATACATACACATTATTATTAATACTTCTAATAAAATTTATTATATTGAACAATTATTAAATATTATATTAATGTATTATATTATTAATTAATAAATAAGTTATATTAAATTATACCAATTGGATTCATACTTAACAAATGTATGGAAGTAGTTTGATTAAAATAAAAAACTAAACAACAGATTTCATATTTATTATTATCTTATTGTTACTTTTATTATTACATTTATTAAGATCAGTAGTTTAAATATTACATATCTTATGTTTAATTAATTTTGAAATGATTATATAGCATAAACACTTTAATTGTAGTTTGACTGTAGTTATGAAATACATGTACTATAGAATATAAATTATAAATAATTATAAATAAATTTTGATTTTATTATAATGTCTTGCAAATTATATGATTCACACAATAAATTATACTGGTAAAATATTATCCATACATACATATTACTTTAAAATTAAATTATGCAACTATATTACATTAAAACAGACCATCTGAATTCATTCTACATTTAAATGCATTAAAATAGCAGTACATTTCTTTTATTTGGTAACACTTTACAGTAAGATGTCAGTTGTTAACATTAGTTAATGTATTGACTAACATGAACAGAAAAATGAACAATACATTTATTACTCTATTTATTAATCTTTGTTAATGGTAGTTAATAAAAACACAGTGGTTCACTGTAGTTCACAGTGCATTAAAGGAGAAAAGTTCACTTCCAGAACAAAAATGTACAGATAATTTACTCACCTCCTTGTCATGGTAAAGAAATTATGTTTTCTGAGGAAAACATTTCAGGATTTCTCTCCGTATAGTCGACTTCAATTGTGACTGCGATTTTGAACTTCCAAAATGTAGTTTAAATGCAGCTTCAAAGGGCTCTAAACAATCCCAGCCATGGAAGAAGGGTCTTATCTAGCGAAACGATCGGTCATTTTCTAAAAAAATTATAATTTATATACCTTTTAACCTCAAATGCTCATCTTCAAAATCGTCCTACATCTCTGTTTGATCGTCTTTCACTTTGTAAACACTGGGTCAGTACTTCTGCAGTGATGTAGGACGGAGAAAATGAGATGGGAGTTTTTCGACATACCCTAACTGTCATGAACCGGAATACACGCACAGCTAGATGAGCATTTGAGGTTAAAAAGTATATAAATTGTCACCTTTTTTTAGAAAATAACCGATCGTTTCGGTGGATAAGACCCTTCTTCCTCGGCTGGGATCGTTTAGAGCCCTTTGAAGCTGCACTTAAACCGCATTTTGGAAGTTCAAACTCAAGACACCATAGAAGACCATTATATGGAAAGAGATCCTGAAATGTTTTCCTCAAAAAACATAATTTCTTTACGAATGAAGACAGAAAGACATGAACATCTTGGATGACAAGGGGGTGAGTACATCTGTAAATTTTAGTTTTGGAAGTGAACTTCTCCTTTAATATTAACAAACACAATTAGTGATTTTAATAATTAACATTAACTAAGATTATTAAATGCTGTAGAACTATTGTTCATTCCTAGTTCATGTTAACTAATGAACCTTAAGTGTTACTATTTATTTTAAAATTAATATCTGTGTAGTTGTTTTAATTGTAGTTGAAAAAGTGCATGTGGTGTTTGTTGTCCTCCACATGTGTGATTAATTAATTTTATTTTAATGAAAATCAATTTGTAAAAACGCCTGAAAACTGACATCCCTAATGGATAAATAGCAGCTAATAACTGAGTGGTAGATGGACTCCATACGTGTTTTTCCTCACTGGTCCGATTGTCTTTTTGATCGCAGAGCCCCAACCCCTCCCTGACCTTCTGCGTGAAGACGCACGACAGACTGTATTACATGGTGGCCCCGTCCGCAGAGGCCATGAGGATATGGATGGATGTGATAGTGACAGGAGCAGAGGGCTACACGCAGTTCATGAACTGAGACAAAACCCACCGCTGCTCGCTGACCCACTCGTCAAAACGGAAACCGTTCGGCAGGGAGACTTCAAATGACCCAGACCTGTTATTCCCAACGAGACGAAAAACTTTATTTTGTTACTTCCTTTTTTTCCCTTCTTCTTCTCATGTTTCCTGAAGATGTTATATATTCGCTCAGATGCACAGACAGATATCCACCAGAGGCTTTCCATGTCTGCCTGGATCGAAAAAGGGAGAAGACGAAAAGACCCGGTGAACCAAACCTGCAGGTGGTGCCTCACTCACCATCGACGAAAATGCCTTTTTGCCGTCAGAGATATTTTTCAGTTGCAGTTTATCTTGTCTGGAGGCGCAGAAACTCGACTTTCATTTGTAAAGTTTGTCCTACGATTTGTCTTTTCAAACAGGAAAAATGCCAAATGCCATCAAGCCATTCTGGAAGAGTATCATGCTAAACGTGATGGATTGATTGGCTGAGAGAATATAAGTGAACTGCAGTACATTTAAATGATGTTTTAAAAGAAATGGAGTATTACATTCGCATTTAAAGATCTGGTATCACCTAAACAAAGACTTAATTCACCAAAGCTCACTTACCAGCTCAGGAGTCTATATTTATTGTAGAGGGAGGTCAGCGACTCCTGTCCAACTGTATCCCACTGTGTCTCTGTGTTCCCAGCTCATTCTTTTAGATACAGAACCACAAACGCATGCACACTCGCATATACACACAACGTACAACAGTAGAGTCTATTTGCCAAGTCCTGACAACTTGATCTTGTGATTTGACTCCCAAGGGAGGCAGCCATCACCTATCACTGCCAGCCTATGAGAGTTTGGAATAATTGCCACAAACAGGAGAAAAGGAAATAACATCATAATCATGCAAGTCATGCAGTGCCTTGATATTGACCCATATTTGTCACTCTTAGTATCCGAACTGTTACACTAGTGAAAAATAGCTGGAATCACAGTCTTAAGGTGCGGTCACATTTCGTGAAATTTTGAGGGTAAAAAAAAGGCCTGTTATCAATTGTGTGGAGATGTATGAAGTACAGCTCACACCGAAATTGCATTCAAAACAAGGAAGTTTTCCGGGTTTCTGTTGGTCAACGCACTAAAATCGCTTAAAAGATTTCAGTTCGTTTAGAAATCTGATTTGGGAAATCTTTCAATATCATGTGAAATTCTAAATTGCATGGATACTTCGCTTGGATTTCGCCTGCAAAAATTCACTACACAACACTAAATTAGCAGAAAAATTTGTGAAAATTACGTAGGCAAAAATCAATTGTTTATTGTCATGAAGAAGTACTTACACAGAAGTCACGTTCAAAAAAAGGATGTTTTCTGGCTTTCTGTTGGTCAGTGCAGTGAATTCGAAATCTGCATTGTGAAATCTTTCACCATCATGCAGTAAATCAGCAGTTTTTTTGTGAAAATTACATGGGCAAAAAAAATACTGACAATAGTGTAGCATGCATGAAGTACAGCTCATACAGAAGTCACATTCAAAAATAGGATGTTTTCCGGCTTTCTGTTGGTCAACGCAGTGAATTCGCTTGATAGATTTGAATCCGTTTCAAAATCTGCATTGGGAAATCTTTCACCATCATGCGAAATTCCAGATACCATGAATGCCGCTTGGATTTTGGCTGCGAAAAATCATTGGACAATAGTAAATTAGCTAAGTTTTTTGAAGATTATGTTGGCCACAAAATGTCAATTGTTTACTGTTATGAAGTGCTGTTTCGAAATCTGCATTAGGAAATCTTTCGGCATTATGCGAAATTCCAGATTGCATGGATGCCTAATGAAATTCGTTTAGATTTCGTCAGCGAAAATTCACTGAACAGTAAATCAGCAATTTTTTTGTGAAAATTACGTGGGAAAAAAATATGAATTGTCTACTGACAATAGTGTAGCATGCATGAAGTACAGCTCATACAGGAGTCACGTTCAAAACAAGCAAGTTTTCCTGCTTTCTGTTGGTCAACGCAGTGAATTCGCTTGACAGATCTGAGTTTTGAAATCTGCTTTGGGAAATCTTTCGCCATCACGCATAATTCCAGATTGCATGGATGGCTATTGAAATTCGCCTGTGAAAATTCACTGGACAACAGAAAATTTTGTGAAAATTCTGTTAAAATTATTTAGGGAAAAAAAAAAGGTGTTAATTTCAGTACAGTAGCAGCACATGAAGTACAGCTCAGGCAAAAGTCGCATTCAAAACAAGCAAGTTTTCCAGCTTTCCGTTGGTTAACGCAGTGAATTTGCTCGACAGATTTAAAAATCGGTTTAGAAATCTGTTTTAAAAATCTTTCGCCAATTGGCGAAATTCCAGATTTCATGGATGCCTATTAAAATTCGCCTGAATTTCACCTGCGACAGTAATTTAGCGAAAGTTTTGTGAAAATTCCATATGCTAAAAATGTCAATTGTCTACTGTCTATAGTGTAGTGGTGCATGAGGTACAGCTCACACAGAAGTCACGTTCAAAACAAGCAAGTTTTTCAGCTTTCCATTGGTCAACGCAGTGAATTCGCTCGACAGATTTGAAAATCAGTTTAGAAATCAGATTTAGAAAATCTTTCGCCATCATGCAAAATTCCAGATTTTCCGGCTTTCTGTTGGTCAACGCAACAAATTCCTTAAAAGATTTGAAAATCAGTTTAGAAATCTGATTTGGAAATCTGTCACCATCATGCAAAATTCTAATTTGTGGATGTCTATTGAAATTCGCCCAGATTTCGTCTGAGAAAATTTACCAAACAACAGTGAAGTAGCGAAAATTTTGTAAAAAAATAAATAAATAAATTACATAGTCAAACAAAAGCCAATCATCTACTGTCAATAGTGTAGTGGTGCATGAAGTACAGCTCACACAGAAGTCACATTCAAAACAAGCGCATGGTCCGGCTTTCTGTTGGTCAACACAGTGAATTCACTTGGCCGACTTGAATCAGTTTCGAAATCTGCATTGGGAAACCTTTTGCCATTGTGCAAAATTCACAATTATACTGATGCCTATTGAAATTCGCTTGGATTTCACCTGCGAAAATTCAAAGAACAACAGTAAAGTAACAAATTTTGTGAAAATTACATAGTAAAAAAAAAAAAAAGCCACACTGTAAAAAAAAAAATTTAAGTTCAGTCAATTAAAATAAGTTTATTCAACTTGAAATGTTAAGTTGTACTAAGTAATAACTTAGATATTTGTGTTTGCTAAACTTGACAGATGGGTAAGTAACCCAGCTGCCTTAAAATTGTAAGTTGATTCAACTCAAATATCTAAGTTGTCACTTAGTATAATTTAACATTTCAAGTTGCATAAACTTTTTTTGAGTTGACTGAATTTAGTTTTTCCGCTTTCTGTTGGTCAGTGCAGTGAATTCACTTAACAGATTTGAATCTGTTTCGAAATCTGAATTGGGAAATCTTTCACCATTTTGCAAAATTCCAAAATGCATGGATGCCTATTAAAATTTCACCTGCGAAAATTCACTTAACCATAACTTAGGAAATACATAAGCAAAAAATGTCAATTGTCTGCTGTCAGTGTAGTGTAGCGGTGCATGAAGTACAGCTCACACAGAAGTCACGTTCAAAACAAACAAGTTTTCCGGCTTTCTGTTGTTCAACATGGTGATTTCACTTAGCCAAATTAGTTTTAAAATCTGCAAAATTCCCAATCAAACTGATGCCTATTAAAATTCGCCTGTATTTTGGCTGCAAAAATTCACTGAACAGTAAATTAGGGAATATTTTGTGAAAATTATGTAAGTCAGTTGTCTACTGTCAGTAGTGTAGTGGTGAATTTAGTATAGATCTCACACAAGACCCATTCAAAACAAGCAAGTTTTCCAGATTTCTGTTGGTCAACGCAGTGAAATTGCTTGACAGACTTGAATCTGTTTCGAAATCTGCATTGGGAAATATTTCACTATTGTGCGAAATTCCAGATTGCATGGATGACTACTGAAATTTGCATGTGAGAAGTAACTGAACAGTGGTAAATTTGTGAAAATAACGTAGACAAATAATGTCAATAGTGTAGTGGTGCATGAAGTACAGCTCATACAAAAGTCATTTTCACAAAAAAAGACAAGTTTTCCAGATTTCTGTTGGTCAACACGGTGAATTCACTTGACAGATTTAAATCAGTTTAGAAATATGCTTTGGGAAATCTTTCTCCATCATGCAAAATTCCAGATTGCATGGATGCCTATTGAAATATGAACAACCTAAATTAGCTAAAATTGTGTGAAAATTACATAGCCAAAAAAACCAAGCAGCTTTATGTTGGCAGAAGTCATGTGACCAGCTGAACCTGTTGGGAAATCTGCATAGAAAAATCTTTCGACATCATACGAATTCATATGGAAATGACTGGATTTCGCCTGCTAAAATTCACAAAGCAACGCTAAATGTGACCGCACCTTTATTCCATGTGACACATAGTGGGTTTTACTGTTTTAAGAGATTGTGAACAGACACGTACTGTAATTTTAAAAAAGGTGACCTATTTAAATCTGTCCGATACTGCTTTAATACAGTTTAAGGAGCTATTTAAAGGGTTTAGTAGCTCTTCAAGTATTATTGATGTTTTACAGGCAGGCTATTAACTAGTCTGGCCGACCTTGTGTTAGTTTGGGGAAAATAAAATGTTTATTTATGGTTAGCGTTGTTACAGCTACGACACTGTTACAAAAAGACCAACATGTTCTGCTTTCTCCCGAAACCAAACTGTATGTTCAAATGAAATCTACAGAGAACTGAAATCGACATGAATAATTAGTCTTCATTTTGCGTGTAAGATGTCTTGAGTACTATCACAGAACTAGGTGAAAACAGTGTTGTAAAATGTTGAACATGAATACACTCACGGTTTTCCTTATTTATGGTGTTTTTGTGTTTATTTGCCTAATTATGATCCATGCTAACACATAAAACACGCACTTGCGGAAAAGACTGTAGCCCAGAGGTCACAACTAAACTCGGACTTCAGATGTAAAAGGGCAAGTACTTCTCACTGCTGTAATTAACACTGCAACGCAAGCAGAAGTCTTGCATCATAGCTACTGTGTTGTTTTCATGACACCAGACAAGACAGCAGCATACTAAATTAAAAACCTACTGCTAAGATGTGCTACGAGAAGGTTAACCCAAGAAAGTTTGTGGACCAAGTGTATGTTGGTTGGACGACACCCTAGTTAAAGTTTCATAAAGTAACCTTGAAATAAATCACTTAAAGCCATATTTTAGAAGTACAATATGCTAGGGGCAGTGTGTGAAATTTAGTTACAATATTTCATACACTTTGAGAAAAGCTCAGTTCTCTTGGTTCTTTTAAGGGTCTTTGTAGGTTTTATGAAGGTAAATGCAAACATCAAGATGCATTTACTTTAAAGCGCAAAATGACATAAGTTTTTTTTTTGAGAAACTGATCAAAATGAACTGAGTTTGTGATTAAAACAAGAACAAACATCTGCCAGTGGACTCTTAGTTAAAAGGGAAAATGAGTTTTAATACCCTATTATCATATACTTGTTCTTGTTTGAGGCATAAACTCACTTAATTGTATCAAATTTATATCAAGTAAATGTATCTTGATTTAAGGATGTTTAGGTACCTATATTGGGAAACAAGACATTATGGCATTATATACTATGAATTTAAGACTTTCAACTCTGATTTAAGACTCTTAATCTGTGGAAGGGCAAATTAAGACTTTTTAAGACCAGCAGAAACCTTGAAATATTTAGTCCTGGCTCCTATGCACCTTATTCTTCCCGTAACAGCAGGCATGGCCATTTGTAAATTTTTATGCGTCTGGCTCCCAGTCTCATCCGCGTCCAGCTATGTTTACGTCATAATATTGCAACTTGGTGTGTCTTACCACATTATTGTACTGTATTATTTTAATAGACCAATTATCTGTTTGTAAACATTCGGGATGCGCGCGCAGCATGGTTGCAGAAAACCCGGGAGAGATAGCCTTTACAGCTAGAGAATTACAAGGATACGGTACAAAATACTTAGATTTAGATGTCGTTTTCAAAACGTTATTCGCATATTACAAGAGCTTGTCACTCAGAGATAAGACTTGTCATTCAACAAAATTGACAGATAGTGAGATAGTCTTACAGATCCGAAACAGGGATGATGTTTCTTTGTGGGCGGTTCAAGTGGCAGTCTATGGAGCCATGGAATAAAAGAATAAAAAAATGTAAATTTGATTTTATATTTCAAAATGCTGACTTTATTTTTGCAGTTCCGAGATTATATCTCACAACTCTAGAGGAAAAACAACTCGTCATCCTCTCTTTTCCCCTCAGCTCAGAGTTTATATCCCACACTTGTGGCTTTTTTTCCCCTCAGAATCAACAAACTCACTAGTTTTGTTAAATCGACTTATAAAGTCCAAATTAGGAGATATAAACTTGCATTTGTGAGAAAAAAAGTCAGAATTGTGAGATAAAATAAAATAAAATGTTACTAGTAATAGGTTTAAATAATATTTCATGCTGTAACTGTAAGGCTAATACAATACGCCCCCTATGGACAGCGTATGTAAATATTATGTAAACCTATTGTTTAAATCAAATTTATGCTTTAAAAGTATATAAAAGTAATCATAGCAGTTTTTGTCTATAGTAGGTCTGTTTAAACATCTGCGTTTCGCTTCAAATGGCGTCTTTGACTACAGTATTCTGTAAAAAAAAAATAACATCAAAAATTGACATCAAAAGGCACAAAATGTTATTTCCTCTCTTATTCCATGGATTTTACCAGTTTGCCTCCACTTGTTACCAGTTTTTCTACCACTATGCGCGCGCAGCTGCAAGTAACGTCACTGTGACTTCTACTCAAAATTGGTCTATTATGAACACAATGGTTTGTAGTGCAAACAGTTTTACCGTTTACTGCACGTTGTTATTCTTACTTTCTCGTTATTCCCTATAGCGCCTAAAGAACCGGAAGTTTCACACATAGGCTTACTTTCGCGTTGAAGAATAAGTGGATAGTTGAGTTCACACTGCCACAAGGCATAAGGATGTTTTAGGCAGCTTTTATGGCGTATATTTTGCTTAACTTACCGAACATCCAAAACAATACTGTGTTCTGGGCTAAGTGCGCACGTTGTATGTGTATATTTGGTGGTGTTTTTGCCTGCTTGAAACTCACGAACAACTTAAATGTGTGAAAGAGTCATAACAGCGCCAGGATTTCCTCCCTTTGCTTCATACACAGAGATCAGTTGTGAGGAGATGACACTTGGAGGAGAATAACCAGGTATGTCTGAGCATTTCGACCTTTTTACGGCCACATCTTGTGACAACACGTCCTGTTTTTGGTTCATATTGCGCTCATATGGTCCGCTTTGATGCGCGCCAAAGGTTTGAACACACTGTTTGTAGTGCAGTTTTACCGTTTACTTAACGTTGTTATTCTTCCCGTTATTTCCCTATGGCGGCTAATGAACCGTCTCGGAATGAGTTGGATATGTAAAATGTTAGATTTACCTTTGACTTCGCTCCAGAACATAACAATTTACTTATTTCCAAAAGATAAATAAAATAAAAAAGCGATTTTTGCGCACCTTATAGTCTTTTACAAATATGTTACTCACAATGCAGGAACTGTTAGTAACTTGCTGTTATATTTTGTCTTGGAATATATAATTTTTTGCAAGGCAGTTTTAAAAAAAAAATCATTCTCTTTAGAATTCAAACTTTGAGAAGTTAGTGAGTATCAGTTCAGTCTTTGGGCAATATGTAGGCAATACATATTGAACTGTTTGGGGTATACTGTACACTTTAGTCTCTCTGAAGTGAGTTGTTTGCTGATGCAATTTGTTGGGATCGTTTACTGAAATTATTTGGTAATTCCTGGAACGCTGTAAAACTGACACCGCTGTAGTGGGCAGCAGTAGGAGAATATTCTCAATTAGCATTCTAACATGATATTACTGAAGTTAACAAGCACTTTAAAAGATGAATTCTTTTTGCTAAGCAGAGATATCAAGCGTTTGAGTGGTTTGTAAACAATTTTTGACTGCTACTTTTAAACACTCGAGGGGGAAACAGTATACAGATATTATTGGGTGTTACAACAGCAAACAAAAAGTCTGAAAACAGCTTTCATGTGTTGGTGGTAAAATCTTGTTTAAAACTTAAGTTACTAAACCAGTAGAAGAGTTGAATCGATCCACAGCAACACATCAGTTCTACTTCAACAAAAATATCAAGTGCTTTGAAACATGATATTTTGGATTACAGACAGAAAAAAACAGATGCACTGTTGTAAACAATTGTAAAAATAAGGATTTAATATCTGACTAATAACTTATTTTTTTAAGATCCATGCATATGCATATGTATAGTAATAATAAATCTAGATAATAAATAATCACAGGACACAAATGTTTCTGACAAATTGACCGTTTTTTTAATAGCAAATATAGTGCATAATGCAGAAATGCATTATTTTTGATTAAAGAAAGCAATAAGATGTTATTACAAAAAGGTACGGAGCCCCTAAAGAAACTTTTGCAAAAATAAAAAAAAAAGAAACTTTCGCGTACTCACAAGAAACTTTTTGCGATCTCAGGCGTTTCAGTTTCTGGTTGTGTTGCTTTTGTCATCCTACAAATAAGAAAACGAGTATGGATGTGCGTGAATTGGTCTAATTGAGATCTATTTTTAACTTGGCCTTCAATATGAAAATATTGTTTCTGTTCTTCCATTCCAACACAGATAAATCATTGAGCGGCATAAAAACTGCTTTTTCTCTCAGGCTATTTTCCACCTGAACAATGCATAATATCTTATGACTGTACATCTGTACATAACTTCTCAAAACTTTTAATCTGCAAAAAAGCATATTTGCGCATTCATATTTCTTTCTATTTTCAAAATATCTAGGCAGCCATCAAAAAAGCAAGAATTATTCTGATTTTATTACAGTAAGTGGTGAAAAGTGGATATACTGTACATAATGCATGTACTGACGGTATAAGGTTGCACTGCTGAGGCGAGGCTCATGAAGCCTCTCCAGGAGAAATCAAAATGTGCAGCACAAAGAAACTCAGAATGCAGAGGTAAAAATTCAAAGTGGAAAGGTTTTATATTTAAAATACAGTTAGGCAACATCACACAATGCTTTCACCATCACGACTGTTCAATAGTTCAATAAACAGTTCAGTAAGCAAGTACAATAATATTAGGTCGCTTACATTTTAGGTACAGTATTGCAGACTGCTTTTGTTCTATTTCAGCAGTGAAAATAATTTCAAAGAAGATACAGCAGAACCACAGCGCATCTCACAGCAACCTGTCTTTTCATTGCTGAATTCAGTGTTTTGAACAAATCGGTTGAGTCAAAGTTTTATTAGCCCATGCATAAACATTTGATGAATCAGCCGTTTGAACGAATCATTTGAATGAATGACTCAATGACTCACTCATTAGATGCTCACTTGCTATCACATACTGGTGTTTTAATTTTGCTTAAAAGTATCGTTTCCCCCAATCATTTCTTATTTGTATATTCAAAAAATATTTAAAACAATATCATAACATTATTTAATGCAGTCATATTTTTTCCAGTGCAAATGATTTAATTTGATAACATACAGATAACAACAACAATTTATAGATCAAATATAAGCATTTGAAATAACAAATAAAGTATTATTGAGGTTAGAGAGAAAATTCCCTTAGATTAAATATATTAAAAAAATAAACACATGCAGATTTATATGTCACAGCTGATCGAAAACTGATAAGAATATTGCTTTTGAATAAATCATATTTGCAAAAAAAAAATAAAAATAAAAAATCACACAGGTTTATATATAGATTTATATATATATATATATATATATAAGCCTGACACTATCAAGCCCCCTCCCCCACCTAACAAATCCCAGTTTAACTCCTGAGTAAAGGCACCTGCACCAGAACACTCTGCACCACAGTATCAACTCTGCCTTTGTCCGGCAAAGTCACCACTTCATTGCCACACAGTTCTTGGCTCTCCACTGCCTCAGCGTGCACTATAATGCTCACCATTCCTGTAAAACACACACACACCAGTGACAGTGGATTTAGGTCACAGAAGAAACAAAGTACCCATGGGGCCTGCAATAATAAACAAATCTGTGTGGTCAAGGCAGTAAGTGGTAAAAGGAAAGTCCACCCAAAAAATAAAATTCTCTCATCATTTACTCACCTCCATATCATTCCAAACCTGTATGTCTTTCTTTGTTCTGCAGAAAAGATATTTTGAAGAAAGTCTGTAGCCAAGCACTTTTAGTTCCCATTGACTTCCATTATGTGTTTGATAACCATAACCAACATTCTTCAAAATAGCTTTTGTATCGGCAGAGGGAGGAAATTCATACAGGTTTGGAACAACATGACGGGTTGTTGACAGAATTTTCAATTTTGGATGAACAATCCTTATAAGTGAAATACCATGTCCTGGTAAAAAGTGAAATAAACATTTCAGTTTGTGGAAGCAGATTGAAATAAAAATGAAATTTATGTTTGTTTTTGCTCATATAGAAGTCAAAGTTCAGAGGGTGTAACAATCCACTGGAAGGTTTGGCTCTCTTCAGAGTTGTTAAAATATTTATTTTGAAATATATTTTTTTCTGCATAATTAAAAAGAACTGTAGTGTATACAGCAGTGGTTCTCAACCCGCAGCCCGCCAAACATATTACAAAATAACTTACAGTTTTACAAATCATTTTTGTTTTTACATTAATTAAAAATGTACTAAAGAAATATAAACTATAATGTTTTTATATTAAATATTTTGTTTTTCATATATTATTTACAGACATGAGCAGGCCTATGTATTCACGTAGGCCTAATTACACATTTAACGAACACATTTATAATATGCTTTGGCAGAATTCAGTTCAAATAGTCATCATCAACAGCCATTAGTTCGGTAAAATTAAGCATCAGAATGAAGAAATTTGTTATTAAGGCAGAAAAACGAAATGTGGAAAATGCAAACAAAGGAATATACAAACAAGAAAAGTCTCAGTATCAACAGTGAAGGTAGGAGAGTGCTAACTTTTGGCATCAACTTTCGGTTTGCCCCTCCAATCACTTAAAAGAAAAATTGATAGATGTTCAGGCAAAAGTAAACACCCATACTACGCAGCAATCATCCTCAGATTAAGTTTGAAAGTGCTTTCCATATTTGGATCAAAATAGACCACATTTGTGAACGCACATTTTCTGCAGTGTCGCGCATCGTCACGCTTCCACGCGCGTCTTACAGACAGCATTTTACAATCGCAACTTCATTGTGCTGTTACTCCTTTCGAGGCGAGTTTCACAAAATTTGTCAGCTCCCGACAGTATCAGGTGTCTAATTAATAGTGAGTAGAATTATTTATTTACAGTGGTGAAGTGCAGGCATATAACCTATATAAGTCGGCTTTGCGTATACCCAATTCTAAATCCCTCTGATGCGCATCATTCAGTGGTGTCCTGCATTAGCCAAAATCATGACAGTCCACCACATGAATAGCTATTTCAATCATGTGAATAAATGCAAATAGTCCCTAAAACAGCCAGTCAGGACCGTGGCGCCGGCTTCTTTTGAAATATGTTTGATGATTGCGCCTGATGCGCCCGCGCCCGCTCCCGCTCCCGTCCCGTCCACTCCTCCACCCAAAATGCTGCCTGTTCATACGCGAGAGCATGTCAGGGGAGGCGCGCAGACTGGTATAATAACAATTATTATTGATTACTAATTTGAGTCAGTACATTAAAACGAAAACAATACGTTAAAAATGAAAAGAAGCAGATTTTTACGATTAGAAATTTCTTAAACCAGTGAATTATTTATTCCGGGGGATAAATAATGCGTATACCCACTTCTTCAGGCACCACTACACCAGTGTTCATTTATATCAATAAATGTAATCGTTTAGATATAATATTTATAATTTTATAAATCTGGTTGGTTTATATTGGTGACGTAACATGTAAATGATATGCGGCCCGCAAGACTAGCACTTGGACCTTAGTGCGGCCCAGTGGAAAAAAAAATAAATAAATAAAAAGTTGAGACCCACTGGTATATAGCAATGTCATGGTCCCATATCCAGGTTTCTGGAAAGGATTTGCGGATCTCCTTAGTAGGTTTTTCTACTTCTGAACCAAATCGCAGCTCCAGTCCAGGCAGGACCATTGGCTTCCTCAATCAGGCAAAATCATACACAGCAGCTGCTTAAATTGATGGTTTGTAAATACAATCAGATAAAATAGACATTTCCAAACCTCTCTTAAAAAAAAAAATAAATAAATAAATAAATAAAGTAATTTACATTCCCTCTTGAACATATTCTCATAAATATCATAAATATCCAGTACTTTCACTTCTGCGCTGTTAGCAATTTTGATTCCAACTCCCTAAGTAAAGGAAGTGTTTTATTACTGTGTGTGCGATGGAAAGTGTACAGTGAAATAAGAAATGGGAGACGTTGTGTATCTTACTGTAAAGATGTTGTAGACATCATGTAAAAGTAGCAGGATATTTTCTTTACAGCACAAGAATTTTGTTTTTAAAATATGAATAAGCATTAAAGCAGTTGTTAAAATATTTTTGAAATATTATAATATAGTATATAACTTATTTCTTTAATTCTATTATTTATAATATTTGTAAAAAATATTTTTTAACAAAAAAATTAACAAGCGAATCAATATTTTATTCTTTTAATGAGGCTTTTTTCTTCATTATAATATCAGGAAAATAGTATAACTTGTTTTTAAGAAAAATTATCCAAATTAATTTTAATTGATAGATTGAAAGAAGTTTATTTAGTAAAAAAAATTAAATTAATCAAATCTGAATTTATTTTTTAATTATATGTATTTGTTGTAGTTGTAATGTAAATTATGGAGTAACATACAGCGGCTGCATCCAGCTCAGCATCTGGTCTCAACAGCAGCACACTCTGATCAATGACCCACACAGAGCACAAGGAGCCAGGACTGGCTTTCAGGAAAAGAGATTTCATCTCTCCAGGCTCCACGGTGGGAGACGAGAAGGACACCTGTAAAAGCACAGGCACACTTTCATCACACATTAATGAAAAAAATAAATAAATAAATAAAAGCTTCACGTTGAGTTCTGAAATTAGATGTTGTGTGATTTTTCTGACCTTTGGCAAACATACTTCAATGGGGATATAAATGCAGCCTGCTACAGTTTTTCCAGAGGGAAGAGTTACGTAAACCACCACGAGAGGGAATGGATCAGTGTGCTGATCCTTTAATAAGAATACCAGTTCCCCTGTGATTACTTTTATGAAAGCGAGAGAGCATTTGTGACAAAAAAAAAAGGCACATGCTGAAGCACAATGTACAGAGACCATAAAAATCCATTTAGACAATAAGTGATCGCTAATGTAAAAAAGCTTTGTACCTGCACCATTTCCGGTGTTCACACTCACAGAAGAACAGCCATGTTGAGCCATGCCTCTGGAAAAGACCTGGATTGCAGGCAGATAATTACTGTATGACAATTTAAGTAATGCTATGGCTCTACTAGCACTGCAATTTTTTTCATAATCTTTTCTCCTTGTGTAATAGATTCAAGAAGAAAAAAGTCAAGAAAAATTCTGTTTTCTCTACCAAAAAAAGTTAGGATACCACAGATTAAAATTCTGTCCAGTCTTGCTAATTATTTTCTTATTTTGAGATTTGCTAAAAACTACATTTCCACAATATTCAGTTTTTAAATCTAAATCTAAATGTAACAGTGAGTGAGGAAATGAGCATAAACAATTACATTTATATAATATGAAGGTTATACATAATAGGAGGTTCCAATATAAACCTACACAGATAATCAAATGTTAAATCTTTAATATTGGCTTATAACCGATATGATACTTGCTATCCAAAAAAAACATGCTTTCAAAAAAAAAAGTCAAAGAAGTTGTTGAGCAATAAAACAAATTTTATTGGATTGCGAACAATAAAATTAAAGCAAACACTAAAATAATTTTTTTTTTAAATAAAATGTAATTTAATGAAGGCCACATTAAAAGACATCCAAACATTTAATAGTAAGTTAAACAATGAAAGCAAACAATGAATAAAATAATAAAATATTTATTTATTTATTTGTTTGTTTGTTTGTTTGCTTGCTTGCTTTATGTTACTTTACAAGGCAGTCATTATTTATAAGTATTCTTATATTTAAAAAACTATAATAAAATTATATATATATATATATATATATATATATATATATATATATACATATATATATATATATATATATTTTTTTTTTTTTTTGACATCATAAATTAACCCTTTAACTGTCACCGCCCACCCTGTGGGACGCCTAAGCTTACTTCACCATATTACAAATAAATCCTAATCTAAGGAGGAAGTAATAGATCTATCTAGGAAAAGTAATAGATTAATATATGTCAAGAGTGCCACTTAAAAAATCTACATCATAACATGAGTTCTGACTTTTGTCACAAAAGACTTCTCAAAATTCATCATTTGAAAGGCATTTTAAAATCAGACATTGCATTACCATGGAAAATGTACATCAAAATCATATTACAAAATGTTTTCATTCATGAATTATAAAAATTTAAGTCTGGATAGTGCATTTTTATGTCTGTGTTCAAAAATGGGAGTGACAGTTAAAGGGTTAAACAGTAAATAAATCAAATAAGTAGGGTGTGAAAAAAGATTTTAAGGGTATTTTCTCTCATTAATCTACATGTCACATATATGCATACTATAATATAATATTCCAAATATTATTAAATATTTGTATTCCATCCAGAAATAATCAAATGTTTAGTATAATTTGTAGAGTTTAAAAAAAAAAAAAAAGTGGATACAATATATGGATAATGCAGACAACAGCATTGTCTGCGGTTGAAGGTGTGACTTAACATGACATGCAAAGCAGAAAAACACTGCAATATCATGTGGCGCAATATGGACCCATTAAAATGTGCATGAAATCTCCAGAAATGTGCTAAATTACATCCAGTTGGACATTGCTCTTTTTTCATTTTTCATGAATACATTATCAAAAGCCCTAAAACCAAGTTTTGAAACATATTGGGATTGTGTCACCCATAAAGACACAAGGCATTTAGTATGTTTGAAAGGGTGTGGATTCTCACAGGTGTATTTGGAATAATGTGGAATGGGGTGAGGAAAATCTTTTATTTCTGAGATGCTACACCTCCAACTGATTCAGTAACGGATTGGATAATTAGTGAGGTGTATTTCTTCCCACTTCCTGCTCAACGGGTTATAATTTTTTTTTTTTTTTTTTCCTGATTTCTTTATTTTAGAGATTGTTTATGTAATCTGGAGACTTGGTGTACTAATCTTACTGCTGTTTTTCACTGATGGCCGTGCCAAAGACAGTGCCCAGTCTATTAGTCACAAGCTTATGTGTATCAGCAACCAATTGCAAACAAGTAGGAATAAATTCAGCTGTACTCTTAATTTCTGAAAGGCATGCAAGCATATAATTTCACAACAAGGTGCAGCTTTAAAAGCAACTGCCACCCACTGGTTAAATAAAACATGTTTTTTGGATGCAAACGAAATAAGCGTATCAATTTTGTATAGATCGAAATGGACATTTTAAAGTGTTTCTGTAATGTCATGTTAATATTTCATGTATAATATTTTAGATTAAAAATTGCTGGTATTGTTTATTTACTGCAATGATACAGAACAGACAAGACAAGATGAGGCAAAACAGATTAATACAAAATAATGTTATGAGACCATAAACATCAGACTCCTCCATTCTTCAGATCTGGCACAATTCTTCATCTCATACACTGAGATTTAACCTCTTAACCTCAAAAACACAAATCCTAATGAATATTATATTTCTTATCAAGTGCTTGCACAATGTTTGAATAATCTAAGCAAATCTGTTCATTGTAAACCAAATGCAGTTTTAAGTAAGGAATAGACAAATAAAAATACACAGGCCTATAATAAATGCTATTTTTAATAATTCACAGACACAGTTCTAGGTCATTTAATTACAGAATATATGTTGACTTTGGTATTTTCACATGTTGGTAAATTTTAAATGTAACAGTTGCATCACTAAGAAGCAGCTGTGCCATGTCTCCCTTATTAAGGATTTGAATGGGACTGTCAAATACAATAACTTGAATACCTTGGTTATGTACGTAACCCTCGTACCCTGATGGAGGGAACAGAGACATTATGTAGTGACAACATTAGGGGTCTTACTTGGGAGCCCTAAGCATGTGGTTCAGGGTTGTGACAGGGGGACATAACGTCTCCATTCCCTCCATGAGGAAAACGAGGGTTACGTGTGTAACCGAGACGTTCCCTAACTGTCATCGTTGTCTGTCATTATATCAACTGGATTGAGAATGTAATTACGTTATTTACTATTATTATATTATTTTTTAATTTAATTAAGTTGAATAAATGTTTAATTTTCATATTTTGTCATGCTTTGTGCGTTCTGCTTTATGTGTCCACCCCATCATGTGCTGGTCCACCCTGTCATCTTGATATTTTAAAATAATATTTTAAATAATAATTCAGTCACATCTATATAATCCAGTGTTCAATAGCTAGGTGTGGGGGCAATAACTTGTGAACAAAAAACTGCATCCAAATATCACAGTTATGAGTTTCTTTAAAAACACATGGTTTACATAAAATCTTTTATGGATTTATCATTTGAAAGCAAACAAATAACCCTGTTAGGAAAGGGACATTATACCTTTCAGAAGATATCATTTGCATCTTAATATTGCAGTGAAAATGTATTTAACAGTAATACATATGTCCATGACAGAGTGGACATATCTTATGTTTTTTGCTTTAAATAACAGCCTATAATTATCTAAAAAATGTGTGGGAGCTCAGCTAAAATGTTTCTATAGTACTTGGGTGTCTACTATTTATGACATGACAAAAAGCGAATGGGAAATTAAGACCAAGCGTTTTGAGTATTGTGAGCGTTGAAAGGCACTCTATGGTGATATTGACTCCTCTGTGGACACACAGTTTTAGATGTAGTGAGAGGACAGTAAGTGTCATAGATTTTATATAATAATGATAAAATGAAATTGAAGATAGCTGTGTTAAATTCATTCTATTATTAATCCCTCATAACATTTACAATTGAAATCACTTTCATTTTTAAACTTAATAGCAGTTACAATTACTGGACATGTTTTGTCCCGTGTCTCAATTGGTAGCTGAATCAATCACCAACAGTTGTACAGTTCTAAAATATCAAGTGCTTTGAAAGATTACATTTTGGATTACAGACAGCAAAACTGACATCTATTGTAAACATTTACAATTGGGGCATTTTTTTCAAAATACATCATTTGGGTTGGGAAAGATTTAAAACTTGAAATTAGGATTTAATATTTAACTAATACGCACTAATATGGTATAGCTTATTCTTTTTCGATCCATACGTTTGCATATGTACAGTAATAATAAATAACCACAGGACACAAATGTTTCTGATGCAGAAATTGACAAATTGTTTAATAGCAGCTAAAGTGCATAATGCAGAAATGCAGTAGTTTTGATTTAAGAAGGCGATTTAAATACGATTTTACAAGAAAGAGATGAAAAAAGAAAAAAAGTGTCAGCATTAATTGCATCCAGTGTAGTTCTCAGCCAGGATTTCATATCATTGCCTGAAAAACAACAGACATAAACATAGACAAAACATATTTCTATTTACATCATAATATTCATATCTCTCCCTTTAAACATTATTCTAATATGCTGAATTGGTGCTCAAGAAAAAATTCTTATCAATGTCGAAAACAATGTTTTCAGAATCCTTTAATGAACAGAACATTTTAGAAAGAGCATTTAATTAATTTTTTAAGTAATTGTATTAATTTTTAACATGTAAATATCTTTATGAATTTGGAATTAAGTTTGAAACTCAATTACTGTACTTACGGTAGTATTTCTGCACATGGGGAGGTGTAGTCAATCACAGACAATTCACCTGGAGGAACAGAAACACAACTTAGTTTTCTGTGCGCTGCATTGTTGAGCTTGTCTCAATAAAATGAAAATGCATTACGGTAAGATTAAATACAGGCTCGTAAAGCACAATTATGCATTGCTTATATCAAAATGTTACTAAGATTTATACAAAATTAAACTCTTAAACATTCAAATGGAAATAGGTTTTCTCATTTTTTTGTTAAGACTGTATCTTCTTTTAGACTTTTCAGAGTGCACAGTGATGAATAAATACGTACTGATCTTGTAGTAGTCATAGACGATCACTACAGCTGGTTTCAGGTTCTGCACCGGCACTTCCTGCACGAGCTTCAGGCTGATGGACTTCGCCTGATTCTTTTTCAACTGGAATGGAAGAGAAAGTAATTACATTATGATTACAGAGAGATTTATTTTTTATAGGGTATGGACAGGTATGGAATAGTTCACCCAAACATGAAAATTTGCTTAAAATGTACTCATCCTTGTGCCATTTAAGATTTAGATGAGTTTGTTTCTTCATGGGAACAGATTTTAGGTACAAATTTAGCATTACATCACTTGCCTGTCAATGGATCCTTCGCAGTGAATGAGTGTCATCAGAATGAGAGCCCAAACAGTGATAAAAAACATCACAATAATCTACAATCCATCAATGACTTGTGTATTATTGTGAAGTTTTTATCAGCTCTTTGGACTCTCATGCTGACGGCACCCATTCAAAGCAGAGGATCCGTTGGTGGGCAAGTGATGCAATGCTGAATTTGTGCAAATCTGTTCTGATAAAGAAACAAACTCAACTACATCTTGGCTGGCCTGAGAGTGAGTACATTTTCAATCAATTTTCATTTTTTGGTGAGTTATTTAAGTAAACAGGGTCAGTTTATCCCTTTTCTTGACCTGCCCCAAAAACATTTTGAACCCCTCAAGATATTTGAATAAAACATTTACACTATCCAAATAGAAAAGGACATGATCCGCATCCAGATCCAGACGTTTGATGGTGGGGTCTTCCCTCAGCTGTGGAAACAGAGGAGCAAATGAGAACGAATTAAACGCTGGCTACACATCTCGAGATCAAAAGAGCACCATAGCCCTTCAAGCGTCACTCACAGCCTGAAGAGACGTCTCATCCGGCTTATACCCAGACAGGAGCCTGACGTTAATGATCACCATGTTGGTCTCCGCTCGTGTGCCGTTATACCTGTCATACAATCGTTCCAACAATCACAAACAGGGTTCACAACCACACATTGTTCATTGCATGTAGTCTGACAGACAGGAAAGAGTCTATTAGGCCATAAACTAGGTTGAGTCTTTATTCATTCTGTCTGTATAGAGTCAAATGGATATGTTAAGTTACTAATTTATTGAGCAATATAATTTTTATTTTTATTTATTTCATTAAATAATAGCATCATGTATAGTAAGTATTTAAATGAATTATATATATACAGTTGTTCCCATAAATAAAGTTTTTTTCAACAGAAGTGTGGCTCACCATATAGTGGTCATTAGCGTAAAAGCTGGGTTCACTGTGTTGTTGCATACAGTATTTGCATTGATTTTGAAGGCCGAAGAGTCTGGAGGAGGTGGGATATTGTAGTGCAAGGCAAACTGAAAGACAAAAAACACAAAATGATGTCAAAGACAAGGTGATTTATATACACTGAAGTAGTCATCATACAGTATACTCATCCTTATGTAATTCCAAATCCTTATGACTTCATTCTATGATTCATGGAAGAAAGAAAGTCATACAGGTTTGGGATAACATGAGGGTGATTAAATGATAAAAACTTTAATTTCCAGATAAACTCAATATGTGCATCATAAGAGGCAGCGCACAGACCTGCACAAACACACAGCCTTTGCCTTCGGCCCTGAGTTTGTAAGTGCCAGTAGCTTCCTGCAGCTGTTTCTCCTGGTAAAGCAGCCGGTTGTTCCGGTTCACGGTGAACTGGTTCCTCTGGCCTGAGGGGGAGGTTACGGTTACGGTAATGGTTCCTTCTGGATTGTAGGTGGCAGCACTGTACTTAGCGAGTGCCTGGAGTGCTACTACAGTATCCTGTTCACAGAGAAAGAGAGAGAGCAACACCACTAACAGTCAATAATGATAAAACACATTATGAAAACAGAGAGGGTTGCATGAGATAAATAAAATGACCTGTGTAGAGGAGAAGCCACCATATGCGTTCTGTTTCTTGATTAACCAGTGCACTATGCCAGCAGAGTAATTCAGTCCAAATCTAGGCAGTGTGGGTCCAGAGAGCAGCGCCAGCAACACGTAGGCACTTGTCTCGACCTCCACAGAGCCCGTCGGTTGCGCATTATTAGCCATAGTCCAATATCGTCCAACACCTGGAAAAACCAGAGCAAGAAAACTGGAACATTGAGGCCTAGTGATTTTGTTTATTATTAAAAGCAGAAGAAACAATTTAGCCAATAGTAAAAATAGTAAAATGCTACAATTTAACTAAAATAATGGAACAAATTAATAAAATGTGGCTACAAATTGGTAAATCATGGGAATTCATTTTTAATTCAGAGTTATGATACCTACTAAAAAAAGTGTCTTGTTGTCTTTGTTTTCAGGAAGTTTAATACTGTACTACAGAGACCTGCACATGACATGATTTAACTAAAACAAGAGAACGAACTATAAAACATGCAAATTAATTAATAAATTGTGGCCATAAATGAATATATCTATTCTTTATTCAGCACGTCTGCATGTCTTTTAGGAAAATATACATTTTTGCATTGTTATTTGTCTTATTTAATCTAAAGCTGAATGGTACCTTCTCTCCTGGCCTGCTGGTCCAGGATGGAGAGGAGGTTCTGTCTCATCTGTTCATCTCCAGCAAGAGTGAATGTGTAGGACAGCAAGGCGGTCACATAAGTGTTGGTAATGTTACGAGAATATTCCTTCAGACATACAAGGCTGTCTGCCACCATTTCATCCTTACAAAGCACACAAAAGACTTAATGAGTGTCTGCTTCCTTCATCAGACACATTATTTGTATTGAGTTAGACTTGGATTTATCTGTGATTAGAGTCTATCTCCTTGGGGGGTTTCACTCACAGTGTTTGGGACACCTAACTCCAGTAGCGCTGCAGTGATGTACGCAGAAAGAGTGACTTCATCATTGACGCCACCCTGTGAGAGGAAAAGCATCATCAAAGATCCTTCCTACCCTCAGCACTTCAATCTCCTCAATTTATTGCCATCTAGCAGACATTTTTAGAGTATGTAATCCATGCCCAATAGCTTAGGAGCCGTTTTCCTCTTCATAAATGACTCTGATCCATTACCTCTCCCTGCAATCATTTCCTCATCCCACTCAATGCTGTGACAGCTTCACATCTTTTGACTTCTTTACATTTAAAATTGAACATTTCTATTTTCTAAAACTTGTTTTTGCTATTTATTTCTCCTGCTATTTATT
The DNA here is from genome assembly GCA_036247105.1 of Cirrhinus mrigala. Lineage (NCBI taxonomy): Eukaryota > Metazoa > Chordata > Actinopteri > Cypriniformes > Cyprinidae > Cirrhinus > Cirrhinus mrigala. Next base: position 15,142,167 of record CM070021.1, read on the forward strand.
TAACTCTAAGCATTGCGTTGCGTCGCGTCGCGTAAAAATAACACCATGTCTGCATTTGTGATCACAGAAACAACAACTAAGCACTACTCTACACCGCTCAAAATTCGCGTTCGAATAATTATGAAAACGTACTTACAGGCCTTGAATCTGTAGTGCCAGACTGTCCTTGCAACGTTGGAGTTGCCCCACTTTATAGACTTAAACCTGTGCACAGCTGGCATTGTAGGCTACTCTCCCAGGTTCAGGAAACAGTCCTCGGTGAAAAGCGCAGTACCCACTCGAATATTTGCGTTGTACTGTTCCGGGACAGTGTTGTAAATATAACGTAACCACTGATTTCTAGTTGTGTCCTCGTTTAAAAGGCTACACAAAGTACTTTCAGGTACTTTTCAAAGCCCTCACGTGTTCCTGAACTCATCATTACAATTTGTAAACTCGGAATGTTTTTAGAATTACGACTTAAACCAGTTACAGATGTACCACGTGACCACCGTCAGGTTCGTTTTGGCCTACTTAGGCGCTACCTCCGAGTCCAACAACATAGAAAGCTAAGAGTAAAATGTCACGTCTTGTCATCTCGGAATTACGGTAATTATGACATGGCGTGAAGGCAGCCAAATTATGCAGTGTGCTCTGTTATGCAGCTGACATTAGAAGGTCAAAAAAACTGTTCAACTGTTGTTAAAAAAACAAACAAAAACAAGATAAACTTAAAGATTAAAACATCTGTAAAATTGTTACTTTACTGTATTACTGTAAACTTTACTTTAATACATATTAAAATACACTATATAAGCGATATAATAATAATAATGAAGCTTACTACAGCTGCATTAAAATTAACTTAAAAAATAATTTTGCTAATGAGATAAAGTAAATACAAGCTAGCTACATTACGAGTCAAAAGTTTGGAAAATAAGGCTGCATTTATTTAATCTGAAATACAGTAAAACTGTAATACTGTGAAATATTACAGTTTAAAAAAAGTAAAAACAATTTTCATAAAAAAATGCAGCCTTGGTGAGCAAGGCTTTTAAAAACATCTTAATTATTCCAAACATTTGACCGGTAGTGTAGATCAGAGTAAACCAGCTGGGAGCTTAGGTTGGTTTAATATGTTTTTTTTTTTTTCAGCAGCATATAAAGGACCTGTGCACGACTCTCCTGTTCTTACCATCATATCAATGTGGTAGAGCGTCCCAACAGATGCAAAGCAGCCGTTCTCCTTTTGCTGTCGCTTCAGCCATTCCTTTGCCTGATCGATGTTAGTCTGATCTATAAATATATAGTTCTTTGCCCCACCAAAACTCTTCATCACAAATGCAGTTAGCCTGAGAAAACAATAGAAATTGCTGTAAAATACCCATAATTTGATAACTCTGCCTCAATAGTTTTCAGGATGTTTCCTTGTAGAAGGTGGAATAGGTTTTTCCTTTTCCAAAAACAACTTCTTACAAGAAGGGCATTAAATCCATATACAGGAAGCCAAATTCCACTGTAAGACCTTAGTTAAGCAACTAAATGCTTTCATTGTCTCTGTGCCAGACTCACCAGGTGTTACCAGAAGGATCACTCATCCCAAAAGCACTGTAAGATCCATCATAATGCTTGTATGTCAGCTCCCTCTGATAGCCTGCAACACAAGAAGGAAACAAGTCTAATATGCTTGTCAAGCCTTGATTACCGTGTGCTATTAGTATACTTCTTTTAAACTAAAAATAGGAAAGTATACTTTCAGTCTATTTTTATGTATTTCTCAGAAATATACTTAAAATGACATTTAAATATACTTGACTTAAACTTTATATTTGAGCAGAGAATCCATGTTTTCATTGTTATATGGTAGAGGGCGCTATTACACATCTTCTGTACAGAAGTTGCAAAACACAAGCAAAGAAGAAACCGAAACAACAGATGCTTCCACATGTTTTTAACACCATCATCAGTCATAAAACAGCATCAAAACTGTGTAATGTTGTGGAATAAAATGTGACCCATGAAGAGGTAATAATGGCTGTCAAGCTTTTGGGTGTTGATTGACTCCATTTACATTTTGATTATCACTCTGAATTCAATTCATATTCTTATTTTCAACTTTTTGTTCAAAATGGTGTTTATTTATTTCTTTTTTTATTATTATTTATGAAACTTACCCACATTCAAATGTTTGTAAAAAAAAGAATGCATGAAGCGAGAATAAAATGTTTTTGTTTACAAGCAGATACCCTGTTCTTTCTTTTGATGTTTTGTTTATTCAGATATTCATATAACAAAATATATAAATTAATACCTAAATAGGGACATAGCAGTATACTTAAAGCATGATGTAAAGTTCACTTAAAGAAAACTTAAGAGTATACTTGCAGTATAAAACTACTAAACTAGAAGTTTGCTCAGACTATACATGAAAGTGTACTAAAAATGCTACAAGTATTTAATTAGTAAACTATCAGTATACCTATAAGTTCACTTTTATTATAGTTGCAGTACAAACTAAAATCAAAGATATAAACTAGTTGTGTACTCACAGTTTACTACTGTTATACTTAAAGTATACTTAAATGTACAATTTTATACACTAGAAAGTGCGTCAATTTAGTCCCGAAGGAGTACTGAAAAAGTGCACTTACAAGTATACTACTAGTACTAGTACATTGACATTTGTATACTTACTACATAAAGTGTACTTAATAATATACTTGAACTTCACTTAAGTATACTTAATAAAAGGGTATATGCAGGTTTGCTAAAAAAAAGGGGCAACTGGACCTTTTGGTTTTTTTTTAAATGAATTTAACAAAGTTCGATATTTCGAGTTTTTATTCACCACGGAGTTGATTCATCTGTCAAATCCATCTAATGCAATTTACAAGCTTTAAAAAAAAACAGCTTGAAAAAATAGCTAATTTTCTGTAAACTGATATTGTTACAATTTTATTAAAATATATATTTTTAATTTAATTAAAAAAAAGGCTGCAAACATTCATTTTAGAATCAGTACCTTTGCTTTACAGCACAATTTTCAAACATATTTGTACTTAATAATAATGTACTTATTATAATATTTATAATGTACTTTATGAATATTATTTACTGTATCTTCAATTTTAGAACAGTTTTCCTCACCGCTCTGTAAGAAGGTTATGGCTCGGTTTTTGATCTCAGGAGTGAGCTGCCCGCTGCTCTCCAGGTACTGAAGGATGTAGATATTGGGGGCAAAAACCAGCATGTTCTGCTCTCCACAGCCGTACGGCATGGCCAGAAGATCACGGATGTTCTTCAGAGCACGACCCATCAGATCACCTTCAGACCAAAAAGCCATATAACCGTCAGAATGATTAAAAACTGAAAACTACTCAATGACAGCAATTCTACTGTTTTTTATGCTCACCCAGAACAGTGATGAAGCTTTTGGCAGAACCCTTGACAAACACTTTGGGTAGAGTGAGAGAGACTGATGTGTCGTATGGATCGTCTAATGGAGTAGAGAAACAAAACGTCAGGTTTAAAACATAAGGTCATACTGTACTTTACTACAGACATTCATGTTTTTCATATCTTGTGGAAATGACACTGGGTTTAAAAGCTAAAACTGGAAAACTTTTTTCTTAAAGCTTTTTAGAAACATTTAACCAGTGCAATCAACATTGCATCCTTGACTCCCACTGTAAGTGCATTACTGTGAACAGGTTTTGCTTATTTTTACAAATTAAGGTCAATTATTGTCTGTGGTATGTGGTAAATGCTACAGAGGTTAACTTCTGTTTATGACGGAATATTTGACTTTCTTTCTTTATTCTTATTTTAACTGACAGCACAACACCACTAATGCCACTAACCTGTTAAGCAGATGAGTTCATTCTGAGTGACTGATTGTTTAGTTCCCTCTGCCTGAGAAAAAATGGGTGATAACAGTTTCAATTGTATTTTTTAGGGATAGTATTTTTGGTATTTTTTAAATACTAAAAATACTATATTAAAAAATTCAATAGTATTTTTTAAGACCCAAAACAATACCTAAATAGCTTTTATCTAAAAAAGTGGGTTTTTTTTCCCTTTAGAACAATGTTTCAACACTGTATGACCAAGAATGTGTATTAAGAAAGTAATCATGGTTTCTGAAAGCTTACATGCAATGAAGGCACATACCTCCACCAGAACGCTCTGCATCACAGCATCAACTCTCCCTCTGTCCGGCAAAGTCACCACTTCATTGCCACACAGTTCTCGGCTCTTCACCGCCTCAGCACGCACTGTAATGTTCACCTTTCCTGTAAAACACACACATTAGTGACAGTGGATTTAAGTCACAGAAGAAACAATGTACGCCTGGGACCTGCAATAATACAACAAATCTGTGACAGTCAAAGCAGTACGTCCAAGATCCAGTCACCAAAAAGAAAGGTTCTTCATCACCCAGAAATGAAATTCTCTCATCATTTACTCACCTCCATATCATTCAAAGCCTGTATGTCTTTCTTTGTTCTGCGGAAAAGACATTTTGAAGAAAGTCGGTAACCAAACTGTTTCAAATTCCCATTGACTCTCATTATGTGTTTGATAACCATAACCAATATTCTTCAAAATATCCTTTGTATCAGCAGAAGAAAGAAATTCATCCTGGTTTGGAATTGCATGAGGGTGAGTAAATAATGACAGAATTTGCATGTTTGGATGAACTATTCCTTTAAGACATTCCTATTACGAGTGTAATACCATGTCCTGGTAGAAACATGAAATAAACTTTTCAGTTTAGGGAGGTATATTGAAGTAAAAAATTTAATTTCTGCTTATTTTTGCTCATATAGCAGTCGAAGTATCTGGCTTACCAAGTTCAGAGGGTGTAACAATCCATTGGAAGGTTTGGCTCTCTTCAGAGCAAACACACTGAGTGTAAGTGCAGCCTTTGCACGGCTGAGCTGTGAACTGCGGTGAGTTTGCCAGCGTGACCTTCACCTTTATGACAAGACAGAGATTTGTACAGTGGCAGCCTACAGGAAATGGTTTTACTACAAACGCCTGCAAAACCGCTTCAGTACAAGCTAGTAAACACATTAAAGGGGCTTACCATTATACATTTGGGGAGGTAGTTGAATACAGTGGCTTTGAGAGTGAACGTCTCCTCACGGATAACAGAGTAAGGGAGAGTGAGGCTGACAAAAAAGGGCTTGAAAGCAGTGAGATCAGTCTTGGGGGCCACTCCAAACCCAGCATTAGATGTGCAGAAAGCCCCTGCTGCCCATTTAGTGATGGTGTCCGGGACAGTCTTTGCAATGTCCACAGATCCTGATTTCCTGGTGAATGAAAAACATGAACTTTGTATTTTAAAAAGTTTTAAAAGCACTGAAGCAGTTGTTAATTTTCTTTAAATATATATTTTTTCTGCATAATTAAATAGGACTGTAACCAGAGGACCCCAACCACTGGGTCGCGACCCACTACCGGGCTGTGGAAGAATTTCTACCGGGTCGCGAGAATGTTCTGGGGAAAATTTGTATAGATATGATACTCTGTTATTTATTGTGCGTAAATGATTGTTCTAATTATTCTGTACTTCCGTTGTATGCGATTGATATGGAGTAACAATCTGATGATTTCTTGTTAAATTAGTACATAAAAGATTGCTCTGATCTGTCATATCTAGGCTTAACGATCGAGTTGCGGAACTACGTCATGTTTGCAGTATTGCCATTCGTTCAGCTATTTAAAAACCAGGGTAAGAAGAAACAAAACAGAACTCAGTTCGTTACTTACGCTCTGTTTTTGCACACACCCAAAGCGCGCACCGGGGCGATTCTAGGATTTTCATTTTAGGGGGGCTCAGCCCCCAATGAGGGTATAATAACAAAAAATAAATAAATCAAATAAAAATGTTTGACTAATAGGGGTGGTATACTATACTTAATGCAATATTCCACTGTATTGTATAGATAGGTATAACATTCAATGACTGAATAGTCTTTCTGGTCTATATATCTATAGCTATAGCCCCCCTAAAAATGGTCTAGCGACCTGTAACCAGTCCGTGGAGAAAAAAAGGTTGGAGACCCCTGATCTATACAGTGCATACAGTAATGCCCTGGTGTGAGATACATACCCTACAGGTATAAGATCCCATATCCAAGTTTCTAGAAAGGATTTGCGTATGTTCTCAGTACGTTTGGAGCCGACGTTTGGACTCTCCACATTTGGAACCAAATCCAAGTCCGGAACAGGCACATTCACACGCATACTGTTTTCCACAGCAACTATTTGAATTGAGAGTGTGTAAATAGAATCGGATAAAAAAGGGCATTTCCAAATCCTAAGAAATTTAAGTTACTTACATCCCAAGCTCCCACCATTGTCCATAGTAGCTGTTTGAATAGACAGTTTATAAATACATTCAGATAAAAAAGGCATTTCCAAGTCCTAAAAAATTCAGTGTACTTACATTCTTTCTTATACGTATTATAATAATGACAAACAACAGGTGCTTTCACATCAGAGTTGGTAGCGATTTTGATTCCAACTGCCTAGGAAGAAGCAAGTGTTACAGTATGTTATTGTGTGTAAGATGAACAGCGTACAGTGAGACACTGGAGGACCTCTGAAATAATAAATGGGAGATGTTGTGTATCTTACTCTAAAGATGTTGTAGACATCGTTTTTGTTGACGTAGTAAGGGTAATAGATGCGGGAACGTTTGCGCCTTGCAGGTTCAGCAAACCGAATTACCTCCCAGGGATATCGACAAGGGTAAGGCTCCCTCTCCTCAATGTTGTATGGGTAACCTGACAAAATCTGGACTGGTAACATTCTAAAGACCTGTAGAACAATAACATATATTGACCCTTATCAGTGGCAAGGCAATTTCCTTATAATCACAAAAATAATACATTAAATTGCCATAAGTGTCCATGCTAATTAATAATACTAATTATAATAATAATTGTAACACATGTAACACATGGTTTCGATTGAACGATTCTAAAAATGTCATTTGGTGTATCAGGCAATTAAAAATTAATAACATATATTTTTTACACTGTATCATTATTATTTATTATTTTGTTACTTTATAATAATCAATATATTATTCTATATATATATATATATATAGTTTTTTTATTATTAAAATATTGTTTTTTGTTAAAATACTAAATTCTATAAAAGATTTTGTTAATTAAAGTTAAAGTTTCTTATTAAAAGCTGTATTCTTTTGTTAAGAATAATAATTTTTTTCTTCAATATAATATCAGGAGTAATAACAGTAATCATTCTAACATATTTTACTTCATCCTCTGACATTTTTACCTTATTTCTTACTCCCCAAAAAAAATATCACAATGAATTTTAATTTAGAAATGATAAGTATGCCTTTTATGAAACATGTGTATTGAACTCATTTTTCCAAATTAATCAAATTTGATACTTAGAACACGTACAGGGGTTGGACAATGAATCTGAAACACTTGGTTTTAGACCACAATTTGTATGGTGTTGGGCCTCCTTTTGTGACCAAAACAGCATCATTTCATCTTGGGAATGACAAATACAAGTCCTGAACAGTAGACAGAAGGATTTTGAGCCATTCCTCTTGCAGAACAGTGGCCAGGTCACTATGTGATGCTGGTGTAGGAAAACATTTTCTCCTCCAAAACACCCCAAAGTGGCTCAAAAATATTAAGATCTGGTGACTGTGCAGGCCATGGGACATGTTCAACTTCACTTTCATGCTCATCAAACTACTCTGTCACCAGTCTTGCTGTGTGTATCGGTGCATTATCATCCTGATACATGTTTGAACCACTGGATGCACAGTCAACCTTCACACTCTGCTCTTAGTGGTGGAATGTGTAATCAGTGAAGATTGGCCACCAGGCTGCGAAAATATAGCCATGACACCTCCAACATATATATATATATTGGCCAGCGTTTCAGTTTCATTGTCCAGTCCCTGTATATATAGTGCCAGTGTACATTATGGTTTAACATACATAGTCTGTATTAAGCTCGGCCTCTGGTCTCAACAGCAACACGCTCTGATCAATGGCCCGCACAGAGCACAAGGAGCCAGGATTGGCTTTCAGGTTAAGAGATATCTTCTCTCCAGGTAGTGCGGTGGGAGACGAGACATTTAAAGACACCTGTAAAGGCACAGACATGCTCTCGTCACACATTAATAATAAACAAACAAACAAATCATATCTATATATATGTGTATGAGATTTCATGTGGGATTTTCTGACCTTGTTTGGCAAACATTCTTCAATGGGGAAGTTCATACTGTCTGCTACTGTTTCTCTATTTGGAAGAACTGTGTAAACCACCACCTGAGCGTATGGAGTCAGAGCGGCTGTATTCTTCAGTAAGAATGTCAGTTCTCCTTTGTTTTCTTTTATGAACATTTGTGGAAAAAAAGGCACATGCTGAAGCACAATGTACACAGACCATAAAAACACACTTAGACATTAAGTGATTGCTAATGTAAAAGAGTTGTGTACCTTTTCCAGTGTTCACACTTACAGACAGATGACCCATTCGAACAATTCTGCCTCTGGACAAGACCTGGAGTGCAAGCAGATAATTACTGTATGACAATTTATGAAATGCTATGTGGTTCTACAGCTTTACTAGCACTGCATTTTTTCCCTGTGTAATAGCTACAAGATTCAAGAAAAATATTTCTCTTCCAAAAACGCTTGGAAACCACAGATATTAAAATGTTGTCCAGCCCTGCTAATTATTTTCATATTTTGAGATTTGCTAAAAATTACATTTCTCAATATTATTACATTTTTAGTGTTTGAGTAAGTGGGCATTAATCTTAATGTAACAATTGGGAAAATTAGCATAATCAGTTATATTTATGTAATATGAAGGGTATACATAATAAAAGGTTCCAATATAAACCTACACAGATAATCAAATAAATCATTAATTTTGGCTTATAACCGATATGATACTTGGTACACTGCCCTCCAAAAGTTTGGAAACGCCCTAGAAAAGTGGGGTTTGGGACAATATTGGCACGAATCCTTTTTAAATTTGTGATAATTTTGCACTGATTCGGGACAACACAAACTACAAAGACATATTTTATTACATAAACAGTTTTCGATTCATCAAAATATCCACCATTAGCAGCTATTACAGCTCTACATAATCTGGGCCTAAAGTCATAGTATTCTAAACTTAATTGGCAATCAGTTGTTGAAGCTATTACGGTGTGCTGACCCAAAAATCTTTTAAAAACCTGGGCCAAGTTTAAACCAGTAACCAGGCATCACAGCTGGCAAAGGGGCATGTCTATCTTTGACATGTATATATTGCCATTATTATGTAATCAAAACGAAAATTATTATTGCTGGTCTTCAATGATAATGTCAAGTTACTAATGTATTTGCACCAAAAAATGAAGGGTTTATGCTGATATCACTCTTTGCCAGGGGTGTTTCCAAACTTTTGGAGGGAAGTGTATATTATGCTTCCAAAAAAAAGTTCAAAGAACTTGTTGAGCAATAAAACAAATGACCAATCAATTGATGAAAAAATAAAAAGAGTGTCAGTGTTAAACATACAATGTAGAAGAAATTCAACATTTTCTGGCCTGTTTTCAGCGCACTGCCCTGAATGATGTAACTGGCCGTCACTGTTGCATCACTGTTACAGCTGAGCTTCTCTGGAGCCTTCGTCAACATCAGGAAACTTTTGCTATTGGAGTGAAAGGGTCTTATGTGTAGATAGCCTGGATAATATGTGAAAGCAAAATCAGCCCGCTGTTCACTTCCCTTGCGATTGGCCTGAAAAAAGTTTGCAAATCATCAGTATACCCAAATATACAGTATATATACATCATGTATACATCATGTTATAAAACAAAAAAGCCACTAACCTGTAATTGCACGGTTTGTTCTGACCAATCCGAAGTGTTGAAGGAGAAGTGGCCAGTACCATTGATGTCTGTCGTCAACGTCACATTGACATTTTTACCACTGTAATGTGCATATACAATCACTGGCTCATTTTTCATTGGTCTGGACTGTGAATTAGTGACCACAACCTGTAAATAATAATAAAGAAAGTGGAGAAAGACAAAATGATTAACCCACAAACAAAAGCAACACTTTCTGTACAAAATATGGCTACCCTGGTGAAAAAAACAGCATATGCTGGTAGGTATGTTTTGATGCTGGGATGCTGGTTAGGTTTGTTTTGATGCTGGTTTAAGCTGGTCTTTTGCTAGTTTATGCTGGTCCTTGACCAGCAACATGACCAGCATTAACCAGCAAAGGACCAGCTTGAACCAGCAAAGGACCAGCTTAAACCAGCATTAAAACATACCTAACCAGCATCCCAGCATCAAAACATACCTACCAGCATATGCTGTTTTTTTCACCAGGGTATGCTAACTGCTAAATGTTTTCATTGCTAAACAGGTTGTTTATTAATGTTGCATTTTACAAAGTCAGACAAAACTAACAGTTATGGTACAGTTATTAACTTTTTATAAAGATGGTTGTAAAAACACATTTTGTCACAGTTATGTTCAGTTCTTTTCAGTTATCATGGAATTTGAGTTTGTTTCCCCACATGTTCCCTGACCTAGTTTCTGTCTCCCCTTGATTGTGTAATTTGATTCACCTGTGTCTTATTGATTATCCTCATTTGCTTTCTTGCTGTCAGGTCTTAAACATCTATTATGAACGAGTGTCCCCGGCATGCCTGTATTTGGATTTACCTTTATGTGCATTAATTAAAGACTATTTGACTTCATCATCTTCTTCATGTGTGTTTACTCAACACTGTAACGTGACAGAAAACCAGATGCAAAAGTTTAAATAAGCGCAAATCTCCCTGCGTTTTGTTTTTAGTTTTGAAAGTTTTTCTTTTGTTTTTTCTTTATAGAGCTAGCCGCGAGATTCGCAGCTATGGCTCAGAAGAGTTTCGCGAGGGACTTGAGATGCTGTAGTCTCTTTTGGATCAGGGCAAATTCGTATCACCTCATCAACCTCCCAGACACCACGGTACTGAACTGGAGAGAGGCTATCATCCGGTGTCTGCAGAGCGTCCGCCCCCGATCCAGAACACAGCTTGATCGAGAGCCCAGCCCACTGCGTGGAGCCTGAGCCCACCGCAGACAGAGAGCACAAAGCCAGCCACGACCGACAAGCTTTTGCCAGAGACAGCGACAGAGCGGAGGATAACCCCCGGAGCTACAGCCTTACCTGTCTGACCAGGTGCAAAAACAGTCAACTTTGCATGTGTCGGTGGATGAATCAGGGGAGTGTGAGGGCATGGAGGAAAGCCCTGCCTACTGCACTACCGCTGGGGGTAAGTTGCCACTGGACTCTGAGGACTTAATAAACTTCAAAATGGATTTATATGCCCTGAACTCGTCTGTCCTGTCTGTCCTGTTTCAGCCAATGAGTCTGTTTATAAACTGTCAGTCTGCCCTGAACTTTTCGTCTGTCCTGTTTCGGCCAAGGAGGTCACAATTATGGAGGTCCTTTCCCTGTTGGATGCACTCCCGGTATTGGGAGTCGCAATCTTAGCCCTCTACCTGTCATAATTTCCCACCCACCCTCCCTCTCCTGCTTCCTCCTGTCATCACGGCATCATGGCTGGAAGATTTCTTGTCTCAGCCTCCGACCCGTCGACCCAGCGGCTCCCTAGCTCCCTTCCCACCGTGGCCCTTCAGTCCGTCAGCTTCGCCTGGCTCCCTCATCCCTCTGGCTCCGCCTTGGTCTGTCGTGGACCATCTGCCGCCTCAGGATTCCACTCTTCCGGCTGCGCCTCATCTCTCCGTCCCTCTGGGTCTTTCAGGCTCCTCCTTCCATCCAGCTCCACCTTGGTTCTCTGTCACTCTGGCTCCACTGCGGCCTTCCGGATCCCCGCCTTTACCTCAATCAGCGGAGCCATCTGCTCCACCTTGGCCTTCCGGATCCTCTGCATAACCCTGGCTCATCGGCTCTCCGTCTCCGCCCTGGTCTCCTCTCCCACCTGCTCTGCCACCATCGGTCAGCCCCTGGAGTCATCAGCTCTTCCTACACCATGGCTCTTTCCTCCGTCGGCACCAACATGGGTCGCCTTTATGGCTGCAGCCTGGGTCCCACCTGTCTCCTACTACTCCAAGGCCCTCATGTCTTCTCCCTGGCTCCTCCCTCCATCTGATCTGCCTTTGCTCCTTCTGTCTTTGTCCTGGCTCCTCCCACCGAGTGGTCTGCTGTGGTTCCTCCGGATTCCACTGTGGCTCCTCCCTCCGTCATCACCGCCCTTGTTGTTTGCCTGCCCTTTGCCATCCCCTGTCACCATCCCACATCTACTCCTTTATCCTCCTTCTAAGTCTCCCTCCGTCCCTCCCCATTTGGTGTTACGTTTCGGGTTCTGGCCAGAGGGGGGAGTACTGTCACAGCTATGTTCAGTACCTCTGAGTTATCGTGGACTTTAAGTTTGTTTCCCCCACGTGTTCTCTGACCCACTTTCTGTCTCCCCTTCATTGTGTAATTTGATTCACCTGTATCTTATTGATTATCCTCTTTTGCATTCCTATTTAAGTTCTAGTCTGTTCACTCTTTGTCTGTTTTTGAATGTCTATTGTATACGTGTGTCACCAGCCTACCTGTATTTGGATTTACCATTTTGTGGATTGATTAAAGACTATTTGACTTCATCTTCTTCTTTGTGCATGTTTACTCGACACCGTGACATGACACATGGACTGTAGAGTTACTTTTGGAGCATTCGCTCGGTAACTGTTAGCAAATGAACTCAAGCTAGCTGTTACCTTTCCCTTGAAGATCATGCCAGGTCTGTATGTATCTAGTGTGTCCTCAAAGCGAACACTGATATAATCACGGATAATCACAGCTGAGGTAGAACCCTGCATAGTTATCCCTAGAGGAAAAAAAGATCATCTTTCATTACTCTATTTTGGATAATAAAAATGGACAACAGCTGTTTGTTTTACACTCTCACCTGTTCCAGACTCATCAACGTTACAATTCACTTGGAAAGATCCTCCTGAAGACAAGCCAAATTCTGTCACATTTATCAACTGAGACCCACAGCCAGTCTTGCCAGTCTAAATAAGAATGAAATGAAAACAGTAATTCAGACTTCTAAATTATGTTGCAATATGGACCCATATATATAAACAATATACTATTTCAGTGTAATTGCAAAAATGTTATAGTCAGATACATTACTTAAACATGTTAGTCAACACATACAAATAAGTGTACTTCTTTTGCATGACAAAATATTATTAAAACACAATTTGAAATGTACTTTAAATGAAAAATTGTCATTTACAGCTTTTCAGACAGTTTAAAATGTACTTGTAAGATTTGAAGTACACTAACAAGTGCACATTCAATACAATTAAGCACGCTTAATTTTCACAAGGGGTTGTCTATGCATACAGAATAGCATATATATTATAAAACAGAAATATCAGAAAAGCTGTTTATGAAGAAACTGCAAAGAAAGAATCTGTGACATTTCTCAGAATTGGGACCTTATATATATATATATATATATATATATATATAGGTGTTATTATATATAAAGGTGTTTAGGAGGATAAATGTTAATTTAGTGTTTTTAAGGCTAAAAGGTAAAAGTTTTGTGCTTGTAGAGTGTAACACACCATCATTGAATATTCCTTGCATACGTCAAGCATGTTAGGGAAACCAGGTCTGTAATAATAGTAATTATAGCTCCGCACACACACTTTAGCATTCACAGACCCCAGCACAGGCTTGCCATAAGTGTATCTAAAAAGTGAAAAAAGTATTTTATTAGGCTGAAAATATCACTGAAACACAGGAATGCAGCTCATTTATCCATAAAGACATTTACATTATTCGTAATTCTTACTTTGCACAAACTTTCAGAGTGACCTCTTTGTCCTGGTTGGTTATAACAGATGGAAAATCGATGTTCACTTCATATTTTGGCAGAACTAAAAGATACATGTGGAAAAAATATATATTTTTTTAAATTGTACACATTAAAAGCTGATCAGTATTGGACTGACAAAAGTTGAATCCTGGTTCTGACCATATTCTTTAATTTCAAAGCTGTGTGATATTTGTTGGTTTTTATCATCCCAAGCAGTGATCGTGTAGTAACCCTGAGCGGCTTCTGGAGACATGGAGTGGGACAGGTCCAAAATGCCAATCCTTGTGGTCCGATTCAACCACTGACCAATGCGATTTGAATAAGGGTCCTAAAGAACAGTGGCACATAATGAAAAAGCCTACAATCGAATCAACCTGCATTAAAGTAAATGCAATAAAACAGGCCATGGCTGCTTGAAGGATTTTACCTGGAGTTCTACAGTTCGAAACTGCAAAAGAAAGACAATTCATTTCGGTTAGGTCAAAAAAACAACATATATCACTATATAAAATTTTCACCTAAATGACATTAAATTTACCATTTGATTACGAGGCAAGAAATTGGAATCCAGGGACACAATGCGAAATTTAACTGGGGAAAAGAAAATTTGAGAGAGAATATTAACACATACAGTACAGTATGTAATACAGATTTACTCACAGGCTTATATTAATAAGAACAAATAAATACTGACAACTATTTTTGCAATAATTTACAAAGAGATGTATTACTTGTTTGTCCAGGCTTGTAGATAGGCTTGTCTGATTGGATGAAAAGAAGATTTCTGGGGGGATTTATGATGATCTTAGTGGTTTTGTTCAGGGATGTTTTGTTCCCACGAATTACAACATCAACGGATGCCACAGACTCCACAGTGACTACAGGGACCTGGAAGATACAAATCAAGAAAATATTGAGCCTATAACTCCACTTACAGATTGCAGACTATAGGTCTGAAAGCAACATCAAGACTGCAGTGATCGTTGAACAAATGAAAGCTATATGCAAGATGAATGATAAAAGCAAATTGTAGGGTTTTTACTATCATTTTTATTTCATTATGGATAGGCTCTTTAACCTTAATGTAAAATTATAAGTGCTGTGCAGACATGATGTAGGAAATGGCCATGACCTCCATAACATAGCATTACAAGATGTACTGTACCAGTGTACTGTAAGTACAGCCAATTTACTCTCTGTTCTGTTAAGCTGTACTGAGCATACTGACCTTAAAAGGGACACATTTGTAGTAATCCTTTTTAATGGAGGCCTGTTGTAGAATGGTCAGGTTGCGGTCGTCAGTCCTCAAAGTTACCACTATAGAAAGCGGTTCATTGGGCTCATGGACATGTGCACAGAGAGTCTCTGTGCTGCCACCCACCGCCTGGGAAGTGACTGTCACCAGGTATATGCTGAAAGAAGACAAAACACAAAGAAATACATAACATAAATGCATAAACCATACAATGACAATAACATCCATTTTTAGCATAAGTTTAGTGCTGCATGAGCCTAGGGTTGTGTTGGGTTAATGCACAGTTGAGGAAGTGATTTGGGATTTCTTTAATTGTGCCTGGAGTCTTCACTGGGTGTCAGTGGTTGGTGCAGTATAAATGTGGCACTATTATTATGAATTACCTTAGAATTAAAAAGAAAAATTATATTTACCCAGGCAATGCATATAGTGTTATGGTACAATAAACTTTAAATAAATATAATAATAAAATTTATATTTTACTTTTTGACTACCAGTCAAAAAATGTGAATAATTATGATTTTATGAATTATAATGTTTTTGAAAGAAGCCTCTAAGTCATCATGGCTGCATTTATTTGATCAAAAATGCAATAAAAACAGTAATGAAATAGTATTACAATTTAAAATAACTATTTTCTAGTTTAATATATTTTAAAAAGTAAGTTGTTGTGGTGGAAAAACTGAATTATCAGAAGCCATTTCTGCAGACTTGGGTGTCACATGATCCAAATCATTCTAATATGTGTGTGCTAATTTTTATCAATTATTTTTGGTGCTTGATTGATAAAAATTGTTCTTATTATCAACATTCAAAACAGATTTTTCTAATTAATATTTTTGTGAAAAAACATGCATTTTTTCAAGCTTCTTAGATGAGCACAATGTTGAAAAGAGCAGCATTTATTGGACTTTTGATAAACTTAATGTGTCCTTACTGAACAGAAGTATTAATTACTTGAAAAAAATCCTAAAAAATGTTCTATTCCACAATTTTTATACAAATATTAAGCAGTACTGTTTTTTCAACATTGATAATAATAAATGTTTCTTGAGTGACAAATCAGCATATTAGAATGATTTCTTAAGACTGCGTAATGATGCTGAAAATTCAACTTGCCATCAAGGGAATTAATAATATTTTAAAATATATTCAAATAGAAAACAGATCCATTGAACTGTAATAATATTTCACAATATTCACATTTTTTTCATTTATTGGCCATTCCCAGAATTCCCTGCTCAAACCTTTGATATTTATTCTATTCTATGTTTTTTGATTTATTTAATTTAGTATTAATTAGTGTTATGTGTGATGATTATAGTGTTTTTGTGATTGTAGTGTTTGTGGGGGTGACTGTGCTGTCTTTATGTTGTTATTGAGTTGTTGGATTTTAGCTATTAAAACTGTGAGTTAAAGCGAAATTTGCCTAATTTCGCTTTAACTCACAGTTTTAATAGCTAAAATGGCATGTTATATTATTTGATGTAAAATTTGGTCACCAAAATACTCCACATAATACTTGCAACATCGTCACCGCGTCTCTCTTCTGGTAGGTTTTTACCGTAAATCTAAAAATAAACTGTTTACTGTTTGTTGCGTGTGAAAACACAGAGGTGCAGTTGTCCTAAACTTTTCACCACTGTCTACTGTAGTTGTGGACATTCGTCTGGTCCTCAATCTGCGGTTTTCCTCATTATTCTACTTTCTGTTATCTGATATTTGTAAAGATAATAATCATAAATGATCTTACGGATCGGTGGCTCCACTCGCTAACGAGCATTGCAGCAGCAGCAGCAGCGGCGGCAGTAGCGACAGCAGCATCCTGAGCAGTTAGTCCGGCACATGCGCAGAAAACTCGCCCACTGATCCCATCATAAAGAGCGCACTTTTATACACCTCTGCCTCCTCCCTGTCCTACCACGCAGAGGGAAGGAAAGTTGAGCAACTGGTATGAGGACTTGGATAATTTGGGATCGACATAGGCCTATTTCCTCTTGTGTTGTGTAACAAGTAATTGGACAGAGTTGCAAAGAAGTTGAATAAGTTTCTTTTTTTCTCTCTCTTCTTCTTTTTTGTTGTTGTTGTTTGCAAAGATTATTTTGACAAGCAAGCTGTACTGATCACTCGAGTTATGTGACACTTGGGAATTTTTTGCACTGCAAACAATAAAATTAAAGCAAGCACTAAAATAAAATACAAAATTAAATTAAATAATAAAATATTTAATGAAGGCCACATTAAAAGTCCTGGAAATGTTTAATAGAAAGTGAAACAATAAAAGCAAACAATAAATAAACTAGAATAACATATTTATTTATTTATTGTACTTTACTTTACCAGGCAGTCATTATTTATTTTAATGACTTCCACCATAAAAATACTCTTATATTTTAAAAACTAGGATAAACTTAAAAAATAAATAAATAAATAAATATACTGCATTGTATTAAATTAAATCAAAAGAATATTTTTTATCAGGTAGTCATGGTTTATTTGTTCTTAAATTATTATAATGCATTACACACTGTTATATTTTGAAATACATTAAAAACCTAAAAGGTTAATAAATAAGTAGGGTGCGAAAAAGTGAAAATATCTAAGGATATTTTCTCTGATTCATCTACATGTCAAATATATGCATACTATAATATAATATTCAAAATATTATACAATATTTGTATTCCATCCAGAAATAATCAAATGTTTAGTATAATTTGTAGATTAAAAAAATAAAAAAATAAATAAATAAATAAAATGTGTATACAGTATATAGATAATGAAGACAATACAGTATTTGCATAAAATTACTTATAATTACTTTCACTGGTTGACAGTTAAAGGTGTGACTTGACATGCAATGCAGAAAACAAACTGCAATAACATGCTGCACAACATTAAACCGTTAAAAATGTGCATGAAATCTCCAGAAATATGCTAAATTACATTCAGTGTGACATTGCTCTTTTTGAATTTTTGATGCATACATTATCAAGAGCCCTAAAACCAAGTTTTGAAACATATTGGGATTGTGTCATGCATTGACATGGCATTTATTATGTTTAAGAGGGTGTGGGCTCTCACAGGTATATATAGAATAATGCAGGATGGGATGAGGAAAGCTTTTGTTTTAGTGACACTACACCTCCAACTTGGTGATTCAATAACGGACTGGGTAATTAATGAAATGTATTTCTTCCCACTTCCTGCTCGACAGGTTAGAAATTATTTGATTTCTTTATTTTAGAGATTGTTTATGTAATCTGGAGACTTTGGTGTACTAATCTTGCTGTTGTTTTTTGTTGATGACCGTGCCAATGAGAGTGGCCATTCTATTAGTCACAAGCTTATGTGCGTCAGAAACAAAAATACAAACATTCAACTGTACACCCAATTTCTGAAAGTGACGTACACAGATCATTTCACAACAAGGAGCAGCTTTTCAAGCAACTACCACCCACTGGTTAAATAAAACACGTTTTCAACCTCAACCACACAAATATTGACGAGGATTAAATTCTTATTCTTAATAGTGTTAAGAATATAATAGTGTTAAAGCAAATCTGTTCATTGTTAACCAAATGCAAATTTAAATAAAGACTAGATAAATAAAAATGAACCAAATGAAACTGAGATGAAAGCTGAATAAATAAGCTTTCCATTGATGTTTGCTAGGATAGGACAATATTTGACCGAGATACAACTATTTGAAAATCAGGCATCTAAATATTGAGAAAATCACCTTTAAAGTTGTCTAAATTAAGTTCTTAGCAATGCATATTACTAGTCAAAAATTAAGTTTTGATATATTTATGGTAGGAAATTTGCCAAAAATCTTCATGGAACATGGCCTTTACTTAATATCCTAATGATTTTCGGCATAAACGAAAAATCTATAATTTTAACCCATATAATGTATTGTTGGCTGTTCCTACAAATACACCCATGCTACTTACGACTGGTTTTGTGGTCCAGGGTCACATACAGAAATGCCTATAACACATGTAATATTTCATAATTCACAGATACAGCACTGTCAAATACAATAAATACAAATACAGTAACATTAATGTATTGTTTCATGCAAACCTGTTCTTCTATTATTTTTTAAAATGTATATTTTTAAATGTATCCAGTAAATTCATATAGTTTTCTCACTGGCTGCAACCTTTGTCTAGAAATATTCAGTAAAATAAACAATCACACGTTACACTGAAGATTACAGAGCAGTTAGAGTTAACATTTAGCAGAATTAAAATAAATAAGTAAATAAATAAGTAAATAAAGACTCGATGAATGAACTCTTTTTTTAGGTTATCGAAAAAAATTGCAGCAACATTTTTTACAGTGTTGGAACTGATTGGATGCAGGCCTCACTGATCTGAACGTTTTTGAGTGAAAAAAAAAGTTATAGGTATAAATAATTTTGGCAATATTCCATTAAAAAACTGAGGTGCACAAGCTCAGGTTAATGAGGCCTATGATCAATCAGTTTCAAAAAGAAATATAAAACCTGTGCTGAATGAAAGAAAACAAGTTGATAAATGATTGAATTCAATATTTGGTAATATAGCATAACAAAACATTTTTGTAACAAGGGTAGTAAAAAAATAATTATATATTTATTATTATTATTATTATTATTATTATTATTATTTGTGAAGCTGTTATAGTCTGTGTGCAGCAAAGTCAGTAGGTTTTTAACCAATGCGATAACATTAACTAGCATTTTTGGGGAAAAGAAAAACTTGTCTGGGTCAAAATGATCAGAACACAACATGAGGTCTGTTGAAGTACAAAATTATGAAGTGTTATTTATCATATGAATGAAAATTAATATTCATTATTCAGAATATTCTGACCATGTGCATCAAAATCATATTTTCTTCAAGCTTCCACAAAAAACTTCTAAAATAAAAGTATAAATAAAACACTATTTGTCAATTGTGAAAGCCAAATGTGAACTAATGTGTAAATTTAAAATGCAAATACTTTTTTTTTAAAAAAAAATAAACTTTCCATTTAAATGTCCATTTTAAACAACATACATTTTTCTGATGATTTAGAATGAAAAGCTCAAGCTTAACAGCACATAGTGAATGATGTGTGGTATTTAATCATTTTGAATAGATTCTTAATTCTTATTCACAAATGTGCACTGAAAAACAAGCAGATCTAAACATATTCCTCAAAGAGCTACAACACACAAAAAAGAAGAGGACATGTAGCTTAGCAAAAAAAAAAAAAAAAAAAAAAAAAAAAAAAATTAAGTTTGCTTACATGTGGCGTGTGGTTTTATCACTGTTACAAACTCTAAGTTTGGAATTGTTAATGTCAGATTATTGAATTTTGTTGAAGATTTTATTAATGGTATGTGCATTTTATTAAGTTCATACATTTATAGCTTACATTTAGAATGTTTACAATAGTTATACTGCTGGTTATTTGAATACACATTTACTGTGATGGCTTCTCACCCAGACCTTGAGACTGACTTGACCTACTCATTACCAGATTCTGCCCCCAGACAAAGACAAAAGTTATCAGTGAGTGACCCTGGAGACTCAAGTGGAACTCCTGCAAGCTGAGGTATCTGGGCTATATCAGGGCCTCAATGATTCTCTCAAGTTGCAGCAGAGTATATTAAGACGTTTTGGTCCTCCTGATGTCGACACCCCTGCAGCACCACATGCACAGCTACCTCCTACGCCACACAGCCATATTCTTCCAGGCCAAGTGAAACGTTTTTTGGCAAAAGAGCCAAGGAAGTGTTTCTCTGTCCATGTCGTTCCATGGGCACAGTTCTGTGATTTCTTCAGGAAATTCTTTGTTCCTTCCGATAGCAGGCAACAAATAATGAGAGGTATACTGGATCGTATACAAAGTACTGAAGAGCCTCTTCCTACTTTTGTGGCTAATGAATTCAGAAAGCTGAAAACCTTATTTGTAAACATGCTCTTGAAAAGAATAGAGTTGCTTTCTATGGAAACTCTGTTTCCTCAGGCATGGATCTTCTTCTAAGGGCTTACAAGCTCCATCTCATTCTGGAACCAAGTAAATGTTTACTGCCTTCACTGCAGAACTTGTCTAAACTTGCTAAACTTGTCAAAGAAACCTACTGTTACAAGAGCTCACACCCTGGATTCACTTCTCGTGTATGTCCAGATTGCAAATCACTTTCTGGAATGCAACCACAACAAAGTGAGTCCCCTAATGCACATTCAGTACCTACTCTTGATGCAAGGAATACAAACAACTCCGAAAGCCTTCCTCTGCGGTAACTTGTCCATTGTCATGTGGAAGATCCCACATCACCTTCCTATTGGAATACTCCATTTAAAGTTAAGATTAATCCACATGGCCAGGTGTTAGATGCTACGCTTGACACTGGTGTATCACTTTCTGTGGTGCAAGTTGACATTTTTTAGAATCAAGCCAAACCGAAGGTTAATGTTAAACCATGGTCTGCTCCCCCAATCCAACTAGCAAATGGTGGGGAATGCCAACCCTTAGGACTGACTTGGTTGGCTTTTGGCTTCATGGAACAATGTTTTCATCACAATTTTGCCACTGTCCCACGCTTCCAACATTCACATCCCATCCAGAACTGTTGTCATATGCAACAACCATTTATTAATGGAGGAGATCAAAGGCAGGGAAGTACAGGACTCGGAAGGCAGTTTGTTGTTCATGGAAGCCCTATCTATAACACTTCGAGAAGAGGATAAGGAAGCATGTCTGAGTAGTGCTGAGAATTAACAGCTGTCAGGGCTAATTGAAAGTTTTTCTAAACCTCTTCGATGGTCACCTGGGCCGCACATCACTAATTGAGCACTCGATAGATACGGGGAATGCCAGGCCTGTCCACCTTTCCCCTTATCGAACCTCCACAGCTAAAAAGTGTTAGATTGAGGATCAAATAGAAAAAAAATGTTGAACGACGGCATCATTAAACAGGCAACGGCCCCTTGGGCTGCCTCGTTGTGATTGTTCAGAAACCTTGTGGTGAACCATGATTTTGTGTGGACTGTCGTGGGTTGAACCAGCTCACCGTGACGGACTATTATCCATTACCAAGACTCGATGAGTCCCTTGACTTCCTTTTTTAGATGGAAATTCTTAACCTCAATCGACCTTGCTGAAATTAAAATTAACCTCAGCACCTGTGCTAAGTTTTCCTGACTTTACTTTCACTTTTCCCTTTCATGCCGATGCCTGTGATGTGAGACTAAGAGCTGTGCTGATGCAGAGAGATCTTCATGGCAGAGGTCGCTATGGCATTTACTAGCCAGGCCCTGCATAAATCTGAGAAGCCTTATTCCACACCTGAGACAGTGCCTCCTCGTCATTTGGGCCCTTGAGCACTTTAGGCCTTACACTGAGGGTCTCCATGTCACAATCTTTACTGATCACAGTAATACAATAGTTTTGCAATACAATATGAACACAGTAAGTACATTGTACTTATTTTTTGATGTAAGTACATAGTAGTTAAGGCCACCTAATATAAAGTGTGACCCAATTAGAAAGTGAGTTAGTGAGTATCAGTTCAGTCTTTGAGCAATATGAAGGCAATAAATACAGAATTGTTTGGGATATACTAAACCAGTAGAAGAGTTGAATCAATCCACTGCAACATATCAGTTCTTCTACTAAAATATCAAGTGCTTTGAAATGTGATATTTTGGATTTTTCAAAAACATACAGTAGTTAGGTTGTGAATTGGTAGCTTATTCTTTAAAGATGCAGATATTTGCATATGTACAGTAAAAATAAAGAATAATAGAGAATAAATAATCACAGGACACAAATGTTTCTGATGTAGAAACTGACAAATTGTTTAGTAGCAACTAAAGTGCATAATACAGAAATGCATTATTTTTGATTTAAGAGAACAATTAGATTTTATTACAAGAAATTGACAGAGGAGCAGAAAAAGTGTCAGTATTAAATCCGTCTTGCTATATATTCCAGTGTACAGTTCTTTAGCCATCAGCACTTCAGATCATCGCCTGAAAAACAATCAACCTTTATCAAGCAACATAACATCATTATAATATGGGGATTTGGTGCTGAAGAAAAAAACTTAAAGGAGAACTTCTCTTCCAGAACAAAAATGTACAGATAATGTACTCAGCCCCTTGTCATCCAAGATGTTCATGTCTTTCTTTTTTTAGCTGTGAAGAAATTATGTTTTTTGAGGAAAACATTTCAGATTTTTCTCCATATAATGGACTGCTATGGTGCCCGAGTTTGAACTTCCAAAATGCAGTTTAAACGTGGCTTCGAACGCGGTTATAAACGATCCCAGTCGAGCAAGAAGGGTCTTATCTAGTGAAACGATTGGTTATTTTCGTAAAAATAATACAATTTATATACTTTTTAATCTCAAACGCTCATCTTGTCTTGCTCTGCGTGAACTCTGTGTATTCTGACTCAAGACAGTTAGGGTATGTCGAAAAACTCCAATCATATTTTCTCCCTCAACTTCAAAAATGATTTCAAAATCATCCTACATTGCTGCAGAAGTACAGACCCAGTCTATGCAAAGTGAACATGCAAAGAAGATCAAACACCCTTAACAAAAAAGGTAAAACAGCGATATATGGCAATTTTGAAGTTGAGGGAGAACATGAGATGAGAGTTTTTCGACATACCCTAACTCTCATGAACCGGAAAAAAAACAGTTTAGGCAGAGTAAGACAAGACGAGCATTTGAGATTAAAAATTATATAAACTGTATGAAAATAACCGATCGTTTTGCTAGATAAGACCCTTCTTCCTTGGCTGGGATTGTTTACATCTGCATTTGGGATCGTTTGAACTGCATTTAAACTGCATTTTGGAAGTTCAAACTCGGGGCACCATATAAGTCCACTATATGGAGAAAAATGCTGAAATGTTCAAAAAACATAATTTCTTTTCGACTGAAGAAAGAAAGACATGAACATCTTCGATGACATTATCTGTAAATCTTTGTTATGGAAGTGGACTTCTCCTTTAATATTATCAGTGCTGAAAACAATTATTTTTTTTTAGGATTCAGGATTAAGAGTACACTTATTAAAATATTCAACTTGAGATTTAGTTCAAATTAAATTTTGAAACCTAAACAATTACTGTACTTACGGTAGTATTTATGCACATGGGGAGGTGTAGTCAATCACAGACAATTCACCTGAAGGAATAAAAACACAAGTTTTTTGTGCACAGCATTGTTGACCTTGTCTCAATATAACGAAAATGTATTATGGTAAGATTAAATAATGGCTCGTAAACCATAATTATTAAAGTGATGCCACTAAGATTTACAACAAATGAAACTCTTAAACATTACAATGGAAATAGGTTTTACCATTCATGTTATAATTTATTTATTCTGATTTTATTATTTTTTTATATTTTGCTGGGTTAAACTATATTTTCTTTAAGACTTTTCAGGGTGCACAGTGATGAATAAATACGTACTGATCTTGTAGTAGTCATAGACGATCACTACAGCTGGTTTCAGGTTCTGCACCGGCACTTCCTGTGCGAGCTGCAAGCTGATGGATTTCTCCTGATTCTTTTTCAACTGGAATGGAGGAGAAAGTAATTACATTACGATTGTGGAGAGATTTATTTTATATGGGGTATGGACATATGAGAATGTGTTAAAGGAATAGTTCACCTAAACATGAAAATTTGCATAATATTTACTCATCCTTGTGCCAATAAAGATGAGAAGTTGAAAAGTTTGTTTCTTCATTGGAACAGATTTTTGGTAGAAATTTAGCATTACATCACTTGCCCATCAATGGATCCTCTGCAGTGAATGAGCGTCGTTAGAATGAGAGTCCAAATAGTGATAAAAACATCACAATAATCTACAAGTAATCCACATGACTCCAATCCATCAATTACTTATGTATTATTGTGATGTTTTTATCAGCAGTTTGGACTCTCATTCTGATGACATCCATTCAAAGCAGAGGATCCATTGGTGGGCAAGTGATGCAATGCTAAATTTCTCCAAATCTGTCCTGATGAAGAAACTGTAAAACTCATCTACATCTTGGCTGGCCTGAGAGTGAGTACATTTTCAGTCAATTCACTTATTTCTTGGTGAGCTATTTGTTAAAAACAGGGCCAGTTTATCCCTTTTCTTGTTAAAATATCAGTGACCTGCCCCAAAAACGTTTGGAACCCCTCAAGGTATTTGAATAAAACATTTACACTATCCAAATAGAAAATGACACGATCCGCGTCCAGATCCAGACGTTTGATGGTGGGGTCTTCCCTCAGCTGTGAGACAGAAGAGTGAATAAGAACGAATTAAACACTGGCTACACATCTTGAGATCAAAAGAGCACCATAGCCCTTCAAGCATCACTCACAGCCTGAAGAGACATCTCATCCGGCTTAAACCCAGATAGGAGCCTGATGTTAATGATCACCATGTTGGTCTCTGCTCGTGTGCCGTTATACCTGTCATACAATTCCAACAATCAGGTGGGGTTTACAACCAAGAATGTGAGCAACATCTCACCAAAAATACAGCAAAATCAGTAATAATTATTACAAGTTCAAATAACTGTTTTATATTTTAATATTTTTTAAACAGAATTTATTTCTGTGATGGCAAAGCTGAATTTTCAGCAGCCATTGCTCCAGTCTTCAGTGATTCTTTAGAAATCCTTATAATATGCCAATTTGAAGCTCAAGAAACATTTGTTAATATTTATGAAGAAAACAGTTGTGCTTCTTAATATATTTGACAAAAATACTTTTTATTCAGGATTCTTTGATGAATAGAAAGTTTGAAAGAACAGCATTTATTAGATTTTTTTTTTTTGTAATTTACATTTTTTTTTTATAACATTTATAATGTCTTTACTGTCACTTTTAAGCAATACAATGCATCCTTACTGAATAAAAGTATTAATTAAAAAACCTTCGAAAATAGTACATGTAATATTTATTGTTGTTATATATATATATATATATATATATATTTTTTTTTTTTTTTTTTTTTTTTTTTTTTTTTAATTAAGTTTTTTTTCTAAACATCCAAGTAAAAATGAATGATCCTTTTTTCTAGTTTGTAGTATTATAATAAGTAGTTAAATACTCATACTAAATAAAATATAGTGTTTTTTTTTTTTTTTTTTGGTATGGAAAAGAGCTGTGATAAGATTCTTAAAAATGTCTCTTCTTTTGTTTCACATGAGAGACAAAGCCATACAAGTTTGCAAGGACATGATACTGACTAAATGACAGAATTTATTTATTTATTTTTTTAAATTATGCAATTACTTTTTAATTCTAACATTCCCTTTAAATAATGGCAGCATCTATAGCAAATATTTTAATTAATTATAAATAATAATATAAAAAATTAATTTGTGCAAAAAAAAAAAACATGTATATAATTGAAAGTATTATATACATAATAGCTGTTTTCGTTATTTATTTATTTTTATTCTTTTTTTTTTTTTTTACTTTTATTAACAAAGGCTTACCTAACAGTGGTGGTTAATGTAAAAGCTGGGTTCCTGGTGTCACTGCAAACCCCAGTACTTGCATTGATTTTGAAGGCCAAAGAGTCTGGAGGAGGTGGGATATTGTAGTGCAAGGCAAACTGAAACAAAAAACAGAATGATGTCAAATATGAGATGAATTATATCACTTTTATACACTTAACACTTATACACTTATACACTTGGTAATAATCATACAGTGCACTCATCCTTATGTAATTCCAAATCCTTATGATTTCCTTCTGTGATCCATTGAAGAATGTAAGTCATACAGATTTGGAATGACATGAGGGTGACTAAATGATAAAAACTTAAATTTCTAGAGGAGCTAGTCCTTGGACTCAATGTGTGCATCATAAGAGACAGGGCACAGACCTGCACAAACACACAGCCTTTGCCTTCGGCCTTGAGCTTGTATGTGCCAGTAGCTTCCTGCAGCTGTTTCTCCTGGTAAAGCAGCCGGTTGTTCTGGTTCACGGTGAACTGGCTATTCTGGCCTGAGGGGGAGGTTACGGTTACGGTAATGGATCCTTCTGGATTGTAGGTAGAAGCACTGTACTTCGCAAGGGCCTGGAGTGCTACTACAGTATCCTGTTCACAGAGAGTGAGAGAGAGAGAGCGGCACCACTTACAGTCAATAATGATAAAACGCATTAAACAGAGAGAAGGGTTTAAAAAAAGCTGCATGAGATAAATAACATTACCTGCGTAGAGGAGAAGCCACCATATGCGTTCTGTTTCTTGGTTAACCAGTGCACTATGCCAGCAGAGTAGTTCAGTCCGAATCCAGGCAGTGTGGGTCCAGAGAGCAGCGCCAGCAACACGTAAGCACTTGTCTCGACCTCCACAGAGCCCGTTGGTTGCACATTATTAGTCAGAGTCCAATATCTTCCAACACCTGAAACAAGCAGAGCAAGAAAACAGTATTTATCTGTTTTCTCCTCTTTTTCTGTTTGCAACACAAAAACTCTCAACAGTAGTTTATACCTTGTTCTCTATCGAGCAGTCTCTCCCATTGTATCACCGACACATATGGGGAAACTCCTGCTCCCTCTCTTACTGATTTGTAAAAGTTTGTGTAGCTGCACAAAGCAATGGCTCTTTAACCCGCCATAAGGGGAGGAGCCAAGTGCAGCTGATCCACGTTCTCTCTAAGGCAGTGGAGGATCTCGACCTGGAATGGTCGGCCCAGGAAGAGATGCCATCAGCAATCCTCCAGCCAATGGCCTGCTCCATTCTTCCCAGCAGTTCATGAAGAACTCACCAAGACACGGTGGTCCCGGAAAAGGGCAAGCTTACCCCTCTGGAAGAGGTGGTTGCTGTTCACCTGTGCCCATCATCTGTCCTTGGATTAAAAGCCTATGTAGCACATTCTTCTAAGCCCTGAGGGACGACATCAGCCTTGGCCAACAGGGCTTATGCAGTGGATGACCGGGCTGGCTCAGCGCAGGGACGCTGAGAAGATCACCTTTTCACCATTCTCGATCTCAGGCATCTGAATCGCTCACTTATGAGATGCCCGTTCAAGATGTTAACTCTAGTTCTAGCCAGATCAGAACGTGAACTTGTTGCTCATAGGTTGCTGCTGCTCAGCCACCAGGAGCGTCTCGGGTTAAGAATCAGTTTTATCCAAGAATTCTTTGTCACCCAGACAGTGAGTGGTCTTTCTGGGGACTGTTATAGACTCAGCCCAGAGGTGGGCATGGATTACGCTTGAACACTGCCTGACGTTTTAGCGTCATTCAAGTTAAGGGCCTTCTCTCGCAAGTGGAGAGCATGATTTGGCACCAGAAGCCAGAGCTGTGGAGCCTTCATGTTTGACCCCTTGACAGGAGTTTGTCCAGCTCCCCACAAGTGTTACTAACACCATTTTAGAAGCTAGAGCCCCATCTACGAGAAGCCTTTACACCCTTAAATGGTCAGTCTTCTGTGACTGGTGTATAGCATGAAGCCTAGACTTGGGTTCTTGTGACGTGTCTCACGTGCTAACCTTTTTACAAAAGCAGTTGGACAATGAGCACACTCATTTCATACTCAAAGTTCATGTGGCAGATATCGCAGAGAATCATTCCCTCGAAACTAGCCAGTCAATCGGCAGAAACAACCTGGTTGTTAAGTTTCTGAGGGCAGCTCAGAGACTGAACCTACTGCATCCTCACACAGAGCCGACTTGAGACTTATCCATAGTCCCAAGGGCCCCACAGGGCCCTCCATTTGAGCTGCTCCGATTGACCAAATTGCAGCCCATGCCGCTTAAGACCGCCCTCCTCCTGGCTTTAGCGTCGGTCAAGCGAGTGGGTGACTTGTAGGCACTGTCAGTCAATGCTTCCTGCCTTGAGTTTGGGGCTAATGACTGTAAAGTTGTTCTCTAACCGAGACACGGTTACATGCCTTAAGGGCTCTCCACTCTGTTTAGAGCCCAGGTTATCACCCTTCTTGCGCTCCCTGCTGCAGACGGTGAACAGGTTCCCAATCCACTCTGCCCAGTACGGGACCTCAGAGTTTATGTTGAGCGCTCTCGTCTGTTCAGACACTCAGAGCAGCTTTTTGTATGCTTTGTGGGCTGTTCTGAAGTTCACTGGATATTATAGACTTGGCTTATGCCTCTGTTGGCTTACAGTGACCTATCGAGGTGAGGGCCCACTCTACCAGAGGAATGGCTTCCTCCTGTGTGTGGTCCAGTGGAATTTCTATTGGTGAGATTTGTTAGGGTCATCACCGTCTACCTTAGCTAGATTTTATAACTTGGACATCCTTGCCCTGCAGGCGTGGATTTAGTATACTTAATTCTACCTACTTCCCCTTGGTGAGTGGAAAAGTTTATGTCTTGTCTCACCTTTGGCTCATGTGTCAGCTACGCAACAAGAGAGACCATTCAGTAGGGAACTCTTTGGTTACTAATGTAACCTCGGTTCCCTAAGATAAGGGAACATTGCATTGCGTAGCATTGCGTAGCTTGCCGTGCTATAAGCTGCAGCGAATCGATGACTGTCGCTTTAGATTCTTATGAAATGGCGCTCTGAGTCGACCTATATAGCGATTGGCTCCTCACCCTTCTGGCGGGTTAAAGTGCCACTGGTTTGTGCAGCTACACAAATGTGAACAACTTAGGCTTCAGTAACAAAGTAAACAGGAGTTTCCCCACATGTGTCAGCGGCACAACACTCGTTCCCTTATCTCAGGGAACCAAGGTTACATTAGTAACCAGAGCATTATCTAGGGAGTTCTGAAAATTAAAGCTACAATTTAACAAAATGAAAACAAAGGAACATATTAGTACAGTGTGGCTACAATTGGACTAAAATAATGGAACAAATAAATAAAATGTGGCTACAAATTAATAAAAAATCGTAATAAATTAATAAATCGATTAAAATCGTATTTTTTTTTGTACTGTAGTTACGATACATTCTTTTACCTCCACATGACATATGTGCTGGGTTTTATTTATCTTATCTGTGTTTATTAAAAGCAGCAGGATAATCTAGATTAGGGGTTTTCAAACTGGGGTCCAGAGAAATGTGATCTAGATGGTTAACAAAAAAGTTATACATTTATGGAGAAAACTTTTACCTAATTTGATTGTGTGGTCTATTTTTTAACAATTTAAGAAATGGTGAGGGAAAAAATTGTTTTCTCAGCAACACAGTAACAGTAAATATCAACAGTAGTTTGTGCCTTCATGTCTTTCTTCTCAGGGAGTCTACTACTATACTAAAGAGACCTGCACATGACATGATTTAACTAAAACAAAGGAACTAATTAATAAAACATTAAAATGAATGAATAAAATGGCCCCAAATGAATATATCTATTAATATATCTGTTTTTTTATTCATCTTATTTAATCTAAAGCTGAATGGTACCTTCTCTCTTGGCCTGCTTGTCCAGTTTAGAGAGGAGGTTCTGTCTCATCTGTTCATCTCCAGCAAGAGTGAATGTGTAGGACAGCAAGGCGGTCACATAAGTGTTGGTAATGCTATGGGAAGATTCCTTCAGACATGCAAGGCTTTTTGCCACCATTTCATCCTTACAAAGCACAGAAAAGACTTATTGAGTGTCTGCTTCCTTTATTAGTCGCATTATCTGTATTGAGTTAAACTTAGATTTATCTGTCCATCTCTTTGGAGTCATAAAGAGGGTTTTACTCACAGTTTTCTGGACACCTAACTCCAGTAGCGCTGCAGTGATGTATGCAGAGAGAGTGACTTCATCATTGACACCACCCTGTGAGAAGAAAAGCATCAGGAAAGATCCTTCTCACCCTTAGCTCTATAATCTCAATTTATTACCATCTAACAGACATTTTCAGAGAGTGAAATCCAGGACCACCAGACTAAGGAGCTGTTCTCCTCTCCATAACTAACTCTGATCCATTACCTCTCCCTGCAATCATCTCCTCATCCCACTCAACGCTGTGAACAGCTTCACATCTAAATTTTCTTAGTATTTTTTTGTTGTTGTTTTCCAGTTTAAACATCTAAACTTCCTTAAACCAAGATAAATTTACTTAGATTGAAAAATGCATCTTGTTATATAGCTCATTTATTTCATCAATAATCCAGTAATAACAGTAACAGTGCAAATTAAATGAAATATGAAATACTGCAATTTAAAATAACGGTTTTCATTAAAAAAAAATGTAGCCTTGATACGAGAGACTTTCAAAAGAGACTTTCAAAAACATTAAAACATCTCCAAAAAAGACCAAAGTAAAACAAGCTGGGGCCTTAGGCTGTTGTAATCTTTAATCTTTCATTCAATTAATTAATTTATTTACTTTTTCAGCAGCAAATAAAGGATCTGAGCACGACTGCTGTTCTCACCATCATTCCAATGTGATAGAGCGTCCCAACAGAGGCGAAGCAGCCGTTCTCCTGTTGCTGTCGCTTCAGCCAATTCTTTGCCTGATCGATGTTAGTCTGATCTATAAATATATACTTCTTCGCCCCACCAAAACTCTTCATCACAAATGCAGTTAGCCTAAAGAAACAATAGAAATGGCTGTCAAATACCCATAATTTGGTAACTCTGCCTTAACAGTTTTCAGGACGTTTTCTTGTGCAAAGTCCATGTGGACTAGGTTTTCCCTATTCCAAAAACAACTTCTTACCAGAAGTGGATTAAATTCATATACAGGTATTAAGAAACCACACAGTAAGTCCTATATTAAGCAACTAAATGCTTTCATTGTCTCTGTACCAGACTCACCAGGTATTACCAGAAGGATCACTCATCCCAAAAGCACTGTAAGATCCGTCATGATGCTTGTATGTCAGCTGTCTCTGATAGCCTGCAACACAAGAAGGAAAAAGCCTGACGTTTTGTTATATGCAGGTCTGCCAAAAACTGGACCTTTTATTTGTGAAAATTAATTAATTTAACAGTTCAAAATTTCTCTCATTAAGTTTTGATTCACCACTGAGGTGATTCATCTGTCAAATCCAGCTAATGAGTGATGCAATGAGAGCTCTGATGAGCTAGCTTGAAAAGACTTTGACTTTTAAAAAGAAATTGTCTGTAAATTGACATATTGTTAAAATATCAATATTAATTAAAAAAAAAAAAAAAAAAAAAGAAGACTGCAAACATTAATTTACTAATCCGTATTTTTCCTGTATCTTTCCAAATGATTTTCCTCACCGCTCTCCAGGAAAGTTATGGCTCGGTTTTTAATCTGAGCAGTGAGCTGCCCGCTGCTCTCCAGGTACTGAAGAATGTAGATATTGGGGGCAAAATTCAGCATGTTCTGCTCTCCACAGCCATACGGCATAGCCAAAAGATCATCGATGTTCTTCAAAGCACGACCCATCAGATCACCTACAGACCAAACAGCCAAATACAATTAAAAATTAGAAATCTACCCAACAAGAGCAATCCCATTGATTACGTATTATTTAATGTACTGTGTATGCTTATATCAGTCAATGTACATTATGTGTATTTGCCAGCACATTCTTAGACTCACCCAGAACAGTGATGAAGCTTTTTGCAGAATCCTTGACAAATACTTTGGGTAGACTGAGAGAGGCTGATGTTTCCTGTGGACGGTCTAATGGAATAATAAAGAAAAAAAAATGTCACGTTTAAAACGTGGTCATGCTGTACTTTACCACTGACAATCATGTTCACCAATTCTTGTAAAAACTACACAGGGTTTAAAAGACGCAATTGGAAGCTTTTTGTTAAAGCATTTTTGAAACATCAAATGCACTCATTTATTCAGTGCAATACCTTGCATTATACATAGTACATTACAGTAAACAGGATGTTTTGCTTATTTTGCTATGGTCAAACTCTGTGGTATTTGGCAATCAACAGCAAATTCTTTATTTTTGATTTTTTTTTTTTTAATAGACAACACAACACATTGTAATGCCACTAACCTGTTACACACATGGCTTCATTCTGAGTGATTGACTGTTTAGTTCCCTCTGCCTGAAAAAGCAAATTTATAGATAAACAGTGGAAAGTGAGTCAAAGGCCTGTAATAGCACCTACAGTACAAAACAACTAAAGGTACGTACCTCCACCAGAACGCTCTGCATCACAGTATCAATTCTGCCTTTGTCCGGGAAAGTCACCACTTCATTTCCACACAGTTCTCGGCTCTGCACCGCCTCAGCACGCACTGTAATGTTCACCTTTCCTGTAAAACACATACCAGTATACACTGACCCTACCTCTGAGTGCTTATAAGTTACAGAAGAAATAAAGTACCCCTGGGGCCTGCAGTAACCAACAAATCTATGACGGTCATAGCAGGACATGTTAAAAGGTTTGTAATTTGCACCTAAAAATGACAATTATGTCATCACTTACTCACCTTCATGACATCTGTTTTACTGAATGTTTGTTTACCAACATTCTTCAGAAAGAAAGTCATACAGCTTTGGAACAACATTGGGGTGAGTAAATAAGTTAAGAGAGCAAATGGCTTACCAAGTTCAGAGGGTGTAACAATCCATTGGAAGGTTTGGCTCTCTTCAGAGCAAACACACTGAGTGTAAGTGCAGCCTTTGCACGGCTGAGCTGTGAACTGCGGTGAGTTTGCCAGCGTGACCTTCACCTTTATGACAAAACAGAGATTTGTACAGTGGCAGCCTACAGGAAACGGTTTTACTACAAACATTTGCAAAACCGCTACAGGACAAGCAAGTAAACACATTAAGGAGGCTTACCATGATACATTTGGGGAGGTAGTTGAATACAGTGGCT
Source organism: Cirrhinus mrigala (assembly GCA_036247105.1). Taxonomy (NCBI): domain Eukaryota; kingdom Metazoa; phylum Chordata; class Actinopteri; order Cypriniformes; family Cyprinidae; genus Cirrhinus; species Cirrhinus mrigala. The sequence goes on from CM070021.1 coordinate 15,176,046, forward strand.
TTGAGAGTGAACGTCTCCTCACGGATAACAGAGTAAGGGAGGGCGAGGCTCACAAAGAAGGGCTTGAAAGCAGTGAGATTAGTCTTGGGGGCCACTCCAAACCCGACACGGGATGTGCAGAAAGCCCCTGCTGCCCATTTAGTGATGGTGTCTGGGACAGTCTTCGCAACGTCCACAGATCCTGATTGCCTGGTGAAAACAGCAATATGTTTCTTCTGCATGATTACAAAGGACTGTACTGATACAGGAATGCTATGGTGCAAATTCATACCCCACTGGTATAAGATCCCATATCCAGGTTTCTGGAAAGAATTTGCGTATCTGTTTTTCCTCATTTGGAGCCAAATCCAAGCCCGGGCCAGCCATTTTCATATTCACATTGTCTTCCATAACAGCTGTTTAAATTGATTGTTTGTAAATACAATCATATAAAATAGTATTTCCAAACCCTAAAAAAATGTTACTTACTTCGTATCCCTACTGACGTATCCCCATAATGACAAATACGAAGCTCTTTTATGTCAGAGTTTGTAGTGATTTTGATTCCAACTGCCTAGGAAAAGAGAAGTGTTATGTTACTGTGTGTATGGTGGATAATGTACATTAAAATTCACATGACTCTGAAAGACCTCTGTAATGTTGTACGATGTTATGTATCTTACTCTAAAGATGTTGTAGACATCATTTCTGTTGCCGTAGTAAGGGTAATAGAGGGATCGTTTGCGCCTTGCGGGCTCAGCAAATGGGATTATCTCTTCCCAGGGATATAGGCAAGGGTAAGGCTCCCACTCATCAACTTTGTAAGGGTAACCTGACAAACTCTGAAATGGTAACAATCTAAAGACCTGCAGAATAATGACAGAAAAAAAAATCTAGTTTAAAACATGTTACATGTTACAAAGAGTACAAAGAAATGTTTAAATACTGTAAAATTTTGAGTAATAATATTTTTAATTAGGGGTGGGAGAAAAAAATCTATTTTCCGATGCATCGCGATTCTCTCTTCAACGATTCTGAATATTTCAGAATCGATTCTGAAGTTGTTTTTTTATCCCGCAAGTGGCACGTGTGCGCGCTAGAGACGTGGCGGGCTTCATTGCAAGCGCGCGGCTCCGCTGCGCATGCGCTTTGGTCAACGTAGAAACAAGCCGTCCTAGCACGGCGCAAGCAATTGAAATAAATAGGTTTCATAGCGCAGCTCAACGCTTTCCGCGGTCGGTGTGAGTCGCTAGACACTTGCGCATTGCTTGACAGTGTGTGCTTCCATCCGCCGTGTTTTACTTTAGATATGCTTTTATTAATACCGGTTGGAATGCAGTACTATTAGATGCACGAAGCTCACGCACTGACTTTCACGTGCGCTTTGTGTTTGTTGTCCTGAAGATCGATTGCGGCTGCGGTTAAATGCACTTGCATTTTCGAATACTTTTATACGAAACTGATGTTCACATAGTCAGTTATGTTTACAGAGCACGTGCATTAGTGTGAATACAGTCTGTTAAAGCTGCCACTGTATATGATCTCATCAGTAATAATCAAACGGCGATAATACGGAGGAAAAAAGAAAACAACATAACTATTGTCTGTAAACTTTCGGATACCTAAAGAACACTTATTTTAAATAAGTGACTGTTTTAAAAAAGTAGCCTGTTTATATAATTAAAAAATAATAATAATTAAGTTTGCACAAAATAAATTTGATATAAAATTTCTATGAAAATGTAGCCAAGTGCAGTAATATTGAAAACTGAGAATGTGATGCATAGTGATATTGAGTTGATAATGAAAATTGTAATTGAATGGAATTATGAAATCAGTGAAGATTCACACCCCTACTTTTAAGATGGCAGTACTGTCATACAGAGATTCCAACTATAAAGCAAAGGCAAAGAAACTTTGATTTTGGTTAAAATGTAAGGTTGTAAAGATGAAAACTTATTTTGGAAAAATGCAGATCAAGAATCGTTTTGGATCAGAATCGGATCGAATCGTGAAGTGCCTGAAGATTCCCAACCCTATTTCTAATGTCATGTGGCACAACCAGTACATAAAAGTAATAAAGTATTTTCCTTATACCAAATGATGTTTTTTTTTTTTTTTTTTTTACAAAAAGTGTTATACAGATGCCTAGTAGGGAAGAAGTGTATTTAACATATTTCTGTAAATTGACTGATTTTGAATGTATTTTCGATCAAACTAATGTTTAAAAACTGCCACGTCCCTGACCCATCGCTTAAAATAGACTTTATCTGTTTAACATACAGCAGCTGCATCCAGCTCAGCCTCTGGTCTCAACAGCAGCACACTCTGATCAATGGCCTGCACAGAGCACAAGGAACCTGGATTGGCTTTCAGATTAAAAGATGTCTTCTCTCCAGGCAGTGCGGTGGGAGACGAGAACTTTAAGGACACCTGTAAAAGCACAGGCACACTCTGATCACCCATTAATGACAAAAAATAAAAAAATCAATCAATCAAATGTTGTTCATGTGGGATTTTCTGACCTTGTTTGGCAAACATTCTTCAATGGGGAAGTCCATACTGTCTGCTACAGTTTCTCTATTGGGGAGAACTGTGTAAACCACCACCTGAGCGTATGGAGTTAGAGCTGCTGTCTTCTTCAGTGTGAATGTCAATTCTCCTTTGTTTTCTTTTATGAAAGGGAGAGAGCATTTGTGAAAACAAAAAATAGGAACATGCTCAAACACAATGTACAAAAACCATAAAATACACTTGTACCTTTTCCGTTGTTCACACTCACAGACAGACGATCATTTTGAACCATGCTGCCTCTAGATAAGACCTGGAGAGAACAAGGTAGATAATTACTGTATGACAATTTATGCAATGTTGCTGAAGCTCTACGGCTTCACTAGCACTGCTACACCTACAAGGTTTAGGAAAACTTTAAGAAAAATGTTTAACTATTTTTATATTATTTTTCATAGTACAAATATTTATATTTGCGGTTCAAATATAAACCTATACTGGTCCGATTAACTAATAAATCTCTGCAAATTAAAAATTAGTTTCTACAATTTATTAAATAATTCCCTCATTTCACAATTTGTTTTACAATTAATTTCCTCATTTAGTGGTTTTAAAACCAAAAGCAGGAACCAATTAGTGCAATATGTTTATGATTTAATAAAATAAGGAAATCAATTAGTACAATGACACCACAAGGGAACAAATTAAGTTTGGTGAAATGAATTCTTAATCCATGGGAACAATGAATACATTTTTATTTGTACTGATATATTGCTTGTTGAGCAAGAAAACAAATTACCACGCAATTGATGGACAAATGTCAAAGGTAAACATACAATGTAAAAGAAATCCAAGGTTTTCTGGCCTGTTTTCAGCGCACCGCCCTGAATGATGTAACTGGCCGTCACTGTTGCATCACTGTTACAGCTGAGCTTCTCTGGAGCCTTTGTCAATATCACGAAACTTTTGCTTTTGGAGTAAAATGGTCTTACGGAGAGATAGCTTGATGGATAATGTGTGAAAGCTTCAAAATTAGTCCGTTTTTTACCTCCCCTATGATAGGCCTAAAAAAAAAAGTTTTCCAATCATCAGTATACTGAATTATATACATAAACATCATGTTAGAAAACCAAAACACCACTAACCCGTAGTTCCACAGGTAGTGTTGACCAGTCTGAAGTGTTAAAGGAGAAGTGGGCAGTGCCATTTATGTCTGTTATCAGTGTCACATTGACCTTTTTATCACCATAAAATGCATATACAACCACTGGCTCATTTTTCATCAAACTGGACTGTGGATTAGTGACCACAACCTGTTCAAAAACCATGTAGAGAGAGAAAAAAAAAACAGATTACTTCACAAACAAAAGTAATATTCCCTGTACACAATATCGCTACACTGCTAAATGTTCTTGCTGCAAAAAATAGGTTGTTTATTAATGTTGCTCCATAGTTGTGGTACCACAATGAATGTTTAATAAATATAGTTGTAGTAACGTGGATTGTAGGGTTACTTTTGGAGCATTTGCTCAATAATTAGTAGCAAAGGTAATGACCTCAAGCTAGTTCTTACCTTTCCCTTAAAGGCCATGCCAGTTCTGTATGTATCTGGTGTGTCCTCAAAGCGAACACTGATATAATCACTGGTAAACACAGATGAGGTAGAACCCTTCATAGTTATCCCTGGAGCAGGAACAAAAGACCATCTTTCATTACTCTCTTTTGGAAAATTAAAATGGATAACAGCCGTTTGTTTTACACTCTCACCTGTTCCAGACTCTTCCACGTTACAATTCACTTGGAAAGATCCTCCTGAAGACAAGCCAAATTCTGTCACATTTATCACCTGAGACCCACAGCCAGTTTTGTCAGTCTAAATGAATAAGAATGAAAAGACAATAGTTATTTAGACTTCTAAAATATGTTGCAATATGGATCCTCGTGAAATAGTAACTTTGGCATACATGTAATTTTAAAAGAGTACTTATTACAGAAATATAGAAATATATAACCCTAATTCCAAAATGCTGGGATGCTCTGTAAAATGTAAGTAAAATTAGAATGCTATTTACATTTTTTATTTACGGTTTACACAGCGTCCCAACATTTTGGAAGTAAAGTTTTAAGAATACTCTTGAATGTAATGTTTTCGGACACTTAAATGTATCTTATTTGCAATTAAATAAAACGATGAATGTTTTATACTTTAAATTATTATTTTTAAAAAATTATATAAAAAATGACATCACATGCAATTAACTGAGTGTTTTTTAACCCACTAAGTAGGACTAAAGTCCATTGTTATATGTAATTTCATAATTGTCTTTGAAATATGGTTAAGACTTTAACCTTTACTTTAACACATTAATTACCTTTACTTTAACACATTAATTTGAAGTGTACTGCCAAAAGCACCGACAAGCATTATGGAAGTTGCTATTTAGTACACATAAAATATATCAGCTCATTGTTTCCTTTCAGTCGGTCACTTTCGATGTCACGTCAGTGAATGATGAATTGGGAATCTCACCAGAGAGACCAATCTACTTTGAGTGTAAACTAAAGAAGCCAATGCACATTGGCATGCAATATTTGCATCTGAATGCCATTCTCTGCATCATGGGTATAAATAGGCAGCAGGTGCATATTCAGCTTTTTGCTTTCACTTTGTTACCTGGTGCCAACGGATGGTCACAATCGCTGTCTCGCGTGTCTGAGAGTCAAGCACGCTGTGGTGTCTTTCGTGGTTGAGCCACGTACCCATTGTGGAAAGATGACCATCTCGGAGTTATGAACTCTAACTCTAGAAGACTCCAGTGCCTCAAAAGAGGTGGAGTCCCCTTGGCGCTGTCTCAATCTAGCTCCCTTCCTGGTAAAACCCAGGGGAGGGCTAGTAGCCTGGGTGGTCTGAGGGCTCTGGTGAGGGCTTCTCCTCTGAGGAACCAACCTCCCAGGGCCCCTCACCAATCGTCCGCAGGTAGTGGAATTGCCTGGGGAATGTGCTGGACCTTTTAATTGAAGTGTACCAGCCGTATTCTTTGGCGCTATCACAACCCCATAGGAGGCAGGTTAGTAGGGAAGCACGACCTGGTCATCAGGGTTCCTTAGGGGGGCAAGAAGGTTAAATCCTCCTTCCTCCATACCCTCTTGGGATTTGGCTCTGGTCCTTAGAGCACTTCAGAATGTCCTATTCGAGCCTTTGCAGTCTGTCTGTCTCTGAACACTTTGCACCTGGTTGCTTTAGTCTTCATCAAGAAGGTAGAGGACCTGCAGGCATTTTCGGTTAATGAATCATGCCTAAAGTTTGGGACAGCTGGCTCTCATGTAATTCTGAGACCTCGGCCCAGCAATGTGCCCAAGGTTCCTAACACTCCCTTCAGGGACCAGGTGCTGAATCTGCAAGCACTGCCCCTGGAGGAGGCAGACCCAGCCCTAGCTTTGCTCTGTCCTGTCCGTGCTCTGCGACTGTACGTGAACCGAACACAAAGCTTCAGGACCTCAGGAGCAGCTCCTAGTCTGTTACAGAGGTCAGCAGATGAGGAAGTCTGTCTCTAAGCAGAGGATGGCCCACTGGATAGTGGATGGTATCACCTTGGCTTACCAAGCATAAGGTGTGCCCTGCCTGCTCTGGTTGCGAGCTTAGTCTACCAGAAGTATTGCATCCTTTTAGGTGCTGGCATGTCGTGCCTCGCTGACAGGTATTTGTAGAGCTGCAAGCTGGGCGACACCCAATACATTTGCTAGATTTGATAGCCTTCGTGTTGAGCCGGTATCCTCCTGTGTTCTCACCACAAAAGTGTAGAAGCACAGAGAGCCCCTGGGATAGTGTCGGCTTGCTGCGTCATAGTATACGCTGATTTTTTGCTCCAGAGAGTTCCTAGGAGTAGCAAAGCATCCAGTGCCAGGCCATCATTCACTTTATTCCTGAAAACCGGTGCTAGGCCGTGTGCCCATATGTAGTGACCCTGAGGGGATCCCATATGTGTATTCTTCCACGTATCGCTTATAAGCCGTTATTTTTCCTTGGCAGAGTCTGTTCTGCTGTCTCTGCAAAGGTGTAGCCATTCCAGATACTTCTATATGTAGTAAGGCCCTATGGGGTTAATCCATATTCTACCTCCCTGTGGTAGGAAAAGGCATGCTTTCCCAGTGTTATCGAAGTCTCACTGAGTGGACTGTGCAAGAACAGCAGTGATCGACCTTCTCTAAGTAAGCCCTGTTCCGTCTTCTGCACTAATAGGCATTGATGGATCAGGAGGCTTGTGCAGGGCACTGGAAACATCAGTGATGCTTTGGTATTGGATTCCCAATTCGTCGGTCACTGTCTCAGTTGCTTGTGTGACCCTCGTTCCCTGAAGGAGGGAATGGAGACAGCGAAAACCTGAAAATGCATTGCACCTCCTGTCTATTTACACCCAGGTTGAAGGCCGTGGCAGTCAGATGCAAATATTGCATGCCGATTTGCATTGGCTCGTTTAGTTTGCACTCAAAGTAGATTGGTCTGGTGAGATTCCCAAACTGTCAGTCACTGACATGACATCCTACAGAGAACGAGGGTTACACAAATAACTGAGATGTTATTTCTTGTAATTGGGACCTCCTTATGAAATTTAAAGATGTGTTTTTAGGATTACATTCCTAAAACCGAATGGTTTTGTGTGTGCAGAGGGTAACGCACCATCATTGAATATGTCTTGCATACGTTAACCATGTCAGGGAGAGGTCTCCTCCAGTAGTAACCATAGTCCTCCCCACACACTTCAGCATTCACAGACCCCAGCACAGGCTTGCCATAAGTGTATCTAAATATAATGAATAAAAGTATTTTATTAGGCTGAACATATCATTGAAACACAGGTATCCACCCCATTTATCTGTTAACATTATTTGTTTAAAAAAAAAAAAAAAAAATCTTACTTTGCACAAACTTTCAGAGTGACCTCTTTGTCCTGGATGGTTATAACGGATGGAAAATTGATGTTCACTTCATACTTTGGCAGAACTAGTAGAGACATTGGAAAAAAAAAATACTTAAAAAAACTGTAAACCTTAAAAGCTGATCAGCTTTGAACTGACAAAAGTTAAATCCTGGTTCTGACCATATTCTTTAATTTCAAAACCATGTGATATTTGTTGGTTCTTCTCATCCCAAGCAGTGATCGTGTAGAAACCCTGAGCAGCTTCTGGAGACATGGAGTGGGACAGGTCCAAAATGCCAATCCTTGTGGTTTGATTCAACCACTGACCAATGCGATTTGAATAAGGGTCCTAAACAACAGTGGCACATAGTAAAAAATATACAGTCGAATCAAACTGCATTTAAGTAAATTAACAAACAATAAAACAGGTCATGGTTGCTTGAAGGATTTTACCTCGAGTTCTACAGTTCGAAACTACAAGAGAAAGACAGAAGAAAATCATTTAGTTAGGTCAAAAGAATATTAATATATTTTGCCAGATCTTAAACTAAATCAAATAAAGTAAAAAATAATTTTTACATTAATTAAATTAAATTTACCACTTGATTGCGAGGCAAGAAATTGGAATCCAGAGACACAATGCGAATTTTAACTGGTAAAGAGAAAATTTAAAACAGAATATTAGCAGATACAGTACGCAATACAGAAAGACTCACAGGCTCATATTAAAAAACAAATGATTACTGGCATAAACTATTTTGGAATAATTTACAAAGAGAAGTATTACTTGTTTGTCCAGGCTTGTAGATAGGCTTGTCTGATTGGATGAAAAGAAGATTTTCGGGGGGATTTATGAGGATCTTGGTGGTTTTGTTCAGGGATGTTTTGCCCCCTCTGACTGCAACATCGACGGATGCCACAGACTCCGCAGTGACTACAGGGACCTGGAAGATACAAATCAAGAAAATATTGAGCGTATAACTTTTATATCTCATTATGGATAGAATCTTTAATCTTCTCGTTTGTATCTGCCATGCTGCTGAGTGGTTTGCGATTGTAGCTCCATGTAGCTTTTTTTTCTATTGGAATCCTTATCTCACTATTACTCTCTGTTGTTTAAACTGCTAAAATATAACTTAATTATCACCACATTTCTGATATTATCTATCAAACTAATTTGACATCATTCACTTTTAATCTAAAACGTTTGCACATTAGTATTCTGTTAGCCTGTTAGCTAGCCATTTGCATTTGCATTTACCATTTGCATTTACTTTATTTTCTTGCTCCGTTTTTCACGGGTTCATTGAAAACTGTGGTAAATTGGAATAATTCAACAATCAGGTGAGTAATGGGTTCTTCTCCTGTTCTTGTTGCTTGCACTTCTTGCCACATGTATAGTGTAGCTTTCTTTGTCAGTGGCGAGGGATTCACATGTGATAAATACAGGGAAATAGTTAGGCTGACAAAGAAGATTTCAGAACTAGAGACACTCATCCAAATTTTAACTGAGGATAGTAAGAATGTGAGGGCCTTAGATGCGGTTTTGGATGAGACTAGCTTAGCTAGTCCTATACATTGTTCTGTTTCAGTTGCAGAGCACCCACAGTAGGGAAACTGGGTGACTGTGAGGCAGCATAGTCGCGGGATAAAACACTGCTCTTCCGTTCCAATCAAAACATTAAACAGGTTCTCCCCACTCAGTGACAGAAACATCATGAAAGTGCCCCAGTTATATGAGCACACTCGCCCTGAAAAAAGCAGCACAGAAAATGGACCACAGCTGGAAGAAAACAAAACTAGAGGTATTTCGTATTGCATGGAGGGAAAGTACTTTCTCCTACAGAAAAGCCTTAAAAACTATTAGAGCTGATTACTTTTCGTCTCTTTTAGAAGAATACAAACACAAACCCAGGTATTTATTCAATACAGTGGCTAAATTAATGAAAAATGAAGCATCAACAGGCACTGACATTTCCCAACAGCACAGGAGTAATGACTTGAACTACTTTACTTCCAATTGGAAGTAAAGAATAATACAATTGGAGATAAAATTGTCCTACGGTATCACACCAGATGCGCCAGATCGCACCAGTGTGCTATAGATCCCTTGAGGAACAATTCCACTAATTCTCTGATATAGGTGAGGAAGAACTGTATAATCTCGTTAAATCATCTAAACCAACAATATGTATGTTAGACGCTATACCATCCAAGCTACTAAAAGAGGTGAATATTCTGAATATTACTAATTCATCCTTGTCATTAGGATATGTCCCAAAAACCCTCAAATTGGCTGTTATCATTAAAAAAAAAACACACACACACAACTTGACCCTAAAGAATTAGTTAATTAGAGGCCGATATCGAATCTCCCTTTTCTGTCAAAGATACTATAAAAGGCAGTATCCTTACATCTATGTTCCTTCTTAGAAAAAAATTGTGTCTGTCAGGATTTAGACCGTATCATAGTTCTGAGACTGCTATCATCAGAGTTACAAAAGACCTGCTCTTATCACCTGATTATCGCAGTATCTCTCTATTAGTGCTACTGGATCTTAGCATTGCATTTGACTCTACTGACTACAACATTCTTTTGAATAGACTAGAAAATTATGTTGGCATTAGTGGAAGTGCATTGGCATGGTTCAAATCATGAATGATGAGGTATCATACCGATCATAAGTGCAGTATGTAGTACCACAAGGCTCAGTACGTGGACTGTTGCTTTTCACATTTTACATGTTACCCTTGGAAGATATCATCAGGAAAAACGGTGTTAGCTTTCACTGTTATGCTGATTCTTAAAAAACAGAGGTGTTAATTATCAGACCAAAAACCTCTGCACGTTATAACCTAGAACACTGTCTAACACTTGATGGCTGCTCTGCCAATTCTTCGTTATCAGTTAGAAACCTAGGTGTGCTATTTGAAAGCAATTTTTCCTTCTAAAGTCATGTTTTTAGCATTTGTAAAAACTAGCATTTTTCCATCTCAAAAATATATCTAAATTACGACCTATGCTCCGAATGTCAAATGCAGAAATGTTAATTCATCCATTCATGACCTCAAGGTTAGATTATTGTAATAGTTAATTGGGTGGTTGCTCTTCATGCTTAAACAAACTCCAGCTGGTCCAAAATGCAGCAGCTAGAGTTCTTACTAGAACCAGGAAGCATGACCATATTAGCCCGGTTCTGTCTGCACTGCATGTTACTTCTGGTAAAAACTGACTGAACACCTAAAATGTAACTTTTTTTTTTTTTTTAGTAAAATCAGTATAATATATTTTTGTTCAATAATATTTTGTCTTTTTTACTTAGCATTTTGAGAGAATGTTATAGTAGTAATTAATATTTATGCAATAATTATTATCCATTTTCCCTTTTGAAAACAATACATTTTATATATATATTATTTTAAATATGTATTAAATTAATGCAGTATTTGAGTATTTCAGGCCTTTAAAATCCAATTTTTGAATAGCACCATCTGGTTGTAAAAAAATAAAATAAAGTAAAAACTTGTAATGGCCCATATAGCTCTCTATAGAGCAGCTTGTGAATTGTCTAGTTGTTTTTAGACACAATTACATATTTGTATTGAGTGTGAGATTTGAATATATATTTAAACAATCTCAATGACTACTTTTTATCGTTTTAGATATTTTTTGTTAGAAATAGTGATTTGAAGTTTTTGCATTATGATTACAGCCAAAAGAAAGAGAACTCAAGGAAGCATTTTGTTACCCATTTTTTGATTCAGAATTTAATAAAAAATGCAATTCATTCAATCAATAAATAAAACAAATGTAAATAAAAAACAAAAAAAAAGAAAACTTGATTGGGTATGGCTGGGTATAAGTGTCGCTACTTTGAGGAACAAGCCTGAGCTTCCAAGTGCACTGACAAACCCAAGAGGCAGCGCTTGCTTCTTGTTTCTCATCACTATTCGCTGCAGATTTCCTATTCATTTCCAGTGTGTGTCTGTTTTGCACCCTTGATGTTTTAGAGTGTCACCCTGTTACACCGTATCACTGCTGTGAGCTTTTATTCTGCATTATTACTGAATTTATTGAATTGATTTCACATAATCTCAAAACTTCAGTGGTTCATAGGTGTATGTTTCTGTCTATATCACACTCTTGATGTTACAGAGTGTCACCCCTTCACCCCTTTTCATGCCATTCCGATGAAGCTACGATTTTTAAAATTTCAAAATTTTTCGGTCTAAGGTGACCAACGAATGCAAGAGGTTAAACTGCTAGTTTCGTCTGGCCAGAGGAGAATGCCCCCCCAAATATGCCTGTTTTCTCTATTTCTGTCTCCGATGGAGTTGCGGTTCCTTGCCACTGTCGCCTCTGGCTTGCTTAGTTGGGGACACTTCATTTCCGGCAATATCGTCAACTTGATTACACGAATATTTTTTGAACTAAACTGAGCTGGATGATGACATTACTGATTGACTGATCATTTACTCTCTGTGCTGTTAAGCTACATTGAGTACACCAACCTTAAAAGGGACACATTTGTAGAAATCTTTCCTAATGGAGCCCTGTTGTAGAATGGTCAGGTTGCGGTCGTCAGTCCTCAAAGTTACCACTATAGACAGCAGTTCTTTGGGCTCATGGATCTGTGCACACAGAGTCTCTGTGCTGCCACCCACCGCCTGGGATGTGACTGTCACCAGGTATATGCTGAAAGAAGACAAAACACAAAGAAATACATTCAGAGACTTGCATAAACCATACAGTGACAATTTTGTTTTATAAGTTTAGTGTTGCATGACCCTATGGTTGCTTTGGGTTAATGCACAGTTGAGGAAGTGACTTGAAATTTCTTTAATTGTGCCTGGAATGTTAATTTAGGGATGACTGCACTTGCAGTAAAAAAAAAAAAAAAGTAAAAGCTGTGTAAGTGGTTGGTGCAGTATAAATGTGACACTATTATGAATTACCTTAAAAAGAAAAAGTATATTTATAGTATTATATTTAACCAGACACTACATACAGTGTAATGTTACAATATACTTTAAATAAATTCAGTATAATAATAAAATTTATATTTTACTTTTGACTACCAGTCAAAAGTTTGGAATAATTATTATTATTATTTTTTTTTTTTATGTTTTTGAAAGATGTCTCTAATTCACCAAGAGTGCATTTATTTGATCAAAAATACAGTAAAAACAGTAATATTATGAAATAGTATTACAATTTAAACTATTAACTATTTTCTAGTTTATTGTATTTTAAAATGTATTCCTATGATGGCAAAGCTGAATTTTCAGAAACTACTACTGCAATCTTCAGTGTCACATGATCCTTCCTTTTGTGACATAATAAATGACACTTTTGAATAAAAGTATTAACTGTTTAAAAATTAATTCATTAATTCTACCATTTTTACAAAAATATTAACCAGTAGTGTTTTTTCAACACTGACAATAGTAAGAAATTTCTAGTCAGAAAGACTGATTTCTGAAGGATCACGTGATGCTTAAAACTGGAGTCATTATGCAGAAATCAATTTTCTATCAAAAGAAAAAATTATATTTTAAAATATATTTAAATAGAAACAGATCTATTAAATTGTAACAATATTTCACTATGTTACCATTTTTACAGAATTTTTGATGCAGTCATGGTGAGCATAAGAGACTTTTTTTGAAAAAAACATTTTAAAAATTGGAACTATTCCAAACTTTAAACCAGTAGTGTAGTTATATATTATATTGTAAGCAAGTATTTATTTACTTAAATGTATTTTTTTTTTTTTAAATAGTAAACTAAAAACTAATAAAAGTTCCCAGAATACCCTGCACAAACCTTTACATTTCATTTTGATTCTATTTTGTATTTTCGGTTGTTTGCGTGATGATGAAATGGCATATTATAATATTATTTAATGTAAAATACGGTCACCAAAATGCTCCTCACAATGCTTGCAACATCGTCACCGTGTCTCTATTCCAGTGAGTTTTTACCGTAAATCTAAAAATAACGTGTTTACAGTTTGTTGCGTGTGAGAACACAAAAGTGCAGTTGTCCTAAACTTTTCATCACTGTCTACGAGTTGTGGAAAACATTCGTCTGGTCCTCGACCTGCGGATTTCATCATTCCTCTACCTTCTGTTATCTGGAATTTGTGAAGAATAATAATCATAGATAAAGATAATAATCATAAAGGTTCTTACGGATCGGTGGCTCCACTCGTTAACGAGCATTGTAGCAGAAGCAGCAGCGGCGGCAGTAGCGACAGCAGCATCCTGAGCAGTTAGTCCGGCACATGCGCAGAAAACTCGCCCACTGATCCCATCATAAAGAGCGCACTTTTATACACCTCTGCCTCCTCCCTGTCCTACCACACAGAGGGAAGGAAAGTTGAGCAACTGGTATGAAAAGTACTATAATTTCGGATCTCCTCTTGTGTTATGTAATAATAAAGTGACTCACTTAAGTCAATTAAGGTTAACCTTTTTGTTGTTTGCAAAGAATACTTTAAACAAACAAGCAGTATTAATCATTCAAGTTATTTGACAATTGGGAATTTTATGCATTACAAACAATAATAATAATTTAAAAAAGTAAAATAAAATATAAAATAAAATAAATGAAGGTCACGTTAAAAGACCTGTAAACATTTAACAGCGTGTGAAAAATATCAAAGGACATTTTCTCTCATTCATATACAAGTCTAATATATTTGTACTATATGTAATAGTCAGAATATTATTTAACATTTCCATTCCATCCAGAAATAATCAAATGTTTAGTATAGTTTGTAGATTTAAAAGAAGAAGAAGAAGAAGAAGAAGAAGAAGAAGAAGAAGAAGAAGTGAATACATATTGATAATTTAGATATTACAGCTTTTGACTGAACATGACATGCAAAGCAGAAAAAAATGGGACATAACATCAAACCATTAAAAATGTGCATGAAATCTTTAGAAATGTGCTAAATTACATTCAGTGCGACTTTGCTCTTTTTGCATTTTTGATACTTGGACCCCTAAAACCAAGTTTTAAAATATATTGAGATTGTGCCACGCAGGAACTAAGGCACATGGCATTTAGTATGTTTGAAAGGGTGTGGATTCTCACAGGTGCATTTGAAATAATGGATGGGGTGAGGAAAGCTTTTGTTTTAGTGACACTACACTTCCAACTGGGTGATTCAATAATGGACTGGATAATTAGTGAAATGTATTTCTTCCCACTTCCTGCTCGACAGGTTATAAATTATTTTATTTCTTCATTTTAGAGATTGTTTATGTAATCTGGAGACTTTGGTGCACTCATTTTCCTGTTGTTTCTCACTGATGGCCGTGCCAAAGACAGTGCCCAGTCTATTAGTCACAAGCTTATGTGTATCTGCAACCAACTGCAAACAAGTGGGAATAAATTCAGCTGTACTCCAAATTTCTGAAAGGTGATGCAAACATATAATTTCACAACAAGGAGCAGCTTTACAAGCAACTACCACCCACTGGTTAAACAAAACATGTTTTATGGAAGCAAAAAATATTTTTATAAATTGAAATAGAAAATTTAAAGTGTTATCTGTAATGTCATGTTAATATTTTATGGTAAGTATTGTTTTTACTGTTTGTATTTTTATTTATTTATTTTTTTTATTATTTACTGTACAGCTTATTTACTGTAATAAAACAGAATAGATGCGACAAAATGGGGCAAACAGATTAATACAAAATAATGTTATGAGACTGTTCTTCACTTCTGGCACAACACGGGTAATACCATGAGATTTAACTTCTTAACCGTGACTGCACAAATATTGATGAGGATTAACATTCTTATTATGTGCTTGCCTAGTGTTTGAATAATCTAAGCAAATCTGTTCATTGTAAACCAAATGCAAATTTAAAAAAAGACTAGACAAATAATAATATAGAAAGGCATATAATACATGAAATATTTCATAATTCATGGATAGAGTTTTAGGTCATTAAATTACAGAATATTTGGTGACTTTGGTATTTTCATACGTTGTTAAATTTTAAATTTGTTTTGTAACTGTTGCATCACCAAGAAGCAGCTGTGCCATGGCTCCCTTATTAGGGATTTGAACTGGACTGTCAAATACAATAACTTGAATATATTTTTCCATGCAAACCTCAGGTTATTCTTCTATTATTTTTTAAAAATATATATATTTTTAAATGTCTCACTGGTTGCAGCTGTTGCTTGTCTAGAAATTTCCAGCAAGATAAACAATCATACATTACACTGAAGATTACAGAGAGTTAACATTTAGCAGATTTTAAATAAATAAATAAAGAAATAAGAAGACCTAATGAATTAACCCCTTTTTTAAGCTATTTAAAAAAAAAAAAAGGTACTACCCATACTTTTTTTTCTTTTTTTTTGTGAAGCTGTTATAGCTTGTGTGAGCAAAGTCAGTTAACTTTTAACCAATGCGATACCATTAACTAGCATTTTTGGGAAAAAGAAAATCCTCTGTGGGTCAAAATGATCAGAACACAACATGAGGTCTGTTAAACTACAAAATAGAAATGTTATTTATCATATAAATGATTATTAATATTTATTATTCAGTATATTCAGTATTCTGCCCATGTGTTTTGCCAGAAGCAAAGAATTTTGCCCAAAACTATCATTTTCTTCAAGCTTCCACAAAAAAAAATCTAAAATAAAGGTATAAATAAAGAACTCTCTCTTAAATGTAAAACAATGTGTAAATTTAAAATGATTTTTTTAATAAACTTGCCATTTCAATGTTCATTTCAAACAACATAAATTTTTCTGATGGTTTTGAATTAAAAGTTCATTTACGCAAGCTTAAAGGGGTCATCGGATGCCCGTTTTCACAAATTGATATGATTCTTTAGGGTCTTAATGAAAAGTCTCTAATATACTTTGATTAAAAATTCCCTATGGTTTTGTAAAACAACACCCTTTTTACCTTGTCAAAATCAGCTCTGCAAAAATCATCTCATTCTAAAGGGTTTTTCCTTTAAATGCAAATGAGCTCTGCTCACCCTGCCCCTCTCTTCTCTCTGCGGAATGACCAGTCTGTTTACTTTAGTCACATTTAGCCGCGTTTAGCCGCTAAACTTCCTAACTACCACGTTATAAGGAAAGGCGATAGCAAAGATTAATAAAAAAAAACCCTTATACAAGCATCTGCTGTAAGTGAAGCTTGATCGCGAATGATTGCGAACATAGACGGATATATGTAGATCGGGAAGCGCATTCCATTCACAAACAAACATAATCCACTGCATCTTCAGCGGCTCAGATGTCAGATGACAACCACTATGTTCATTATTACATCCAGCAACACAACACCTCAATCGCTCAATCTAACTTACATCCCTGCTTGGGCATCGAAACAAGGAAGGTTACTGGACTGTGACAGCTGGTCTGAGGTAAGACGCTCATGTCAGTCAACTATCGAGGGAGCAGTCTCTGAGAACGGCTCGATTTGAAAAAGGGGATGTTATTCTTACAGATTAATTAAAAACCACTGCATGGATTTTTATCATTATAAGGTAGATTTGTACATACACTGCCAACACACATTAATGTTCAAACTACATGAAAAAGCGAACTTAGCATCCGATGACCCCTTTAACAGTGCACAGTGAATGGTGCGTCATATTTAATCATTCTGAATAGATTCTTAAGAATTCAGCAAATAATGCGCACTGGTAAACAAACAGATCTAAAGATATTCCTTATAGAGCTATAACATAAAAAAGAGGAGAATGTAGCATAGCAAAAAAAAAAAAAATCCTTGGAATCCTCTAGCCACAAAAGCCTCCCTGATAGCACACGTACATCTCGGAGATGTCTATTTGATGTCTGCATTTACATCTGCAAGACATCTGCAAGACATAGTTTGCTAATCTGCAATACGTCTATTGGACGTTTCCTATCCGATGTCAAATAGATGTCTATTAGATGTCTTTAAGATGTTTATGATTTAGAATGTATGTAAAACTGACATCTTACAGACATCTGCCAGACGTTTGTACACAGCAGATGCTTTCCAGATCAAGAGATCTTTAACAGACATCTTGCAGACGTATGTGTTCTATCTGGGGTCAACAGCTCAAAGAAGCATTCTGCTCTGCTCCAACCCTAGTCCATTCTGATCCAGAACTGCCCTTAATCATGGAAGTAGACGCCTGTACGACTGGAGTTGGAGCAGTCCTAGCTGTAGGGTGACCCACCAATCCTCCATCCATGTGCTGCCTTCTCCAAGAAACTGTCCCCAGCAGACTGAAATTACGACATCGGTAGCTGTGAACTTTGGCATTCAAACTCGCTTTGGAGGAGTGGAGACAATAAAGGAGCCAAACATCAGTTCACGGCATTTGTGCCATGATGCCTAAAGGTTGAATCCCAGCCAAGTGCGTTGGGCATCACTCGATTCGATTTCATCATTACATACAGCCCAGGGAATAAGAACCTGCGTGCCGATGCTCTTTCACACCTGCATCATCACGAACAGGATTTGTCAGCACCAGAACCCATACTTCCTCCAGCCATCATAGTGAGTCCCATCGAACGCTCTCTGGGTGACCAGATTGCCAAAGCCACACGCTCTGAACCAGCTCTGCTTGGAGGTCCTGGGGGACGGGTTTAAGTTCCATCTGTCCTGTGACTGTCTCTCATGAACTCATGGAATTCATACAACCATAATTCCAGAAAAGTTGGAACGTTTCGTGAAATACCATAAAACCAAGAATATGTTATCTGTTTGTTCTCTTTAACCTTTATTTAATTGACTAAAGTACAAAGAAAAAAATTCCAAAGTTTTGAGTGGCCAACTTTTAATTTTATTTTGTAAATATCACCAGACAGAGGCATGTTTAACACTGTGCCACATCAACTTTACTTAATAATTACAATATTTAATTGTTTGGGAATTAAGGACCATACATACAAACTGCATTACCAACATGTATCTTGGCCAAACAGTTAATCTTACCTTCAAAGCTCACTCAGAGCAACATAACCAACACATTCTCACTCCCAGCTCGTCACATATTGACGCTTGGTCAGGACTCTTTGGTGTCACTTTTTGACGTGCAGGGTCCTTCATTGCTTTAAATAAGAAAGCTTTGGCGTCATAATGCTAATGCAAAAGGCACTGGGAATTTTATCGTCATGATATGTTGGGGTGTGATTTTTCAATGTAAACAGTTTTATTTACATTTCATTATCTACACATTTACGAGCAGTAACCCAACCTCTGCCCCTAAACTTCTAAAATGTATTCAAAAAGTATTAATATTCCAGGTCTTCCGAGGCAGAACGATTGATTTTTGAGAGGAACAGACGCCGTAAAGCTCAGTCTGTTTGTGTGTAAATTAATTAAAAAAATGCTGCCCGCCAGAAGAAGCGTTACGTCAGCCTTGGTTGTGAAATGCCGTTGGCTCTTGTGTGTCTCCTGACCAATTGCATCATGCTAATGTTTGGGAGTATCTTTCTGAATGAGATGTGAGCGCGTTGTCGGAGCAGGAACGTTTTCAGCGATTAAAACCTTATGTTTTACTCTCTTCACATGAAGATATCGTATGGCTTCAGAAAGACTCGGAATGCAACACGACTTGTTTGTAATGTTTGTTTTTGTACTGTTTGTTTATGGTCAGTTTCTGCAATAAATACCTGCGACTATACTTATATTTGCCTGTTAAGAGTTTTATATTGTTCAAAAGTGGGTAAGTTTAGGGTAAGTTTGGGTTTGGGTGCTCCAATGAAAGTATAAATTTATATAAAATTATTTATATTTTTTACAAATGCATGCAAACTATTAAATTAAGGCAAACAACTGAAATCAATGGAGGACCCTGCACGTCCAAAAGTGACGCTAAAGGGGAACCTTAAGTGTCAAAAAGCGATGCCAAAGGGTCCTGACCAAGCATCAATATGTGACGAGTTGGGAATGAGAAAGTGTTGCAACAACACTTCATATACAAATAAGCTTGCTCCATAACACTGCCAACAGTTGTGTTCAACAAAAGTGGTCATGGATTTTGAGAAATGTGGTCACTCCCGCTGGACTTGACGCAACAGAGAGGGACGCGGGACAAGACTTGATGGGCGGGTGCGGGCGCAGGCAGAGACTCTTGTGAAGAGAATAGAAGTTGATGCGTTACCGTCCGCACCCGGTACGTTCACAGTAAGTTTTATGTGCCGTGCTGCCATTTCAGGTGTTTTAAATTGGATATGGAGTTTTTCACGGTTAAAAATGTTTTCTTCCCCTCTAATTGACAACGCACGATAATGTTCTTGCCTTTGACAGAAATAAACTCAAAATAATGATTGTTTTTTCAGCTACAGAACGCGTACTTTTCTCTCTCCATGCTGACTTTGTTTTCACTAGTAGTACCTGCCTCACAGGCGCTTACCAGTCAAAGCAGGTCTCAGGTAGAGGACGTCGCGTGTGCTAGCCAACACACTTTTTACAATCTAGATGATAAAACGCATTCCTTCGGCAATGATGTAACGCATGCTTGTAACTATACTCTAGTTACTCATTTGGAAATTATAACTCGTTAAATTACTCCGTTACTCAAAAAATAATCAAATTACAGTAACGAGTTACAAAGTAATGCGTTACTGCCCAACACTGATACTAAACCAGTAGAAGAGTGGAATCGATCCACAGCAACATATCACTTTCTACTTATACTAAAATGTCAAGTGCTTTGGAATGTGATGTTTTGGATTACAGACAGGAAAACTCACATGCTATTGTAAATATCTGCAATTGGCAATTAGTGTGCATTTTGTCTTTCAAAAACACAGTAACTGGGTTGGGAAAGATTTAAAACTTTTAATTAGAGTTTAATATTTCACTAATATTCACTAGCTTATTCTTCAATGATCCAGACATTTGCATATGTACAGTAATAATAAATCTAGATAATAAACAATCACAGGACACAAATGTTTTTGATGCAGAAATTGACATCGTTTAATAGCAGTTAAAGTGTATAATGCAGAAATGCAATAGTTTTGATTTAAGAATGCAATTTAAATAAAATTTTACAAGAAAGAGATAGAAGAATAGAAAAAGTGACAGTGTTAAATCTGTCTGGCCATAAATCCCAGTGTACAGTTCTTCAGGCGTCAACACTTTAGATCATCACCTGAAAAACAATAGATAAATCAATCAAAACAACATATTTCTATTTATATCATAACATTCATATCTGTCCTTTATACATCATTCTAATATGCTGATATGGTGCTCAAAAAAAAATCTTATCAATGTTGAAAACAATGTTGATTTTTTTCAGGATTCTTTTATGAATAGAAAGTTTAAAAGAGCATTTGAAATAGATTTTTTTAATAACATGTAAATGTCTTTATGGATTTGGGTATTCAAATATAAGAGAACAATTATTAAAATATACTAATGGAGTTTAAGATCAAATTAAGTTTAAAACTATTACTACTATTATTACTAAAACTAAAACTATAATAATTACAGTACTTACAGTAGCATTTCTGCACATGGGGAGGTGTAGTCAATCACAGACAATTCACCTAGAGGAATAGAAACAAATTTTTTTGTGCACTGCATTGTTGGGCTTGTCTCAATAAAATGAAAATGCATTATGGTAAGATTAAATACAGGCTCGTAAAACACAATTACACAATGCTTATATTATGATGTCACTAAGATTTATAAAAAACAAAACTCTTAAACATTAAAACGGAAATAGGTTTTCTCATTTTTGGTATGATTTATTTAATCTATTTTTATTTTATTATTTATTATATTTTGCTGGGTTATATAATATATTTTCTTTCAGACTTTTCAGGGTGCACAGTGATGAATAAATACGTACTGATCTTGTAGTAGTCATAGACGATCACTACAGCTGGTCTCAGGTTCTGCACCGGTACTTCCTGCACGAGCTTCAGGCTGATGAACTTCTTCTCAATCTTTTTCAACTGAAATGGAAGAGAATAGTTATTACATTATGATTACGGAGAGATTTATTTTCTCTGATTTATTTTCTATATTATTTTCTTCTACCCAAAAATGAAAATTTGCTGAAAATTTACTAATTGGAACAGATTTTTGGTAGAAATTTAGCATTACATCACTTGCCCACCAATGGGTCCTCTACAGTGAATGGGTGCCGTCAGAATGAGAGTCCAAACAGTAATAAAAATGTCACAATAATCTACAAGTAATCCACATGACTCCAATCCATCAATTACTTGTGCATCATTATCATGTTTTTATCAGATGCTTGGACTCTCATTCTGACGGCACCCATTCAAAGCGGAGGATCCATTGGTGGGCAAGTGATGCAATGCTAAATTTCTCCAAATCTGTTCTGAGGAAGAAACTGTAAAACTCATCCACATCTTGGTTGGCCTGAGAGTGAGTACAGTTTTAGCCCATTTCAAATATTCAGGGTCAGTTTATCCCTTTTATTGTCATAATATCAGTAGCTGTGTTTCCATTACCCTTCAAGTTGTGCAAATTGCACAAAAACTCCCATATATTGCATAAAGAGTTTTCACGTATACATGAGGTGGTTTTTTAGGCAATTCGAAAAAAAGGAATATTTCGGTTTTTTTGCATTCACAGGTCACATGGCGTATGTTAAAAGTTATACGATCATTTTTGATGTACTATAACCTCCAAGAAACACTTCATACGCGGCTGCTCTCAAGTATAACATCGTTTCTTGCAATTAATGCGTAGACAATTTACACTGCACACGTCTGCGGCACATTACGGCTCTGACATGGCCACTGGAGCTGATCGTGGCCACTTTAGTCAATGCTTGTGTTTATACCATCCACGCACGTTTGAAGCGTCTCTCCGCACTGCTTCTGTAAAGATACACGTATACGCCTGCTTCAAAAATCCATTAAAATCCCACCAAAATCTGTTTCCATGATTTATCGTGAGAGGAAAAAAATGTTTTAGTCGCATAATATCAGTTAATGGAAACGGTGTCATTTCGCAATACTTTTTTTATCGACATTTTTCAAATGTACAAATCTGTAATGGAAACGCACCTAGTGACCCATCCCAAATGATTTTGAACCCCTCAAGATATTTGAATAAAACATTTACACTATCCAAATAGAAAATGGCACGATCCGCATCCAGATCCAGACGTTTGATGGTGGGGTCTTCCCTCAGCTGTGGAGACAGAGGAGCGAATGAGAACGAATCAAACGCTGGCTACACAACTTGAGATCAAAAGAGGACCGGAGCCCTTCAAACGTCACTCACAGCCTGAAGAGACGTCTCATCCGGCTTATACCCAGACAGGAGCCTGACGTTAATGATCACCATGTTGGTCTCCGCTCGTGTGCCGTCATACCTGTCATACAATTGTTCCAACAATCACAAACAGGGTTCACAACCACACATTGTTCATTGCATGTAGTCTGACAGACAGGAAAGAGTCTATTAGGCCATAAAGGTTGAATCTTTAATATTCATTCTCTCTTTATAGAGTCAAATGGATGTTGCTAATTCATTTAGCAATATAATTGCAAGTGGAATTTGTCATAGCTGTCTGCAGGATATTAATGATTATGATTATTAATGATGAAACCATTAATGATTATGTACAATTTACTATTACAACTGCTATATTTGAACATTTTTTAAAATGTTATTTATTCATGTAATGGCAAGGCTGATTTTTCGCCAGCCATTATTCCAGTCTTCAGTGTTGCAGGATCTTTCAGAAATCATTATAATATGCTGATTTCTTATTTATGTTGAAAGAACAGCATATAAATATTTTGTAACATTTATTCATTCTTTAAAAAAAAAAAAAAAAAAAATATATATATATATATATATATATATATATTTTTTTTTTTTTTTTTTTTTTTTTTTTCTTACCCTACAGTGATGTTTAGTGTAAAAGCTGGGTTCCTTGTGTTGCTGCAAACCCCAGTATTTGCATTGATTTTGAAGGCCAAAGAGTCTGGAGGAGGTGGGATATTGTAGTGCAAGGCAAACTGAAACAAAAAAACAGAATGATGTCAAAGGCGAGGTGAGTTATATCACTTTTATACACATCATATAGTACACTTTTACTTATGTAATTCCAAATTCCTATGACTTCTTTCTGTGATCCATTGAAAAAAAAAAAAAGTAAGTCATACAGGTTTGGGATGACATGAGGGTGACTAAATGATAAAAACTTTAATTTCTAGAGGAACTAGTTCTTGAACTTAATATGTGCATCATAAGAGACGACGCACAGACCTGCACAAACACACAGCCTTTGCCTTCTGCCCGGAGTTTGTAAGTGCCAGTAGCTTCCTGCAGCTGTTTCTCCTGGTAAAGCAGCCGGTTGTTCCGGTTCACGGTGAACTGGTTCTTCTGGCCTGAGGGGGAGGTCACGGTTACGGTAATGGATCCGTCTGGATTGTAGGTGGCAGCACTGTACTTAGCGAGTGCCTGGAGTGCTACTACAGTATCCTGTTCACAGACAGAGAGAGAGAGAGCGACACCACTAACAGTTAATAATGATAAAACACATTATAAAGACAGAGAGGGTTGCATGAGATAAATAACATTACCTGTGTAGAGGAGAAGCCTCCATATGCGTTCTGCTGCTTGCTTAGCCAGTGCACTATGCCAGCAGAGTAATTCAGTCCAAATCCAGGCAGTGTGGGACCCGAGAGCAGCGCCAGCAACACATAGGCACTTGTCTCTACCTCCACAGAGCCCGTCGGTTGATCATTATTAGCCATAGTCCAATATCGTCCAACACCTGAAATAACCAGGAAGAGAAAACTGAAACATTGAGGCCTGGTGATTTTGTTTATTAATTAAAGCAGCAGGATAATATAGATCAGGGATTTTCAAACTGGGGTAGAGGGAAACTGGTACTGGGGGTAGAAAACAAGGGAACAAAATTATAAAATGTGTCCACAAATAAGTTGTGGGAACAAATTCTTAAAGGGGCTTTTTCACTTTTTGAATTTTAGTCAGTGTGTGGTGTGTATGTTTGGGCATAAAAAAGATCTACAAAGTTACAAATCTCAAGATATTTTGTTTTTAAAAAATCCTTTTTCCAAGAACTTCAACGAACGGCTCCTTTGGACTACAGCGTTGTTTTCTGGGTGTTATGATGTCACAACGCAGCCCATTACAATATCATTAAAATAAATCCTGCCTACAGAAATTCAAATGGTTAGGAGGTGGCGGATTAGCCTAACTTTAGCGATGCAGCGTCGAGAGCCGCTTCTGGGACACTGCAACAAGCCGCAGCGTGGCTGGTATAAACACAAGCATTGACTAGAGTGGCCGTGATCAGCTCTGGTGGCCGCGTCAGAGCCATAACGCACCGCAGCAAGTGCAGTATAGGGGGTCAAAACACATGGCTAGAGTGGCGATCAGCCCCAGCGGCTGCGTCCGAGCTGTAACGCACCGCAGACGTGTGCAGTGTGTGGTAAGAGATTTATTAATCATACACTGTAGATAACTTTACTTATAACGTGAGTGTTTTTTAAAATCCATAAATTTGCACTAGACTAGGCTAGGCTAATCAGTGATGAAGTTCTTTGATAATGTTAATGTTCTTTAATCGATTTCATTGCTTCTTGAATAAAAATGTAAGAAAATGTAAGCATTATAACTAGTAACTTACAATGTTTTTATTCAATTGTTGTCATGTTAAATACAAATTAAGTCATATTAAAAACATTTGGCTGCTTTAGCCTTATGCTGGAGCTGGTTTCGGCAATGAAACTAAGTATGTAAATAATTAAATAAATTAGCACAATAATATTACGTATCGGCGATCTGGCAGGCTGACAATAGGACCCAACACTACTGTAGCATCAGCTACACCATAATATATCCTTAACTATAACGTAGCAGATGGAACTTGCTGCTTTGGCAAGGGGCGTGGCAGTACTGAAACCCCGTCTAAGCTGTTCGCCAATCAGAACACAGTGGGAGAGCTAACCAATCACAACACATTTTGTTTTTCAGAGGGCGGGCCTTCATCAAACCCAGAACTAATTGAGCCATTTGTGCCAGGCTGGTAGAAAGGTATTGTAATATTGTAAATTATGTAAAAAAACAATGCATTTTTTGAACCACCAAACATAATAGCATATTCTAAATTAAGACTTTGTAAAACAGAATAATATGACCCCTTTAATTCATGGCCACAATATCTACTTTTTCTTCAGGTGACATGTGTGGGACTCTGTACTACAGAAATAAATTCTGAATTGAAAATTGAATTAATTTAAGTAAATTATTTAATTAAAAGCCAATCATTTAATATAAAACACAAAATATAAAGGTCTTAATGAATAAAAAATATCAGAGACTTTCTATGTAATATATAGTAATGTACATGAATGAAAAAAGATATATATCATTTGGGAAAATATCAATTTTGAACACCGTTAAAGATAAGTATTTTTTGTATCCTTATTTGTCCTGTTTAATCTAAAGCTGAATGGTACCTTGTCTCTTGGCCTGCTGGTCCAGAGTGGAGAGGAGGCTCCGTCTCATCTGTTCATCTCCAGCAAGAGTGAATGTGTAGGACAGCAAGGCGGTCGCATAAGTGTTGGCGACATTACGGGAAGATTCCTTCAGACATTTAAGGCCGTTCGCCACCATTTCATCCTTACAAATCACACCAATGACTTAATGAGTGTCTGCATCTTTCATTAGTCACATTATCTGTATTGAGTTAGACTTGGATTTATCTGTAACTAGAGTCCATCTCTTTGGAGCCATAAAAAGGCTTTTACTCACAGTTTTCGGGATGCCTAACTCCAGCAGCGCTGCGGTGATGTACGCAGAGAGAGTGACTTCATCACTGACACCACCCTGGGAAAGCAGAAGCAGGGCAAAAACACATTTAGACATGCAAGAGTGCATCATCAAAGACCCTTCCCACCCTCAGAATTTCAATCTCCTCACTTTATTGCCATCTAACAGACATTTCCAAAGTGTGAAATCCAGGACCACCAGACTAAAGAGCGGTTTCCTATCCATAAATGACTCCGCTCCATTAGCTCTTCTCAAGTCATCTCCTCATCCCACTCAACGCCGTGACAGCTTCTCATATGAGCTCTTCTCATTTCGTGTCATCTCAATTTTTTTCCCAGTGGCACGACTAGGATTTCTGCGCCCCTTGAACTGCCTTGGACCCCCTTTTGCTATGTATTTCTCTATTCTATACGTAGCTCTAAGCATTACTTTATTGTGTTAAAGAGATTTAACTGTACAGTGTACTTAATTGCACAGCACTCTTAATGATTACTATTTTTACATTTAAATAAACTAAAAACAAGAGTTTTTTTTTTTTTTGAAAATCAATTTAGTTTTCAGTTTTCAGAAATTATATAGCAAATGTTTGGGTTTGAAAAGATTTCTTAATTGTTTTGAAAGAAGTCATATATGCTTACCAAGGCTGTATTAATTCAAAACATTAATATTACTAATTATTATTACAAATGTTGTTTTTTTTTCCTTATTTTAATATATTTTAAAATGGAATTTATTCCTGTGATAGCAAAGCTGAATTTTCAACAGCCATTACTCCAGTGTCCACTACTTCAGTCTCACATGATTCTTCAGAAATATGCTGATTTGAAAAACTGAAAAATAATGCTGAAAACAGTTGCTGTATAATATTTTTGTGGACACTGTGACACTTTTTTCAGGATTATTTAAGGTAACAAAGTAAAAAAAAAAAAAAAAAACAGCATTTATTCATTATTTGTAATGTTTTTGAAACACTACTAATGTCTTTTCAATTCCAGTTTAATGCGCCCTTGCTGAATAGAAGTATAAATTCATTATTTAAAAAAAAAGTGATGAACCCACACTTTTGAAACGTAATCTTATGCATGTTTAAGCATTAACCTCATTAAATCCTTGAAACAATTTTGCCAATGAAGTAAATAAATGTTTAGAAATATATATTTTTCATATATTCTGATTTATATACTTCTTGTATACTATCTTGTTTCTTGTTTTAAGGATGTTATGATATTTCAACTGCAAAACTAGACAACTATTAATATTACTTATTTTATGTTAGAGGAAAAAGCTACAGTGTAATATTAAAGAAACAGGGACCTGAGCTCCCAATAGTCCTCAAGAATTAAGTAGCCTGCCTGAACCACTGAAATCTATAAACAACAAACTCTCACTATCAACACACACACACACACACACACGCTCCTGTTGTATAATACATGATTATCCCGTAATCCTGCAAACGAATGCAAAAAGAAAAGCCCAGCAGATACCAATGTTCAGTCCATGTGCACTGCCAACACCTGTCAAATAAAACTTTGAGGAAGGGTGTGTTTTATTTACTGGCCAAAAAAAAAAAAAAACAGCCTAAATTGGTTTCATCTGGTCTAGCTAGTCTCCTAGCTTGACCAAGCCAGTCTTCAGCTGGTCGACCCCCTTAAACCAGCAAACCAGACTAGACCTTAAGACCAGATTGGCCAGGCTGGGAGACCAGGTGAAACCACATAAAATCAGGATCTAAGAGGAACCTCACCTTTAACATGTTGTTGAAGAGTGTCCCCACAGAGGCAAAGCAGCCGTTCTCCTGCTGGTGTCGACGCAGCCAATCTTTTGCCTGGTCGATGTTGGCCTGATCTATAAATATATACTTCTTTGCCCCACCAAAAGACTTCATCACAAATGCAGTTAGCCTGAACACACAAGTAAAAGAAATTGCTCTCAAATACCCATAATTTAGTACTGTAAATCTGCCTTAATACTTTTCGGTAAGTCCTTGTGGATTTATTACATTTTTCTAAATGATTTCATTGTCTCTGTGCCAGACTCACCAGGTGTTACCAGAAGGACCAGTCCTACCAAAAGCGCTGTAAGATCCGTCATCATGCTTGTATGTCAGCTCTCTCTGGTAACCTGCAACATACACACAGTTCAATGTTTCTTTTATCACTGAGTTAACACTGTTCAATCAAATTGATGAATCTATCATCAGTCAAATCCAAATGATAAAAAAAAAAAAGCTTGAACTAATTGTCCATATATTGATATATTATTGTTTTATGAGTTAAACTAAAATAAATAAATAAAAAGATTAATACTTTGCTGTTTTCCAACAAAAAATTTTAAAACATTTTTATTACTATATATTATTTAGTCTATATATTATTTATTTAGTACTGTAGCAGTTTTCCTCACCACTCTCCAGGAAGGTTATGGCTCGGTTTTTGATCTCAGGAGTGAGCTGCCCGCTGCTCTCCAGGTACTGAAGGATGTAGATATTGGGGGCAAAATTCAGCATGTTCTGCTCTCCACAGCCGTATGGCATGGCCAGAAGATCACCAATGTTCTTCAGAGCACGACCCATCAGATCACCTATGCACCAAAAAGCAATATAACCCTATGTTAAAAAAAAACCCCTGAAAACTGCTCAATAAGAGCAATTCTATTGATTACGGAGTATTTCAAATATTTATACTTATGGAAGTTTTAGAAATTTTATGGAGCATATATTTAGGCTCACCCAGAACAGTGACGAAGCTTTTGGCAGAACCCTTGACAAACACTTTTGGTAGAGTGAGAGAGACTGATGTCTCCTGTAGACGGTCTAATGGAATATAGAAAAAACGTCAGGTACAAATCAAGCTGTACTTTACCATAGACAATCATTTTCTTCATCTGTGAATCTACACAGGATTTAAAAGCTTTTTTATTAAAGCCTTTTTGAAATGTTGAGTATTTTAACATTTATCCAGTGCAATGCCTTGCATCATAGACTTCCAGTGTAAATGCATTACTGTAAACAGGATTTTTGCTTATTTTTACACACTGAAGGTCAAAATTATTATCTGTGGTATGTGGTAAATGATAGCATGTTAACTTCTGTTAAAGCTGGAATAATTCATATTCTTTCTTTATTCTTTATTCTTCTTTTAACACACAACACAGCACACTGTAATGCCACTAACCTGTTAAGCAGATGAGTTCATTCTGAGTGATCGACTGTTTGGTTCCCTCTGCCTGAGAAATAAAAGTAATAACTGTCAGCTGTATTTTTAAAGCAAAACAAGAAGCAAATTTCAAATCAAATTCCCAAATTGTTACTGTCTAAAAATACAAATTTAATACAATGTATTTAATACAAAAAAGGGCCAGATTTACTAAGGCTTGAGCCAGCACAAATCGTCTTTTGGCATTAAAATAGTACTGTCAGGAATTGCTAAAGATGCGCAATGAAGAATTAGCAATGAAAAGGTGTGGACACACGTTATTTTTGTGCCTGACCTTATTGAAAATGCATTTGTAGGAGTTTTCCTTTCAGACGCAAAATTTATGAGAGGTGAGTATTAAGATGAATCACACATTGCGATTTACTAACATTTGTGCTTATCAAATTACTGGTATTTGCGCCATTATTAAAGCATGTTTTAAAGCAGGCAGTAACTTGCGCTGCTCTTGGTAGATTGCGCTGGCCGTTATGGAAATGATCTGGCTGCGTCTGTGTTCTTTAATGTGCACATTGCTAGTAAATCGCATGCAGAATTTTCCCCTCCCATTGGGTTACTATTGTTTAGTAAATCTGTTTAGTAAAAGTGTTTAGTAAAGTGTTTTATTTTGCATTAGAATGGCACATACCTCCACCAAAACGCTCTGCTTCACAGCATCAACTCTGCCTCTGTCCGGCAAAGTCACCACTTCATTGCCACACAGTTCTCGGCTCTGCACCGCCTCAGCACGCACTGTAATGTTCACCTTTCCTGTAAAAAACACACACACACACACACCATTATACAATGTAAGTGGATTTAAAGAGATAGTTCACCTAAAAATGAAAATTACCCCGTGATTTTCTCACCCTCAAGCCATCCAAGGTGTTTATGGCTTTCTTCTTTCAGAAGAATACAATTGGAGTTATATTAAAAAATGTCCTGGCTCTTCCAAGCTTTGTGTAAGAAAAACAACCATATTTAAAACTTTCCATCGGATGACGTAGGATGTAGGCGTAGCGTAAGATCCAGTGAGAATATGGACTGTTTTGAAAGGGTTACTTCACCCCAAAATGAAAAATTTATAATTAATCACTTACCCCTATGTCATTCCAAACCCGTAAAAGCTTTGTTTGTCTTCGGAATACAATTTAAGATATCATGGACAAAAACCGTGAGGTTTCAGACTGTCCCATTGATTGGCAAAGAAAAACCACTGTCAAGACTGTATGAAAGTATGAAAGGCATCTTCAAAATAATCCATCTGCCAGCAGTGGTTTAATCTGAATTTTATGAAGCAGTGAGAATACTTTTTGAACAGAAAGAAAACAAAAATAATGACTTTATTCAACAATTCATCTCATCTGCATCACCGTAGCAGCATTTTGGAGAATATCCGCTGGACGCAAGCTGCGTTGTTATTTTTATTTTCTTTGCGTACAAAAAGTATTCTTGTCGCTTAATAAAATTCAGATTGAACCACTGATGGCAGATGGACTATTTTGACGATCCTTTCATACTGGGTCTTCACAGTGGTATTTACTTGTCAGTCGATGGGACAGTCGCAAACCTCCCGGTTTTCATCCAAAATATCTTAAATTGTGTTCCAAAAACGAACAAAGCTTTTACGGGTTGGAACAACATGCTGGTAAGTGATTAATAACAAAACTTTCATTTTGGGGTGAAGTAACACTTTAACAATGTCCTTAGTACTTTCTAGGCCTTGAACGTGTCAGTTGTATTGCTGTCTATGCAGGGTTGCTATCAGCTCTCGGATTTCATCAAAAATATCTTAATTTGTGTTCCGAAGATGAATGAAGGACTTACGGGTTTGACATGAGGGTGAGTTATTAATGACAGAATTTTCATTTTTGGGTGAACTATCCCTCAGATATTTTCAAGAATGCTGGTAACCAAACAGTTTTGGCTCCCATGGACTTCCATTATGTGTTCAGTTATCAATATTCTTAAAAATGTCTTTTTTATCAGAAGAAGAAAGAAATTAATACGGGTTTGGAACAACATGAGTTGAATGAGTAATTATAACAGAATTTTCAATTTTGGATGAACGATCCCTTTAAGACATTATTATTATAAGTGTAATACCATGTCCTGGTGCAAACATAATGCAAGTAAAATAAGCTTTTCGGTTTAGGGAATCAAATTGAATTCAAAGTATCTGGCTTACCAAGTTCAGAGGGTGTAACAATCCACTGGAAGGTTTGGCTCTCTTCAGAGCAAACACACTGAGTGTAAGTGCAGCCTTTGCACGGCTGAGCTGTGAACTGCGGTGAGTCTGCCAGTGTGACCTTCACCTTTATGACAAGACAGAGATTTGTATAGTGGCAGCCTACAGGAAACAGTACAAACAAGTACAAACAAGTAAACACATTAAGGAGACTTACCATGATACATTTGGGGAGGTAGTTGAATACAGTGGCCTTGAGAGTGAACGTCTCCTCACGGATAACAGAGTAAGGGAGGGCGAGGCTCACAAAGAAGGGCTTGAAAACAGTGAGATTAGTCTTGGGGGCCACTCCAAACCCAGCAGAAGATGTGCAGAAAGCCCCTGCTGCCCATTTAGTGATGGTGTCCGGGACAGTCTTTGCAACGTCCACAGATCCTGATCGCCTGATGAATGAAAAAATATGAATTTTGTATTTTAAAAAGTTTTAAATGAAGCAGTTCTTAATTTTTTTTATTTTAAAATATATATATTTTTTGCATAATTAAATGGACTCATAACATATACAGTATTTACAGTACAGTAATACCATAGTAGTGTTGTCACGATACCAAAATTTTGACTTCGATACGATACCTGACTAAAATATCAGGATACTACTACTGAACCGATACTACGAAAAAAACATAGAACAATAGGAAAAGTAACTGAATAATAGATGATCCAAATGGAGATCATAGTTATTTTATCTATTAAAACAAAGCATTTCATCCCCCCCTTAAAAAAAAAACAATAATAATAATAATCACATGCCAGTGCCACTACACAAGATTATTACATTAAAAAAAATATATTTATCAAAAAGCATGTCTAATTAATTGAAATCATGAAACTTGCAGAATTTAACAGCAATTTATTAAAAGTTTAACAAAAATTATGTTGTTAAGGCCCTATGAAATATGTTTTATTACTTTTCTCAAATTCAGTTTTGTTTGTGAATCTCTGTTTTCCATTAATTTTCTCGATTCTATTTTAATTGTTTTATTTCATTTTAATAATCAAAAGCATGTCTAATGAATTTATAAAGGATAATTAGATTTGATAAAGAATTAATTTATTATAGGCTATTTCTTTCTTTCTTTTTTTTTCAGAAATACTGTGTTGTGTATTTGCAATTTTCTGGTAAATAAATTCTGGTAAATTTATGGTAATGCTTGTTCCTTAAATATTGTTTTAATAATATTTTTATTAGTAGTTGCAGTTCTAACTTTACATTACGTAATATATTAATATATTTCTGACTGTCACGTTAAAACGAACTTTTATTTTGACGGGTTGCTGTGAAGACCTTTAGGGTTTTCATTATATGACGATAGTTTTCCGCAAAAGAAACAGTAAAATGCTCATGAAGTGACTCTCGGAGCAGTTCTAGAGATTATGTTC
The DNA here is from genome assembly GCA_036247105.1 of Cirrhinus mrigala. Lineage (NCBI taxonomy): Eukaryota > Metazoa > Chordata > Actinopteri > Cypriniformes > Cyprinidae > Cirrhinus > Cirrhinus mrigala. The sequence continues at coordinate 15,209,068 of CM070021.1, forward strand.
ATGTACTCCGCGATCGTCACACGTATGTGCGTAGTAAAAGAAACTGCGCGTCTGCGCCATTCACTAACACAGACACGCAGAAATACGGCTGTTATTAAAATGCATTCTTAAAGTACCGGTACAAGTAAAATGCGGAATCGTACCATTTTTAAAAGCAGGGTATCGCAATACTTTTTAAATATCAGTATATCGTGCAACACACATACCCTACAGGTAAAAGGTCCCATATCCAGGTTTCTGGAAAGGATTCGCGGATCTTCTGAGCACGTCTTTCCACGTTTGAACCAAAACCCATCTCTGGTTGGACCATCCCTGGCCCAGCCAAGTCCATGCGCCCATTATCATCCACAATAGCTGTTTGAATTGAGAGTTTGTAAATACAAACAGATAAAAAGGCCATTTCCAAATCCTATTTTTTTAATTATTATTATTATATTTTAAATTTACTTACATTCTTTCATTAGCATATTATAATTACGACAAACAACAGGTGCTTTCACATCAGAGTTGGTAGCGATTTTGACTCCAACTCCCTAGGAAAAAGCAAATGTTACAGTATGTTATTGTGTGTAAGATGAACAGTGTATAGTGAGACACTGGAGGACCTCTAAAGTAAGAAATGGGAGATGTTTTGTATCTTACTCTAAAGATGTTGTAGACGTCATTTTTGTTGACGTAGTAAGGGAAATACATAGGAAGAATGGAGCGCTTGCGCCTCGCAGATTCAGCAAAATGGATCTCCCAGGGACGAGGACAGGCGTTAGGCTCCCACTCCTCAACATTGTACGGGTAACCTGACAAAATCTGGACTGGTAACATTCCAAGGACCTGTAGAATAATAACAGATGTTGAGCTGTAGTAGTGACAAGGCAATTTCCTAATAATCACAAAAAAAAAAAAAAAAAAACGTCATAAGTGTCCATGATGAAAAAATAAAAATCTGGTTTATAACATATGTTCCAAGTTTTATGTGATTTTTATTGATTCTAAAAATGTCTTGTGGTGTTTAAAGTGTGAATAAATATTGTTAAAATATTAAATAATATAAAATATTGTTAACCTAATGCTTGAGTTAAATTAAAAATTATATTCTTTTATTGAGCCTTTTTTTAAAATATAATATCAGGACAGTTGTATCATTTTTTTTACTTTACACTATGATATTTATAAATCATTTTTTACTCCTAAAAATCAAAATGAATCATTATTGAGAAATTAAAAATGCTTATTATTTAACTCATTTTTGCAAATTAATCAAATCTGATAATTATATTTAGTTCCATGTCCCTGACTCTTATAAAGATTAATTTACTAGTTACAGTTGTAATGTACATTATGCTTTAACATACAGTGGCTGCATTCAGCTCGGCATCTGGTCTCAACAGCAGCACACTCTGATCGATGGCCCGCACGGAGCACAGGGAGCCAGGACTGGCTTTCAGATTAAAAGATGTCTTCTCTCCAGGTAGTGCGGTGGGAGACGAGAACTTTAAGGATACCTGTAAAAGCAGAGGCACACTCTCATCACACATTAATGACAAAAAAAACACACATAAAAGCTAGAAGGACACAATGAGTTCTGAAAAGAGACTTCATGTGGGATTTTCTGACCTTGTTTGGCAAACATTCTTCAATGGGGAAGTTCATACTGTCTGCTACTGTTTCTCTATTAGGAAGAACTGTGTAAACCACCACCTGAGCGTATGGAGATAGAGCGGCCGTATTCTTCAGTAAGAATGTCAGTTCTCCTTTGTTGTCTTTTATGAAAGAGAGAGCATTTGTGGAAACAAAAAGGTGCATGGTAAACCACAATGTACACAGACCATAAAAATACACTTAGACAATAAGACAACAAAGTGATTGCTAATGTATAAGAGTTGTGTACCTTTTCCGGTGTTCACTTTCACAGACAGATGACCATTTTGAACCATGCTGCCTCTGGACAAGACCTGGAGTGCAGGTAGATAATTACTGTATGACAATTTATGTAATGCTGTGGAGTTCTACAGCTTCAATAGCATTGTGATTTTTTTTTATCATTTGTTTTCCTTTATGATAAAGGCTTCAAGATTTAGGAAACCTTAAAGAAAAATTCCGTTTTCTCTACCAAAAAAGATAGGAAACCATAGGAATTACAAGTATGTTCATTCCTGCTAATTATTTTCATATTATGTCAGGAATAAATGATCAATATTAAAAGTGTGGACTATTTTGTCTAAATCAATAAATACATGTTATATTATAACATTATAATAGGGCTGGGTTTTGACAAATTTCACGATTCGATTCAATTTCTGGTTTGATTCGATTCAACATCAATTATTTTGGTTGTATATCAGGAACAGTACAGTAAATATCTCAAGTCAGTTGCTAAATTACTATAATATTGAAGGTTAAAATTAACGGATTTGTATACAAACACTTAAATTACTTTCAATTAAGTTTTTATAATAATAAAGTTACAATTACAAAATTATACTTCTTCTCCAAATGTGACCCTGAGCCACAAACTTAGGACAATATTTGGCCGAGATCACAACTATTTAAAAAAAAATGGAATCTGAGGCTGCAAAAAAAAGTATTGAGAAAATCGCCTTTAAAGTTGTCCAAATTAAGTTCTTAGCAATGCATATTACTAATCAAAACTTAGGTTTTGATATATTTACGGTAGGAAATTTACAAAATATCTTCAAGGAACATGATCTTTACTTAACATGATTTTTGGCATAAAAGAAAAATCTATAATTTTGACCCATAAAATGTATTTTTGGCTACTGCTACAAATATACCCGTACTATTTTTGACTGGTTTTGTGGTCCAGGGTCACAAATATAAACATTGAAATGGTGGCTGTTTCTTTAAACATAAATTAAACATTGAAAAACAGTAAAAAATTATAATGAATATGACAGACAGATTTAGTGAAATGCTCCTCTCTAGTGTGTTTTTGGTCAACAAATATAGTTTTTTTGAGGTAAATGTGAAAACACGTGACATATTGTTTAAGAGCTGTTCATATTGATTATTTGCGTGGTTCAAACACTGATTGAGTTGTACTCTTTCTTTTAACATACCTTCTTATGTTTATACATGTTTATTTCATGCTGACTGAAACTGCTATTAAAAAGGGAAGGAGATGATTAGTTCATATGCGCTTCACGCTGCCACTTCTTTCGAACTGAGGTGCTACAGCGATCTGTCACTCAACATTAAAAAGCGCCAAAATGGTATTTATTGTTTCACTATTGTAATAAAATGGACAGAATTTGAAAGCTTAGACTTATCAAAAGTAACAAAGCACAAAGCTTATTACGATTGATTGTATGGGAGGTGTGCTACAATGTTACATTCATTAACTGAAAACAGAACAGACTAATCGATTCTTGGGATTTAAGTATCAATATCGTTAAGTAAAAATGTGAATCGATTAAAATCGAGAAATCAATATCTTTTACCCAGCCCTACATTATAATATACAGTACTGTATCATAAACTGATATTCAAATGTATTTTTAAAATGTAAATTATTTTTCAATTTGTTTTTAAAATTAAATGTAAGTGGTGGGTATTATTCTAAATGTAACAATAGGGAAAATGAGCATAAACAATTACATTTCTAAGTTATATATAATTTAAGGTTCCAATGTAAACCTACACAGATAATCAAATAAATCTTTAATATTGGCTAATATGGTACTGGTACTGTATATCACGATTCTTTAAAACATGTTGAGCAATAAAACAACTGAGCAAGCAATTGATGGACAAACAGTGTTAGTGTTAAACATACAATATAGAAGAAATCCAACGTTTTCTGGCCTGTTTTCAGCGCACTGCCCTGAATGATGTAACTGGCCGTCACTGTTGCATCACTGTTACAGCTGAGCTTCTCTGGAGCCTTCGTCAACATCAGGAAACTTTTGCTATTGGAGTGAAAGGGTCTTACGTAGTGATAGCCTGACGGATAATATCTATAGGCTTCAAAATCCATCCGTTCTCTACCTCCCTTATGATGGGCCTAAAAAAGATTGCAAATCATCAGTATACTGTATTATATACATAAACATCATGTTAGAAAACCAAAACACCACTAACCCGTAATTCCACGGGTAATTCTGACCAACTTGAAGAGTTAAAGGAGAAGCGTGCAGTGCCACTGATGTCTGTCGTCAGTGTCATATTCACACTTTTATCACCATAATGTGCATATAGAATCACCGGCTCATTTTTCATCACACTGGACTGTGAATTAGTAACCACAACCTGTTTAAAAACCATGTAGAAAAAAACAAAATGATTAGCTCACAAACAAAAGTAACACTCCCTTTACACAATGTGGCTCAATAATTAATAGCAAAGCTAATGAACTCAGCTGGCTGTTACCTTTCCCTTGAAGGCCATGCCAGGTCTGTATGTATCTGGTGTGTCCTCAAAGTGAACATTGACATAATCATTGGTAAACACAGCTGAAGTGGAACCCTGCATAGTTAGCCCTGGAGGAACAAAAGACCATGTTTCATTACTCCGTTTTGGAGAATAAAAGTGGGTAACAGCCATTAGTTTTACACTCTCACCTGTTCCAGATTCTTCCACGTTACAGTTCACTTGGAAAGATCCTCCTGAAGACAAGTCAAATTCTGTCATATTTATCACTCGAGATCCACAGCCAGTCTTGTCAGTCTGAATGAATAAGAATGAAAAGAAAATGGTTATTTAGACTATGTTGCAATATGGCCCCCTGCTCTCCCCATATACACTTTATATAACCACTTTATTTAACCCTAATTCCAAAAAGTTGGAATGTTGTGTAAAAAGTAAATAAAAAATGTAAATAGCATTCTGTTTTATCTTACATGTTTCCCAACTTATTTGGGATTGGTGCCAACTGAACTAATGTAATTGCACGTTAATTACAAATAAATGAAATGATGAATGTTTTATAGTTGAAATTATTATTTTAAAAAATTATATATATAAAAGTGCTTTTTACCCACTAAGTAAGAATTAAAAGGTAACAGTTTTGTGTGTGCAGAAAGTAACGCACCTTCATTGAATATTTCTTGCATACGTTAACCATGTCAGGGAGAGGTCTCCTCCAATAGTAACCATAGCTCTGCACACACACTTCAGCATTCACAGACCCCAGCACAGGCTTGCCATAAGTGTATCTAAAGATAGTGAAAAAAAGTATTTTATCAGGCTGAACATATCACTGAAACACAGGTATGCACCTTTTTTATCTGTAAGGAAATTGACATTATTCGTAATAAATTCTTACTTTGCACAAACTTTCAGAGTGACCTCTTTGTCCTGGTTGGTTATAACAGATGGAAAATCGATGTTGACTTCATATTTTGGCAGAACTAAAAGATACATGTGGAAAAAAATACTTTAAAAAAATTTCAAAAGCTGATCAGTAATGGACTGACAAAAGTTAAATCCTGGTTCTGACCATATTCTTTAATTTCAAAGCCGTGTGATATTTGTTGGTTTTTATCATCCCAAGCATTGATTGTGTAGAAACCCTGAGCAGCTTCTGGAGACATGGAGTGGGACAGGTCCAAAATGCCAATCCTTGTGGTCCGATTCAACCACTGACCAATGCGATTTGAATAAGGGTCCTAAAGAACAGTGGCACATAATGAAAAAGCCTACAGAATCGAATTTCATTTAAATAAAGTAACAAACAATAAACAGGTTGTGGCTGCTTGAAGGATTTTACCTGGAGTTCTATAGTTCGAAACTGCAAGAGAAAGACAAAAGAAAATAATTTTAGTTGGATCAAAAGAACATTCATATATTTTGCATGCACTTCAGTTAAAAAATAAAATAAAATAAAATAATTTTTTACATAAATTCAATTAAATTTACCACTTGACTGCGAGGCAATAAATTGGAATCCAGAGACACAATGCGAAATTTAACTGGGGAAGAAAAAACGTGAGACAGAATATTTACACACACAGTACAGTACGCAATACAGAAAGACTCACAGGCTCATATTAATAAGAACAAATGAGTAATGACAACTTAAACTATTTTGGAATAATTTACAGAGAGAAGTATTACTTGTTTGTCCAGGCTTGTAGATAGGCCTGTCTGATTGGATGAAAAGAAGATTTTGAGGGGGATTTATGAGGATCTTAGTGGTTTTGTTCAGGTTCAGTGTTTTACCCCCACGGATTACAACATCGACGGATGCCACAGACTCCGCAGTGACTACAGGGACCTGGAAGATACAAATAAAAAAAATATTAAGCGTATAACTCCACTTACAGACTATAGACTATAGGTTTGAAAGCAACATCAAGACTGCAGAGATCACTGAACAATTCAGAATATGCAAGATGAATGATAAATGCAAGTTTTAGAGTTTTATTTGAACATTAACTATGCTATATGTCTAATTATGGATAGGCTCTTTAAATTTATAAGAGTTGCGCAGACAGGATGCAGGAAAGGGGCATGACCTCCATAACACAGATAACAACATACATAAGATTGAGTATACTGACCTTAAAAGGGACACATTTGTAGAAATCTTTTTTAATGGAGCCCTGCTGTAGAATGGTCAGGTTGTGATTGTCAGTCCTCAGAGTTACCACTATAGAAAGCGGTTCACTGGGCTCATGGACATGTGCACAGAGAGTCTCTGTGCTGCCACCCACCGCCTGGGAAGTGACTGTCACCAGGTATATGCTGAAAGAAGACACAAAGAAATACATTCAGAGACTTGCTTAAACCATACAATGACAATAAAATGCTTTTTTATCATAGCTTTAGTGTTGCATGAGCCTAGGGTTGTTTTGGGTTAATGCACAGTTGAGGAAGTGACTCTGAATTTCTTTAATTGTGATTGGATTGAATGAAAAAAAAAAAATGTAAATCCTATATAAGTGGCTGGTTCAATATAAATGTGGCACTATTATAAATGACCTTAAAAAGAAAGGAATACATTTAACCAGATACATATAGTGTTATGTTTCAATATACTTTGAATAAATACAGCATAAATATAACATTTATATTTTACTTTTTGACTACCAGTCAAAAGTTTGTAATAACTACAATTTTTAATGTTTTTGAAAGACGTCTCTAAGTCACCAAGGGAGCATTTATTTGATTAAAAATACAGCAAAACAGTAATGTTATGAAATAGTATTACAATTTAAAATAACTATTTTCTAGTTTAATATATTTTAAAATGCAATTTATTCCTATGATGGCAAACCTAAATTGTCAGAAACTATTACTGCAATCTTCAGTGTCACATGATCCTTCACAAATCACACTTTTCACTTTTTTATGACATAATAAAATAACACTTTTGATAAACTTAATGTGTCCTTGCTGAATAGAAGTATTAATTGTTAAAAAATGAATCTTGAAAGTTTTTATTCCACAATAATTTTCACAAAAATATTAAGCTGTACTGTTTTAATGATCCATTAAATTGTAATAATATTATAAATTACCATTGATGCAGTATTGGTGAGCATAAGAGATTAAAAAAAAAAAAAAACATGTAAAAATGTTTTAACTATTTCAAACTTTTAACCAGTAGTGTAGTTATATATTATAGGCCTATATTGTAAGTAATTAAGTAGTAAACTGCATTAACCATTAATCATTAATCATTAAAGTTATGTGACACTTGGGACTTTTATGCATTGCAAACAATAAAATTAAGGCAAACAATACAAAAATAAAATACATTAAAGGTCCTGGAAACTTTTAACAGGAAGTGAAACTGAAAATGAAATAAAATAAAATAAAATAAAATAAAATAATACATTTTGTAACCATTGCTCCTCATTTTAAACTTAATCTTAAATCTTAAACATTTTAAACTATTAAAATCCACATTGTAAAATTTCTTATATTTAAAAAAAAAAAAAAAAAAGAAAAAAAAACATGTAAAAATGTATAAATGTAAAAACTATTTCAAACTTTTAACCAGTAGTGTGGTTATAGATTATAGGCCTATATTGTAAGTAATTAAGTAGTAAACTAATAAAAGGTAAAGCTTTATAATTTATTGGGCATTCCCAGAATTCCCTGCACAACTTTCAGTTATTAGTTTGGCATTAATTAGTGTAATGTGTGATACTGATGGTGCTTTGTGTTTGTATGGGTGACACTGTCTCTTCACGTTGTTATTGAGTTGTTGGATAGGTTAATATCGCTTTAACCCACACATTTAATTAATAGCATATTATAATATTTTTTAATTTAAAATACGTTCACCAAAATGCTCCCCATAATACTTGCAACATCGTCACCGTGTCTCTCTTCCGGTAAGTTTTACCGTAAATCTAAAAATAAACTGTTTACTGTTTGTTTCGTGTGAAAACACAAAAGTGCAGTTGTCCTAAACTTTTCATCACTGCCTACTGTAGTTGTGGACATTCGTCTGGTCCTCAATCTGCGGTTTTCCTCATCACTCAACCTTCTGTAATCTGGCGTTCGTGAAGATAATAATCATAAAGGTTCTTACGGATCGGTGGCTCCACTCGTTAACGAGCATTGTAGCAGCAGCAGCAGCGGCGGCAGTAGCGACAGCAGCATCCTGAGCAGTTAGTCCGGCACATGCGCAGAAAACTCGCCCACTGATCCCATCATACAAGAGCGCACTTTTATACACCTCTGCCTCCTCCCTGTCCTACCACACCAAGGAAAGTTGAGCAACTGGTATGAGGAGTAGCCTACTATAATTTGGGATCAACATATCTCCTCTTGTGTTGTAATAAGTAGACAGTGATTCACTGAAGTGTCAAAAGGCTGAATAAATTTCACTTTTTTTGTTCTTTGCAAAGATTACTTTGACAAACAAACTGTATTGATCGTTAAAGTTATGTGACACTTGAGACTTTTATGCATTGCAAACAATAAAATTAAGGCAAACAATAAAAAAAAAAAAATAAATAAAATAAAATACATAAAGGCCACATTAAAGGTCCTGGAAACTTTTAACAGGAAGTGAAACTGAAAATGAAATAAAATAATACATTTTGTAACCCTTGTCCCTCATTTTAAACTTAATCTTAAATCTTAAACATCTTAAACTATTAAAATCCACATTGTAAAATTTCATATATTTTAAAAACTATGATAAGCTTTAAAAAGTAATATACACAGCACTTATTAAATAAATTAAATTAAAATTGAAATTATTAACCTTGAAATCTTTTTTACCAGACAGTCATGATTTATTTCTGTGACTTGTTTTAAAACTATTAAAATGCATTGTAAAAAATATTGTTATATTCTGAAAGACATTATAATCTTAAAAAGTAAATAAATAGGTGAGCCTGTGAAAAAGATCTAAGGACATTTTCTCTCATTCGTCTACAAGTCAAATATTTATTAAATATTATTTATTAAATATTTATTCTATAATATAATAGTCAAAATATTATTCAACATTTGTATTCCTTTCAGAAATAACCAAATTATAATTTGTGTTAGTATATTTTGTAGTAAGTAATGGATACAGCATAAAATTAATTAATTACTTTAATTTGTTAACAGTTAAAGAGGTGTGACTTGGCATGCAAAGTGGGGACTGAACCATTAACGAAATCTCCAGAAACGCCCTAAAATACATGCAGTGGAACATTGCTCTTTTTGAATTTTTGATACATACATTATCAAGAGCCCTAAAACCAAGTTTTGAAACATATTGGGATTGTGTCATGCATGAACAAAGACACATTACATTTCGTATATATGTTTGAGGGGGTGTTGTTCTCACAAATGGAATAAACTAGGATGGGGTGAGGAAAGCTTTTGTTTTTGAGACGCTACACCTCTAACTCGGTGATTCAATAACGGACTAGATAATTAGTGAGGTGTATTTTCCCACTTCCTGCTAAACGGGTTATAAATTATTTGTATTTCTTTATTTGAGAGATTATGTAATCCGGAGACTTTGGTGTACTAATCTTGCTGTTGTTTTTCACCGATGGCCGTGCCAAAGACAGTGCCCAGTCTGTTAGTCACAAGCTTATGTGTGTCAGCAACCAAAATGCAAACAAGTGGGAATAAATTCCCAGCTGTACTCTCAAATTCTGAAAGGTGACGCACACAGATCATTTCACAACAAGGAGCAGCTTTCCTAGCAACTACCACCCACTGGATAAATAAAACAAGTTTTTAACCTCAACCGCACAAATATTGACAAGGAGTCAAATTCTTATTCTTAACAGTGTTTGAATAATCTACACAAATCTGTTCATTGTTAACCAAATGCAAATTTAAATAAGGACTAAACAAATAAAAATACAGAAAGGCCTATAATACATGCAATATTTCATAATTCACAGATACAGTTTTAGGTCATTTAATTACAGAATATTTGGTGACTTTGGTATTTTCGTACGTTGTTAAATTTTAAATTTGTTTTGTAACAGTTGCATCACCAAGAAGCAGCTGTGCCATGGCTTCCTTATTAGGTATTTGCACTGGACTGTCAAATACAATAACATAAACATATTTTTCATGCAAACCTCAGGTTATTCTTCTATTACTTTTTAAAATATTGTTTTTCTAAATGTCTCAAGTATATTAATATATTCTGCTCACTGGTTACAGCCTAAACAATCAGACTTCACACTGAAGATTAGAGTTTAAGTTAACATTTAACAGAATTTAAAGCAAGAAAAAAAAAAAAAAAAAAAGACTCAATGACTTAACCCTTGTGATCTGTTGAAAATTTTTAAGCCTTTAAAATGCTCTCATTACGCTGTATTATCACCAAATATTTTTTTGTCAATCTTTTTACATTATCTCAACAAATTTTAAGTTGAGATCAAATTTGAGTTCTGAGTTTTTTTTTTTACTTTGCAGTTTTTTAGCAGAAAAAAAACTATTTATAGATAACTTTGGCAATATTTACTCAAATACTGAGATGCATGAGTTCTGCATGATCATAGGCCTCAGAACTCATGCATCTCAGTATTTCAGTTCCAAAAAGAAATACAAAACCTGTGTTAACTGAAAGAAAACAAGTTGAAAAAAAAGATTCAGTCCAATATGTGGTAATACTTGTATCATAACAAGACATTTATAAGCAATTTTTCATAGGCCATTCATTTTTAACACTGCAAGGGTAACAAGGTGGGGGGAAAAGTCCCACAAAAACATACAAAAATTAGTATTATTATTTTTTATTGATTTATTTATTTATTTATTTATTTGTGAAGCCTGCATGAGCAAAGTCAGTAGGTTTTTAACAGCATTTGTGGGGAAAAGAAAACCCTCTCCGGGTCAAAATGATTGGAACACAGCATTGCAACTCAAGTCTGTTAAAATACAAAGTTAAGAAATGTTATTTATCATATGAATGTTTGTTAATATTTATTATTCAATATATTCAGTATTCTGAACATGTGCGTCAGACAAAAAAAAAGGCTTTGCCAGAAGCAAAGAATTTTTCCCAAAACGATCTTATTTTCTTCAGGCTTCCACAGAAAGCTTCTAAAATAAAGGCATAAATAAAGCAATCTCTGTCAATTGTGAAAGTCAAATGTGAAACAATGTGTTTTTTATAAACTTCCATTTCAAACAACATACATGTTTTTTTTTTTTTTTGATGGTTTGGAAGGAAAGCTCATTTCCTCAAGCTTAACAGCACACAGTGACTGGGTGTGGTATTTAGACGTTCTGAATAGATTTGTAAGGATTCAGCAAATAATGCGCACTGGAAAACAAGCAGCGCAGTGCTGAAGCGGAGTACTTCATATAAATCTCACACCTGTCAGCTGTCATCTGTTGAAAAGTGACAACAAAGAGCTGTCAAACACACTCCTTCCTCACCTTTGTTTTGCAGGTTACATGCCTGAACACTGTCAAAGAACAGTAACAATCCCTCTGCCTTTGCTGCATGTTTGCTTTGCATTTTACACATCTTAGAATGCAAAAAAGGAGGGTTTAACGTTTTCAAAAATTAGAGTAGAAAGATATTTTTTATAAATATGAATAAACACTTTATATTATTCAAAATATATTAAAATATGAGTACAAATGAGATGAAAAAATATAGCTTGTAACGTATAAACTCACAGTGTGAGCTTCAGTGGGTTTGCAAGTACAAACTGTTGATTCATATATTCTTAAATTAGATAACAATAAAAGTATGAGCAGTGAAGAAAAAATGTATCTCCACCTCCAGGTTTTGGAAAACCTATGACACACCAGCCTTCCCTGATTACAGCAATTAATACACCATAATTAGGCTTAAGTACATAAATAAACCTCTTAGAGTACAATATGTGCTTTTGTAATTAAAAAAGAGGAAATCATTAAATTTCATGTTTGTAAAATGGCTTCTACCAGTGGCAAATAAGAAAGTGCATCAAGTATTATTCAAATGTCAATATTTTAATAAAGGTAAAGATAAAAAAATAACAATTAGCTCTCTTGTGACATTTTTTTTTCAGTCACTGTCTGTATAAAATCAGACTCTGTAGTTTGTGTCTGGCTACACTAAATAAAATAGTAAGTTGGCAGTTGTCTGATCTGATGAAATAAAATCATTCATCTTTCTCATGCAGAAAATGTGTGATTTGTGTGTGTGTGTGTGTGTGTGTGTGTGTCTGATATCACTGTGAGCAGTGATAAGCTAAATATTTTCCTTTTAAACCCCATATTATTCCCCTCAAAACCCCATCAAAATACATAATTCCTTTAGAAAACAGACCACACTCCCAGAGCGCTTTCACGTCTCGAAATCTCACAAACTGATTACTCAGCCTTGATATATTCTCTCATTTAAACGCTATTTTAAAAAGGGAGAAATTATCATAATTCCCCACTAATTACAGATGTAAGAGTATAACTGGCACCTTAGCAACAGAATTTCTTACAACCCATGTGTGCATTTCTAATGTTACCCCAGATAGAACATAAAACATTAATGGGGGCAGGATTCTTTGCAAGCTGGTGATGAAATTATGGTGTAACCTTTATCAATGTACCAGAGTCTTCATGGCAGCGAAGCAAGGATGGATATCACAAAACAGCTATTCTTACTGCAAATGTTGTTATGATGACAAATCACAAAGAATGAAATGAAAAAAAATGGCAAAAGATGCTAAAAAATAAAACATAAAATGATTTTCCTCTGACAGATGTGAAAGGCACTAGACTGCAGTGGAGTGTCATTGATAGATAGAGGGCACTCACAATCTGAGAATGACCTCGTTCTTGTTCAGAAAACACAAGATTAATGTATTTTTTACACATCTTCAGCATGTGCATTTGGGACATAACAATAAACTTTATTCAGAAATGAGTTGAAACATGACATACTCTGGAAATAATATTCATTTTAAACGTCTCGTGTGCATGCAAATTGATCATCCATTGCAAGAAAAAATTGTTAAGTTGAAGAAGATCAAAAAACGAAGAGCCCCGGTAACAGGATGAGGAAATCAGCGAGAGAGAAGTATTCACTTTGACTTGGCAACAGGGCAAGAGGTGGTTCAATCATTTGTAGTTAGTTTCACACAGTGAGAGGTGTGCAATGGAGCTAAGCATGAGCTCAAAACAGAGTTTTAATATAATAGAGTATGAAACTAAAATGTCTGATAGGTGATCTAAAAATTCATGCTTTAATATTTCAACATTTCTCTAAATTAGTCATTGTGTTATCTAAACTAAACTTACTGTATATAACAATGCGTTGAAATGCAATAAGTATCATTTTGTTATATTTACATATTGTATTATTTTGTGCTTTTTTGTGGTGAACAGGGCATAATTACTAGTGAATATTTTTCAAAGTGTGTAGTCAACTTCTGTATGTATAGACAGAAACCTTACAGTTTATCGAAAACATGTTGAGATGCCAATAGCGGGGCATGTTGTCACACTATATGATGCAAGTTGTCAGTGAAATCTCCATTAAACAATTCATGAAACAGAAACATTAAAAAAAAAAAAAAAAAATGAAACGCAAAGCAGAAATGTAAAAGAACACACTAAAGTTTTAGGTTAAGTTTTTTTTTTTTTTTTTTGAGAGAGAGAGAGGGGACTTATATGCTTATTAAAGTTGCATTCAATAGATAAAAAAATACAGTAAAAACAGTAATATTGTGAAACATTATTATAATTTAAAAAAAATCTTTTCTATTTAAATATATTTTAAAATACAATTTATTATTATGATGACAAAGCTGATTTTTTTCAGCAGTCATACCTCCAGTTTTCAGATCCTTCTGAAAGTATGCTGATTTGCAGTTAAAAAAAAAAACATTTTTATTATTATTATTATTATCAATTAATCATTATCAAAACAGCATAATATTTTGCGGAAACTATTATATAATATATTTAGAATTCTTTAATCAAGTTCAAATGAAAATGTATAATAGTATAAAAGTGTCTTTAGTGTCACTTTTGATCAATTTAATACATCCTTGCTGAATAAAGTATTAAGTTTTTTTTTTTTTATTAAATCTTACTGCAATAAAATTATTTAATGCATTAAAATAATGTGTCGGCTTGCCCCAACGTGACACCCTTGTCCAGAAAACACACTTCAGCCATTATGCTTAGCTACTTGACACCTGTCCGAATGTGTGCTAGATTTCAAACAGCTACAGAATAAATCTGGTGATATTCTAATTTTAGTTTGAAGGACAGAATTCACCCCCACACACAAAATATAAAACATCTTTGAACTGGAACCAACATACAAAACCACAGCTAGAGCAACACATACATTTGTGTAATTGGTTTTGTGACTCGAAACCCTGTTGTTTCAGAGATACAGCCTTTGTGACAACTTCTCAGTGTGACAACTAGCCCCGGTCTCCCTTATACAGAGGTGGAAGTGTGGTGCAAATAAAAACAAGCTAATGAGTGTTTTTACAGTACAGCAAAAGTCTCGACTTTTTTTTTCTTTTTTTTTTTTTCTTTTGCAAACAATGGTCTTAAAGATGAAACCTCATTATACATGTCCAAAGCATAAACGGATCAGGACAAATGTGGCAACAAAGTTTCAACTCGGGCAACATTCCAGCAGGTCTGATGCAACAGGGCTGCAACAAGAGTTACATCTCCATAGTGTAATATAGTGTCCTTCCTCGTCGCATGTGGTTAAATAGTGCTTTACAAGGGTCTCTGTGCTTAGATTTGTGCTTCGATAGACACCCAGTCTGGTTTTGGCAACCTGGACCCACTTTAATAATCATCCGAATTGACTTATCCTCTACATTTCAAAAGAAAATACACTTCTAAATCGCGAATGCAGTGAACTTTGTTCAAAATCAAGCGGGACATCACAGAGTTTTGCTGGCTGATCTACGGACTCGAGGTTGAAGTTCGGATTGAACTTGTGCCGTTAGTTTGGACTCTGCGCTGAGGGGCGCGGCGGCGGATGAATACGAGCTCATGTGATGCGGTTACTGTTTGGTTTGACGTGATACTCCTCTGTTCTCCAAAACTTTTGAACGATTTATCGTGTAACCGATCAGTCTCGACATCAAATGAAGAAGAGTGAGACAATGTTCTGCTAAATTGAAAACGTGAGCTCCTCCACTGCGGTTTACTGCGCTCACAGAAGCTCTTCAGACCGGACCACCACAGCACGATGGAGTAAGTGTCAACTTCCATTCAGACTTTTATATGAGCTGCAACTTCCTGTGACAGAGTTTATCTCAGTTTAACTAGTTTTCAGAGTTTCTGAACTTCAAGAATAACCTACAGAAATGTATAGAGATTGGGTTTAATCATGACGTTTTGTTTGAAATTGCACTTAAAACTGAGTTTCTACATATTTTCTGTACTCTTAACAAGATTATCAACATTTTTGAATAATATAGCATAATGCTCTATTTTCAGGCATTTTTGATGCCTTTGAGGGGGTTTCTAAAACACAATATCGTTTTATAGTTTTAATTACATTTAATTAAAGTATACACTGTGTAAACTACAGTATAAACATGCTTTTGAATTTTGAACTGTAAAAAAATATATCTACATTTTAATTATGCAGTCAATATTTTAAGGCTTAACTTTAACCTCTGTTTCACATTTGGCACTCAACATGACTAGAGGTGTCATATTACAGAATAACAAATCAGCTCTAGCAAAAGGTCAAATCCACATTTGAAGTTTAGCTTTATTTTTAAATGATTAAAACATATTGTGCTCTATCCTATCAATTCAGTCAATTTAGGTTAAAATAATTGATTTATGTAATTAAGGATTTTCAAGATAGTCTGTGACCCTGTGTTTTTATCAGGAATAAAGTGCAGTTACTTAAAATTAAATGTTTGAGCATGTGTTTTTATTAAAATTTTTAATGAAAAGCGGAATTAACAATTGCATTTTAATTTTTTTTGTTTGTTTGTTTGTTTTTTTTTTTTATTTTAATACAGGTTTCAGTTTTTCGCATCTCTTTCCTATATGAGGCATTTCTTCGATTCTCATGCGTTGTACGCAATTCACCATTTCAACCGAAATACAGCAAATTGTGGCGGCATAGATTATTCCCAGGAAGACTCCCCTCATTTGCACAGCCGGCTTAAGAGCTCGCTCTTTCCTACTGGCTAACGAAGGCCAATCAGAGGCGGAGGGAGGAGTCTGTACAGACGTAGGACTAAATTGGTAAGCAGTACGACACTTTTATTTTGTCCGATTGTTGGTGGGAACCGCACTGCAGCGTATGTGTTAATGGCGTACAGTAAGTAAAGCAAATATTTTGGTGATGCACATCGTTTCATCTTTTTTTTTTTTTTTTCTATTGCTACTTGCATAGTTTAACAGAAAAATACATAGCTATTCATAGATCATTTGCGCAACCATGCATGTTGAAAATATTTCATCTGAATGTTCGCATGATGCTTTTATTGAACTAATTGGCTTGTTTTTCTCTACAGATTGGATGACAAAAACTTTTGACGCTTACCCAAACTCAACTTCCACGGAATCCTCTCCTGGTTCCTCTATCCCACCTTCACCTCTGGAGCATGATGTCCAAATGCCCTCCGACTTGGAGGTTATGACCACTCTTCTTAAAGAAGAACTGGCTCAACTGGAGGATTATTACCTGTATGAATCAACACCTATGAAATTGGAGAAATGGCAAAAATGTGACAAAAGCTTACAAGCTATGGCTACGCAGTCATACTATCAGTTACCCTGCGCTTCGTACAATGTAAACCAATCTGAAACAAATCCCAGGCTGGTTTCCCTGGCAACTGGAGATCTCGACCTCCGAGGCTTCTGTGGGGGCTCCGTGAGCCGACCGAAAATGTCTCGCCCCGGCCCCTACAGCTACATTCGGACACACTGCAATAGCCAAAGAATATCAACGAACGGATGTAAGGACGTCGAGGTGTTTGAGAAGGAAACGTGGACTTTCAAAGGGACTCATTCAGGTTACACAGAGCTGGCTTTCGACCAGTGCTCTGTCGACAAATCCTTCGGAAAGAGCCACACGAGTGCGAAGAAGGTTCGAGAATGTGCCATACTGTTGAAGGAAGAAGAGAAAAGTTGCTTCACGGAAGACGTGTTTTACCGCGCTGAGATGATGAGAAGTTACGATCTCGGTGGCTCCCTGGAGCCCCACCACAGGCGGGAGGGCCAGAGCCACGGGATGAAGATGCTCGGCCACGACGGGATCTCCATGCCCATTTTGCAGTGCGCCGAGAGCGAGAGCTGTCCGCCGTATAAACAATCCGAAGTAGCCGAGTGCTACTTTCATCAGATTACTGCCAATTTAGAGCCATATCACGGCTTCATGAATGAAATCGATCAGCCAATCAGAACTGGGGCTGTCGATATCCAGAACAATGACTACTTGCACCACGAATGCCTTGGGGATCAAAGCTTTGAATGTCTGTCCGGAGACAGTGTCGGGTCCTCTTTGGAGCTGCCTGTCCAGAAACCGCTACAAAGGTCACGGGAAAGTCAGTGTGTGTTTAAACCAGATGTTAAAGTAGGTTCCTTAGAGAGAAACCATGGAGAACGCAAGCAGAAGAAGAGGGATCAGAACAAGTCCGCCGCGCACAGGTACAGTACCCACCTTTTTTTGGCTTTTTTAGTCCTTAGTTAGTTCATAAAAAGTAAGCATGTTCTTCAAAACGAGCAGAAAAGCTGAACCATGTTATTTTATTCCACAAATGTTGCCTAAAAAACAATAGGTACCGTCAGCGTAAGAGGGCGGAGCAGGACTGTTTGGAGGAGGAGCTTCATGGTTTGGAAGGGCGGAACAGAGAACTTCGGGACAAAGCAGAATCTGTAGAGAGAGAGATTCAGTATGTGAAAGATCTCCTGATTGAAGTCTACAAGGCTCGCAGTCAGCGCTTAAAAGAGGATTCCAGTGCCTAAACCGTCTCTTACCAGCATTTCACTTATACCAGGCTCTGACAGCATGTTTTTATGCTCTAAATAGTTAGTAAAAAAAAACAAGAGCTCATGTATTAAAACGGTCGTGTTTTTCCAAAGCGAAAGCCGCATGGTTTTATGAAACTGAGAGCATAATATCTGAAGCACTGTGATGATAGCCTTGAATACATTCTAATGACCTAGCTTGGTAATTCAATTTACAGCGATATAGCTGAACGTCAAGATTTGACTGAATTTCACATGGGACGTTGCATTTCTTTAACCCTACTGGTTTGTTTTAGTGAACACAATCTCTGTGCTACTTTTATTGAAGGATATTCTGTACAGGCTTGCTCCGTTCTTTATTTATCAACAGCACAACATAATGAGAATTTGTAATAATGTAGCGACATGGTCAGAATTCTTCTTATTGTAATAATGCAAAGCACTGCAATGTAAAATGTCACTACCTTTTTGTTATCTGTCTCTTTTTTTTTGCTTTCTATTTGTGTAATATTATATTTAGAATACAGGAGAAACAGCTTTTGCGGTTCTAATTAAATTGCTTTAAAGTATATTCTACATGAAGGTTTATAGCATATTAATGACTGATTTTTTTGGCTCAGGTATGGAATGCATGTCTAATACATTGAAAAGCATGTTGGGTTACAATTTATTGCATGACCCAAAATATGAAAATGAATGCTTTTGTGCATTATGACAATATGTAGAATTTTCATTTTGCCCATTTGTTTTATTCTCATTAACATAGTGCTTTAAAAAATTTATATGTGCTTTGTTTTTTTCTTTTTGATTTAGAATCAGTGTATGTAATCAGTATGAGATTGTTTTTATGCAGGTTTGCGGAAAACAATCACTGTTATTTGCTACAGGACTTTAAAATTCAGAAGAATTTGAATGACTTCAACTTATTTAAACAGGTGCACATTACTAAAGTAGTATACTGTGCCTCTGAAAACAGACGAGCGTAGCAAATCTGAATGCATTTATTCTGCAGGTTCTAATGTGTTTCAGAATCTACCAACACTTGATTAATAAATACAAATTATATTGTGCAGTAATTCTTATTTTTGGTTGATTCAAATGTCAATAAATGATTCTTAAATATTTTATGAATATTGTGATGAAGAATTATTTTTGCACTTGCTTAAACACACATACACATGATGATAATTGAAAAAGAACAGTATATTAAAATAGACACCACTGGTGGGAAAAAAAATATATTTTTTTCCCCCAAGGCATTCAAAGGCAAATATGTAAAACTGATGAAATTCCACTATAAATAGTAAAAATCTATCAAAACATTTGGAACTTTTTTCCTTCGCATTTGATAGACCTTTTGAAAGAAAGGGTGATAAAGTTTTTGACCTGATAATTCACCAGTCGATCTCTCCGCTTCGGGTATATTGTATTTATCATTAGTGTATACACATACATTTTATTTTGAATTGTAATATTAAGTATTATTTACAGTTTCAATATTCAAACTAACGTGCTTACAATATTTTTCGTCTTTCGATCAATCGACGGCAAACTGCTGTCGAACTGCTCCTCTTTTATTGATACTATACAACCAATTCTAATTATGATTTCTCCATCAAACTTCAAGCACGTTAGACGTGTTTACGACTGGCTGTAATGTGTGATGTGGCCTCACGATGGCATCAAAGGAATAAATAAGACGGCAGGCAGCGCTCTTCCTGTTATGTTTGGCGAGAGAAACCCAGCCGCTTTATTTCAGTCAGTATCACAGCGCTCACAGCCTATATACTGTATTACAATGAAATGTTTATGGAAAAATTTAAAATGCAGTTGGAAAAATTATGTGAACCTCTAATTTACAACGGAGTTCTACAGAAAAATCGATCCTAAAATTTAAATTGTTCTTATACTAATACACTAATGCAAAAATTATATTTCGAAGTTGTAAATAAAGACGATTAGCCTGTATATTCTCAGTTCGTTTTTACAAGAAAATACTATTTACTAGCAATTTCTAAGTGAAATTATGTTTTTGAGAGACTTTTTTTAACGTATATAAATATAGAGATTAAATATCACGCACGCAAATAACACATTTCTCTTTTTTTCTACGTGATAAATCGATAAAGTCCTCAAAAATGCATATTAGGAAGTTTCCAAACGAGAAGTCTAATTAAGCAGAATTCTATCTAAATGTAGTCATCTTAATGTGGCGAAATTGCATTCTTGTTTTGACTCTGATTTAGCGGTTTTTCAGTTTCTCAAAGCGAGCTAAGTTGATATAGTGTAAAATTTAGATGAAGAATAATATTATGAAATAATAAAATATATTTTAACATTTTACATTAAAAAAAATAATAATTAATATGTTTTAAAAATATGATGATATCTGGGACAAGATGGCCCCTTTACCTTTCAATTATTCCACCTGTACTGGATGGTGCAACTTCATCTTGTACATGATGAACTCGTATTTAAATGTATTATTTATCAATTCTTGGGGTGTCTTAACACCCATCCTTCTCTGCTGGTTTAAAGCAATCTTATTGTTAAGCCATAGAGTCTGTCTGGTACATAATCATAGAAAAAGAGAGAATAATAGCGGTGCACTCATTGCAAATAATTGCAAACACCTCTATTTTTGTTAGATATTTAAACTGTCTATTGCTTTTTAACTCTGAAGATGAAAAAACATTATTGTACAAACCGTAACATACTAGTGGAGGAATATATTCACATTATCTTTGAATATTATGTCTTTTTCAGAAGAGTAGGAAGAGCATGGTGGATTATTTTCTTCATATTTTAAATCCTAGCCCCATTCTTCATGTTAAATTCCACGCACACCTGATTCACTATAGTGTAATTAAAATCAATATTTTCTTTCTGGAATCTCTTGCAAGTCTTTTGGTGGATCATGCTTGCCGTTTTTATTTTCAGTACTGGAATGTCATTCAGCCTTTTAATAGGCAGTGTGTGATGTGACTTCTGAGACACACAGCTGGGGAATGCAGAGCGGAGAAGGATGTGCGTGAGAAGCTTAGAGGCGTTACCCTGTGGCCCTCAGGGCAAAGGGCATTTCACTCAGCAGTCTGTTTACCTTTCAGCTGATCATGCTTGAAAGAGTAAAAGAAACTCAGCCTGACAGCACTGGCATCGCTTCAAAGCGTATGCGTGTTCATGGGGTTGGTAAAATACATGCGTGTTTAAACACACCCCACGCATCTTTCAGTAGAAGTCTGATATTGCCTACAGTAAAACTGATTCTTATCTGTAGCTGGAGGAGTTTGTCAAATTTTCACTCTTAAAAATAAAAGTTCTTTATTGGTATCCGTGAAGATCCTTTAACATCCATGGAACCTTTTCCAGGTTCTTTATAACAAAAAAGATTCTTTAGATTATTAAAATGTTCACACAATGGTTTGTTTTTTGGGGGAACCCAAAAATGGTTCTTCTATGGGATCATTACAAAACCCTCATTTTAGAACATTTTTTTTTTAAGTGCATAAAATGAAAATTCTGTTGTCGTTTACTCTTCTTCATGTCTTTACAGATCAGTATGATTTTATTTCGCATGTTGATCGCAAAAGGAGAAATTTTGAAGAATGTGCTGGTTGCTCTTTTTCAGTTAATTTCATTATTTAATACATTATTGCAATCAAAAGATGTATCTGTTAATATTATTTAATGGACCTGAGCTAACATGAACTAACAAAGAAAAGTTGTAATTTTTTTCTAAACTAGCATTAATAAATGTATGAACAAACGTAAAAAAATGTAACATAACAAAAGCACTGATTATTTTTAATGTTGCTTAATGCATTAACTAACGTAAAGAAACCTATTATAAAGTGTTACAAAAAAAAAAGCATTTGCTAAATGAAATCAAATAAAGAATATAAAAATATTGATATTGATATAAACATCAGAAATGGTACCTTGAAATTTGAACTGAATTTAGTTAAAGCTGAAATAGTAAAAGAACTCAAATTTAAAAGTAGAGCTAAATAGAATAAATAAATTCATTCAAAAAAACATTAATATTGATATAAACATTAGAAATGGTACTTTGACATTTTAATTAAAATTAATTAAAGCTGGAGTACTAAAAGGACTAAAATGTAAAAGTAAAGCTAAATATAATAACAAAAAAATAAATAAATAATTGATATTAATATAAACATTAGAAATAGTACTTTGAAATTTTAACTGAAATTTGTTAAAGTCAGAAGAATTTCATTTCAATTTTATATCTAAATAAAAAAACAATAAATAAATCAATAAATTAGAAAAAAAAAAAAAAAAAAAACAGGATCTGGAGTACTAAAAGGACTAAAATTTAAAACATTGCAAATAGTTCTTTGAAATTTGAACTGAAAATTACTGAAGTACCAAAATAACTAAAATAGACATAAATAGAAAGCTAAAGCTAAATAGAATAAATAAACAATTAAATGAGAAAAAAAAACATTAATATTGATATAAACATAAATAATGTTACCTACATTTTAACTGAAATTAGTTAAAGCTGAAGTACAAAAAGGACTCACATTTAAAATTAAAGCTAAATTGAATAACAAAGAAACAAATAATAAATAAACTGATATTGACATATATATTAGAAATGGTACCTTGAAATTTTAACTGAAATTAGGTAATGCTGAAGCACTAAAGGGACTAAAATGTAAAAGTAAAGCTAAACAGTATAATAATAAATAAAATAAAAATCAAAAATCAAAAAAATATCAAAGACACAACAAAAGACAGATAGATAGATAGATAGATAGATATATAGATAGATAGATCAGGTAGATAGATAGATAGATCAGAGCAGTGGGTCCCCAGGACTGGAGCTGACAAACACTGGTCTATATACTATAATCCGAATTACACAACAGCTTTGTATGAGGAATGGAGAAAAAGTCATCAATCACTGAAACTCTTCCCCTCCAGCTGTGTCCGGATCAATGAGTCCGTGAGTCACTTAAGAAGCCGGATCATTCTTCTCTCATGAACTCTTAAGAACTTGCTAAGTAGAGTGAGGGCAGATGTCAAGATTTTCATTGTGTAACGTCTTAAATACCAGAGCTATTGTAGAACTTCTAAAGACATAAAACATATCAAGAAGTCATGTGAATTACAGTCATAGTTATTTATGTCATTCTATTAGTCCTACAATCTCTTTTGATTGTCACATTCTGTGAAATATATCTTTAGGTTCCACCGAAGAAAAACAAAATCATACAGATTTAGAACAACATGAAAGGTGAGTAAATGTAAGATTAAAATTACTATCACAGACTTGCATACATACAATACATACAACACAACAGTCGAATATAACAGCTTTATTATTTTCCCGACAGCATGTATGTAACAGAAACTCTCTCTTTTTCTCTCTCTCGAACAGGGTCAAGATGAAAACAACAGAGCAACCAGATAATTACACTGGTATCTCATCTGTACAAACCTGCCCCGTAACGCCTCCGGCACAGACCTGCGCACGATATGACTGATGGGAGTCCAAAAACTCATAATTTAAGTTTATGAAAACTCCTCTTTCCAGAGTAATGCAAAAATTACTCCCGATACCAATAATGCAAAAATCTCCTCTGTATACGCATTGATAATCACAGACGTGGCGAGTTTGAACACCTTGTTTTCACAAATCATTGACATTTTGTGACCTGATGCTTAATAATCTGCAGTATTTGACATGCTGTTTACTTTGACACACCATGCATTAGCAAAAAAAAAAAAAAGTCATTTTTGTCCTCTAACTTTATATTCTTTTATTCTCCATATAGTATTCCACATTTTTTAAAAAAAGTAAATGTATTTAATACACACACCCATATACGTACACCCAATTAACCATAATTCTTATACAATATACTGTATTAACTAATATGAGTAAACATATGCAGGTATTTATAATTAAAACAAGTTTAGACAGAAGACCACAAAGTATCAAATTACATCAATCATTTCTAATTCATACCCACTCCCCTTAACATGTTATGTGTCTATTTAGTTTTTTAAAACTGTATTCATGTTAACAAGAATTTTGAAAAAAAAAAAAAACAATCATTCTACACAAGATGTCTTATAATAAAACATAAATGAAGCCCTAAATATGTCATATACATAAAGCACCCCTATTATATTTAGTATGCAAGATATATACTTCACCCTCAGTGTGCCAGTGTAACATTAACAGTTTTACATTCCCATTGGTTTAATAATGCAAAGCAGAAAAGAGAAAAATCACAAAATTCTATAAGTTCTAAGACATATTAAAGAATATTACTGTTACAAAAATATGCTAAACACCATGTTGTTGGAAACACCTTATAGTCCCCAGTACACAAAACTAATAGGTTTTATTGTGTTTGACTGTTTTTAAGGCTATTTTTAAAGCTGAAACACTATAGCATATATGTACTACAAATCATCATAAATGTTTCTTGGGTTTCATACTACTCTAGTAAATAAGATACACAACGTTTAAATGTTTGGAGTCAGTAAGGATTTGAAAATGTTTTTGAAAGAATTCTTTTATGCTAACAAAGACTGCTATAAAATAAAATAAAATAAAATAAAATAAAATAAATAAAATAAAATAAAATAAAATAAAATAAAATAAATAAATAAATAAAATAAAATAAAAACAAAATAAAATAAAATAAAATAAAATAAAATAAAATAAAATAAAATAAAATAAATCTGAAATATTATTACAATTTAAAATAACCATTTTCTATTTAATTTTTTTTTGCAATTTATACCTGTGATGACGAAGCTGAATTTTCAGCATCATTGCTCTAGTCCAGGGCTCTACTGTGCGACCGAAAACTTCTGCGTGCGACTATGAAAAAATATTTATGAGCACCAGTGCAACTGACACAATAAATAAGAGATTCATTGTGCAGTGTAGGGATCTTCATTGATTATAAATGAACTTTGTGAGATAGAGATGAACTAAACTGAGTGACAGCTTTTAATGATTTTTAAGGGAGTTTGTAAATGAGATTTTGATTTAATACAACAGTTAAATAAACAATAACTTAATATTAAGTGACTTACATTGTCTAACTATAACACTATTGCCTGATTTTGCTCTACTTCGTCATCAAAAATGGTTTGAAACAAGTCACAACTGAGCCGCTGCGCATCTCTATTCAAACACAGCGGTGTTTCGTTTATGAATGAACGTGTGTTTTTAAACTCTATTGAGTGAATGATTAAACTACCCATTCATACAGTCACTTGCTTTACTCCTGAATTAATCAGCCGTTCATACAAATCAAATGAAGTTTCATTAGTTTTCATTAGTTTCATTTTTAAAGTGTCTTTTCAGTTATTTAAATAATTTAATATTACTATATGTTCAAAATGTTATATTTAAAACATTAATCTCAACGTGAATTTATGAATTTGATTGCACTCGTGTCACCTCTGCCTCAGCCTCATTAAACATATGAAAATACACCTATAAGCCACATTTAAAAAAAAAAAATGACATAAAAGATGACATACTTTTAATAAAGTTAGAAAAATCCCATTACAAAGGTAAAAACAAAATTCCAATGTAAATCACTTTAAGGAGTCAAATATCACCTCATAATGGCAAGGCTTATTTTTGATTATTGATTAGAAGGTGCTCCTGAAATTTTAACTGTGGTCCTAAATTTTTTAAGTTAAGAAAAGTACGCACAGAGCCCTGCAGTCTTCAGTCACATGATTCTTCAGAAATCATTCTAATTGCTGATTTGTTATTCAAAAAGCATTATCAATGTTAAAAACTGTTACGCTGTTTTTGTGGAAACCTTTATGCTTTTTTCAGGATTCTTTGATGAATATAAAGTTCAAAAGAACAGCTTTTATTTGACATAGATATCTTTTGTAGCATCACAAATGTATTTACTGTCACTGTTAAGTATATTAAGTTCTTAAATAATAATAATAATCTTACTGACTCCAACTTTGCAAAAGAAAAAATAACACCAGCATATGTATATTGTTGTAAATGCCATTAGTTTTAAAATTACACATACAAGTATACTGTTGGGCAAAAGCAAAATACAAGAACTGCCTTTTTTTTATCAAAATCTTATCTTCTAGATTCAGAGAAACGGTTTGATAAGAAATCGTATCAAATATAAAACAATCAGTTCCTTTCACTTTAAAAAAAATGCTGGGTTAAATACAACCCAGCACTGGGTAAAATATGGATAAACCCATATTGTGTATGAATTACACAACAGCTTTGTATGAGGAATGGAGAAAAAGTCATCAATAACACTTGAAAGGTTGGGTCAAAACAACCCAGTTTCTGGGTTTGTCCATATTTCACCCAGTGCTGGGTTGTTTTTAACCCAGCATTTTTTTAGAGCGTTGTTGGCACAGTTACTGCATTTTGCCATTGTATGCCAGTATACATAACCATTACAGTCTCCTCAATATCAAAACTATTTGCTCTTGGAGCAAATAGGACCTGTGGCATTTGACAGACTCATAAGTCCTACCACATTTTTCTACTCAACATTTTGCTACTCAAATGTAACTAACAGTGGAAGTTTCACAGAAACCAGCTAATGGGCAACCATTGTGTTTTTGTTCAGCGATACACCTCACTTTTCACCTCAACACTGAACAAAATCTACAGTTGCATAATACATAGCTTTACCATGACACAAAGTCTCATTCTCCTTTTTGGAACGGGAGGTAAAAGCTTGTATGCACTCAAAAACATTTACCGTCAGTTAACAGCACTGCCTGGCTTGACAGAGAAAACAACTCTTGCTAGAAGCAGCTGTGCATGTAGCCAACCCGCTTCTAAATCACGTTGTTTCTGGCCTGAAAACAGAAAAACTCTTTAATAATCACATCATGAACAAAATTTGTCTATCCAAACATGTTACGCAACAGGTTAAAAGTACTGGCTCAATGCTATTTAAAACATGCTCTTCTGCAGAACATCTGCTATCAAGATTAAGCACGCCACACACCTTGATTCCGTTTGACTGAAAGAAGGCTGGTTGTTCACACAGCTTCGAATCAACAGCTCTTTTCATCACACTGAAGCAACCCCGGTCCTATACGAAGAAAAAAAGCAAAAGAGATTAAACTCCTACTCAAGTGAATCATGTTGGGCAGCGTTTCTCATTCTCACCAGAGCATGTAAATAGCACTCCATTTGAAGGAGGCACTCTAGAGTTTCCATCATCTGCTCCTTGCGAAGGGTGTGGAGTCTGACCCATCCCGCAGACTCACACAGCTCCAGCTCCCGCACCGTGTTGTTAAGGGCTACTGCCGCACACTGCAGAGCACTGAGCCCTGCAAAGAAAATGCCATGAATCCATGTTCTTAACACATGGTAGAAATACGCTTTTAATTAGACATTTAGCTTTGATCAAAAACAAGCTGAATGTGAAAGCTCATGGATTAAGCCAAGGTCCAAAATTAGCACAGTTTGGCTGCTAACTTTACCAAGAGTTACAACATGTTGTAAAATTTAAATTGCTGTACTGGCCATTGCTGTTTTATACAAGTCCTCTAATGAAGTGTCCATATGCACTGACGTTTAAACGTTTGGGATCAGTAATTTTAATGCTTTTTTTTGGGGGGGGGGGGGATTCTCTTATGCTCATCAAGGCTGCATCAAAAATACTGAAAAAACAGTAATATTGTGAAGTATTGCTACAGTTTAAAATGATGGTTTTCTATTTTATTATATTTAAAAATCTTATTTATTCCTGTGATGCAAAGTTGATTTTTCAGTATCATTACTCCAGTCTTTAGAATCCTTCACAAATCATTCTAATATGCTGATTTATTACTTTTACTATCAATGTTAGCAACAGTTGTGCTGCTTAATTTTTATTATTTATTTATTTTTTTTCCATTTTTTCAGGATTCTTTGATGAATAATAATAAGAAAATAGAAAACATTTCTATTAATCATTGCTATCCCTTTTTATCAATTTAACACATCCTTGCTGAATAAAAGTATTCATTTAAAAAAAAAGAAAGAATAAAAATTAACATGGTAACACTTTACAATAAGGTTAATAGTTAACATTGGATTATTACATTAGTTAACTTGAACTAAGAATGAACAATATGTCTACACTCATTTTTCACATTTTTTTTAAACCAAATGTTGGGCTCAGTCTGTTGGGTCATTTTATTGGGTTGTTTTTAACATTTTTACCCAGGTGCTGGGATATTTTTTCTACCCAACCACTGAGTTGAACCTGCTGGGTAGTTTTTGTGTTACCCAGCCGTTGGGATACTGACAGCTGACAGGAGAGAGCGGTTCTCAATGCCACCAATTTGGTGCACCTCTTTATCAAAATAAAAGTCTGTATACATTTTATTTCCTTTATAATGTCTTAACTGTGCTGTAAACGCAACGCAACATACAAGGACGAGATATCAGTCAGCTAAATGCGTCAGCAGCTGTCGTTTTGCATGATGGAAACGCCTTTTGCCTTGCATAATATAAACTAATTTTATCCGATAAAAAACTGAATATAATTTAATTTAATGTTAACATATGTTCTCTAATCACAGTTTATTTATGGGCAGGTTATGGAGTCAGTCATGGCATCTTTCAGCCGGAGTGAAACCCGAGGTGGTGGTCTGCAGTTCGCAGTTACCCCAGCGAATAGCAGCAAGAATTAGCACTATTTCGGTAAAAGGATTAGAGAGAAAGGTTGAATACACTTAAATGAAAATATTTGAAGATATTTTAAATGTTACAGTTTTTGTTTCTATAATGCTTGTTAAATGAGTTTATATGTATGTAATATTGTAAATTATGCTGTATTCACCCAAATAAATTCTAATTGTCTTATATTTTTGTCTGTGGGTGTTCTTGCTTATTAATAAATGTTCATCTTTTGATTACTGCTGTTGCCTCAAGTAATTCTGTGTGTGATTTTTAATTTCTTGCCTATTTTAGGCCAGCAATATAGTAATTTTTTAAACAACAGTTCACTAAAATAAAACAACCCAGCATGTCGGGTAAAAACATTTAACCCAACCAGTTGGGTCAGGATAACCCAGCATGTGTTCTGTCCAATATTTGCCCAGTGCTGGGTTGCCAAATAACCCAAGTTGGGTTGTTTTAAACCAAGCATTTTTAAAGTGTACAGTATTATTAAACTTAGTTAAAGTTAATTTCAGCATTTACTAATGCATTATTAAAATCACAAGTTGTGGTTGTTAATATTAGTTAACGCACAGTGAATTAACATGAACAAACAATGAATATATTAATTAACTAACATTGACAAAGCTTACTAAATATTTGTTCATGTTAATACATTAATGACAACAAATGAGACCTTACTGTAAAGTGTTACCATCAAAGTGAACATTTACTACTTGTTAATATTATTAAATGAACCTGAGCTAACAATGAACAGTTGTAACTAAGGTTAACAAAAATGAATAAATATTGTAACAAATGTATTGCTCATTGTTAGTTAATGTTAGTTTATGCATTAACTAATGTTAACCAATGGAACCTTGTAAAGTGTTACCAAATATTTATAACTGGCACATTTTCTTAATTCATTGGCACAAAATGTATACTCTACCAACAAACTTTCAACAACTAGCTTGAATCTTTAACCATTAAGCCACATCACTTTTAAGTCTCTCCTTTGTAATGCAAATTCCGATTACGAAACACGATCAAATGAGACACCTCTTTCACAACAAGGTAATTAAACAACAAGTTTGTGACTAGCACTGCTGGATTCTTTTTAGGTGTAGGCAGCAGGAATGCAGCCACAACCTTACTGAAGCCAAAACTGATAAAGCCAAAGCCAAACCGACTTCTGAAAACAGCACACAAACAGCCCAGCTGATTTTTACAGAAACCAACATAGCAATAACCATTTCGTACCGTTTGCATCTCTTTCCTCCAAATTAATATATACGCCATTTCTCATCAAACCTTTCAAGACCTGCCAAAAAAACCAAAACAAATATTTACAGTATGAGTGAACGTGTAGAAGTAGGATCTGTATGCTAATACTCCAGCACCACATAACAAATTTACCTCCAAGACTCGAACATATCCATTCTCTGCACTGAGATGAAGACATGTTTTCCCATATCGGTCCTTCACATTGATATTTGCACCAAGTGACACCAAATCAGCCACCATGAAGTGTTGATTCTTCTGTGCAGCAAGATGAAGGGGAGTCTGGGAAGAAAAACAGGCCCATGCAACATTTATGTGTGTTTGTCGAGTGACTGACACTCAGAGAATATGCATGTATGATTGTTTGTCACCTTTCCCTCTGAATCTTTGATATCTAGTTTCTTCAGAGCCACCATCCTTCTGGCAATAACATACACGAGGGATCTCTTTCCCTCTTCAACAACTCTGTGTAAAAGACTGTGGAGAAAGAACGAAAGCAGTTACTATCCATCGCATGATACGTCCGCTTTTCAATGTCATGGTATTGCGCATTGTAAACAGCTGTGTTCAATGGGTGGAGTAGTATAGGTGTATTCCACTGAAAGGTAAACCCTGCGTTGCATTTTAATGTGTTTGACAACATCATCATTTCAACTGGTGTAGTCTTTCAGGATGTTTGTTAGGCTTATGTGTGCGGCCATTATCAATATCCATTGTGCATGCAAGAGGGCTTGTTTGAAGACCCTCTGCGCCATTTCTGTTGCTTCAGATTTCAACCGGGTTCTCATTAATCTCTTTTATTCTGCTCTGCTTGAGAACTTAATAATGAGGTTTGTCATAACGTTGGGAGTGGGAAACTAATGCAGCTGCTTATTGAGCACGACAGCAACGATGGCAGACCCACTTTTGTTCTTTCTGTATTTCATAAAAAGTTTCAAATGATAAAGGTGCCACTGCAAAAGTACCCTTGCAATTCTTGGTACTTGAAGATTATTTTCGGAAACTGTGTGCATTTTCTTCATTTTTATAAATTACAGCCGCCTTTGAAAGATTACTCATTAGGATCTGCATGAAGAAACCATCTGCAATGGCTTCAGTGAGTTCTTGAAGTAAAGTAAAATGATCTTACATCCTTCCGTTTTCGTCTACAGCAAGAAGTTCTTGGTCTGATATGTCTTTCAGCAGATTCTCTTCTCTTTCCAGTTGAGTCCAGAAGAAGGTCATACCACACTCTTCCTGGTGAGGATGTGGCCATGGTGGATAGGTCATTTTTTGAGAAGAAACCTCCCAGAATTCTGGGTTGGAACTGGCGTTGAATGACTCTTGTGGGGAGGGCACCTGATATTCACATGAGTTGGCAGGAGAGCAGCTCATTCCATGCAGATCATCTTGCCTGTAGTTATCTGACTCATAACTGTTGTGTTCTTCCTGGTTCCCAAAGAAAACATCAGCACCCTGGCTGTAAGTTGGGGACGGGTAAGAGCTGGACACAGAGTGGACAGGGGAGGTCTCGGAGGGTACAGAGTAGCTTGGAGACAAAGGTATCTCATTTTCCTGTCCCGAAGAGCTTTTGTTTGGCAATCTGTATGACTGACGGGTCTTAAGATCCTCCTCCAAAACTTCTACAATAATTGCAAGCTCCTCAAGACTTTTTGTTTGATGTTTATTCTGTAACACACATGAGAAATGTGTCACAACCTGTCTTTGTAATTCCAAACAAGTTATCAAACAAGAAGCTAGTTCTACAGTGGTGAAAAAAGACTTCACTTACCGGAAAACGTCTCCGGTTTCCACTTGTGTTAACTCGTTTTTTATCTCCTTTGGACCGAAGACAGTGCTAATTAGAAACACAATGAGGTTGAAATGGTTATGCTGACATTTTATATCTCTCACCTTTAGATGCCTTAGAATGTGTTCCTTACAAAAACACAGAGTCAGACATGACGAGCCTGCCTCAATATGACTGTAAAAGACTGAAAGACAAAGAATCATACCTGCAGATCTTTAGGGTCAATACCCTTGGCTATCCGTATATTTCTGAGCATGTCCCGTACTGGCATTCTCACTCGGACTCCGAGGTATTTCTTTTCAGAAGTGGACTTGTGTTTTTTGGAGCCTAAAGGAGCACAGGCCTCTTGGTGAAGCAGCAGGCTAACTACAAAACTGCATCCTTCAATATTCCACATAGGGGTGTGCGATACTGACAAAAAAATTTCTCTCTCAATATTTTCTGGAATTTTATCGATAACGATAATTAGACAGCATTTTGCTGAGTATGTTATTGTGCAGTTATATCTTAAGGACTACCACACACAGCTGATTTTTTTATATTCTTCATATGCTGTGTGGTCAGTTCACTGCAGTGATAGAAATGTATTTTTTCCAATAAGTTTAAATTGATTTTTACCTTTTATGAGCAATTTTACTTTTATAAAGGCATTTTTTCTAAAAGTGTGCATCATCTTTTGAGTCAAATTCTGGCTGTTACCAAGCAAATTAAATCAGTATCAACAAAATTCATCTTTACAATTCAGAGGAAACACACAAGCTACAGTGGCACTTAGATGTATTTATACACTGTTTAATGCAGAGAGACATGGAATGCCTTACCTGCAGTTACAAATACATAAATAATGTTTTGATAATGCTGAATACTGATATTTGAAATGATTTAAAGGGATCATCCGATGCCCATTTTCCACAAGTTGATATGATTCTTTAGGGTCTTAATGAAAAGTCTATAATATACTTTGGTTAAAAATTCTCAATGGTAGTGTAAAACAGCACCCTTTTTACCTTGTCAAAATCAGCTCTGCAAAAATCATCTCATTCTGGTCGAGGCTGCTTTAAATGCAAATGAGCTCTGCTCGCCCCGCCCCTCTCTTCTCTCTGTGGAGCAACTAGCCTGTTTACTTTAGCAGTGTTTAGCCGCTAAACTTGCTAACTAGCACATTATTAGGAAAGGCCATGGCAAAGATTCATAAAAAAATATACTCACTTCTGCTGTACGTGAAGCTGGATCACGAATGATTCGTGCGAACATAGACGGATATATGTAGATCGGGAGGCGCATTCCCTTCACAAACAAACGTAATCCACTGCATCTTCAGCAGCTCAGATGTCGGGAGTAAATGACGACCACTGAGTTCATTATTACATCCAGCAACACAACACCTCAATCGCTCAATCGGAGATATTCTTGTCTAATTTACATCCCTGCACCGGCATCGAAACAAAGAGGGCGGACTGTTACAGCTAATCCGAGGTGAAACGCTCATGTCAATCAACTATCGTGGGAGCGGCCTCTGTCGGTGTGACGCCACAAGGACAGGGATCTGAGAATAAGCTCGACAGATTAATCTTTTTACAGATTAATTAAATACCACTGCATGGATTTTTTTTTTATCATTATAGGGTAAATTTGTACATACACTGCCAACACACATTAATGTTCAAACAACATGTAAAAGTGAATTTAACATCCGATGACCCCTTTAAAAATGATAAGATACTTGAAATGTGAAAATAAAATCGCCAGTAGGTGGCAGCATGTGACTTTTAATAAGTGAGTTTATAAGTTGATTCATTCGAAAAAAAAAAAAACAAAAAAAAAACAAAACGGTGCTGTGGCTGTGTTTGAACAATGAAATAGAGCAAAAACCTTATTAGATTAACCTCTTGTTTATTGAAATATTTTAATCTAGTAGACGTAATCACGTAATGTACTGTGTGTGTGCATTCGCAATATACTCGATAATGTCAAATCGCACATTGTTGAAACAAAAATTACTGTATTACAGCAGTCGATGTATATCGCACACCCCTAATTCCACAATGCAAATATGAACATTTTAATGTTTTCCATCTCACACTGTAACAGGATAAATCTAACAAGATCAAACAACAAGCCAGAAATTAAAGTATAATCGATCATATTTATGCTCATGCTAAATGCATACAGAAAACACATCGGTACAGGTCATAACCTCTATAATGACTCCAGATTTTAGGTTTGCTTTTTAAATAACACCATATGCTGTAAATAACAGCATATGGTGAAATTCTACCTGTAGTTTCCAAGAACAGCTTTTATAGGATCAAAATCTATTCTCAGCCAAAAATTTGTCAAATTTACATTTATTCATGTTTCACAGATTAGTTATTCAATCCTAAATATAAAAACTAAAAATGTGCGTAAAATTTGAAAAGGGTGACATTTTAAACCATCTAAGATGGATTCATGGTCTTAGCTGTTGGACTGCTTTTAGAATGTTTTTTTTACAGATAAACCAACTAGCTTGGCCAAGCAGACAGACAATCCTAAACCAGATAATACCATATTAAACCAGCTAAGACCAGCACACCATTTCAGGCTGACTTAAAATGTTTCCCCTTAGCGATATCACAGTGATCTTCTCTCGGACAGTGTTTTACAGATCTTTAGTACCCACCTGTTTGACAGCTGTTCTTGGCTTCACTGCCCCGTGACGTTTTCTGGGTCGGTATCGGTGGATTCGGTTTATTTGCATTTGAATTAGGTTCTGCTGGCAGCGGTGACCCGTCGCACGAATAGTCGCGGTGTTCGGTGACTTTAGGTGCCTTATCGCGTCTTGTGGCCTTTACCTTACTGCTCACCATCCTGATGTCCGGTTATAGCTGACTATCAAGTGCCACGGGTTCGGATTGTTTTGATAACAAAACGAACAATGGTCGAGGAATGGGGCTGCTTACCTGCTAGTCCTTATTCAACAGGTGTGTCATGTCAGCGCCGGTTTTTTCAATACCTGATTTGAGAAGGCGGGACAGTGACAGCACATTTACAACTTCAACAGAACTCTTAGAGTCAGAGTCTTAACATGCGATAACAGTGAACCCGTGTGGAGCAAAGCTGTTCAATCCGTTTTGTCACATATTACAATAAATACAATGCAATACAATAAAATAAACCATCTTAATAAAAACGGCATTGCTAACTAGTCCCTAAATATTACAATACTCCAATTATTGTTGTGAAACTATAATACAAAACATATATTCTGTAAGTTTTATTTATTCCCATCAATACATCTATATTGTTTTGAGTTACAATAATGTGGTCTCCACATTATTGTAATAACGAAAAAAATTATTATTATATACAGGCCTATTTTATATATAGGCTAGGCCTATTGTATGGATTTATTCTGAGGCTTAATTACAGAACCATTTCTTTCGTTCTCCAGGGCAAACGAATAATCAGTTAAAACAACATGAAATCTTAAAGGTTTGAATGAACAAAACGAAGCCTTAATAAACCAGAGAAATGCACACAAATACTGACAAACTGAGTTAAGCACTTGGTTTGAAAATATTTTGATTGACATTATAATCCGCCGCTCTCTCTCTCTCTCTCTCTCTTTCTCTCTCTCTCCCTCTCTCTCTCGCGCGCGCTATTTTAAAGTGAGATCATATACTGACATCTACCGACGACACGCAAACATACACACTCTCTCTTTCAAAATATGCAGTGGAGATCAGAATTAGAGAACGACACTTTATTTTTTTTCTGAGATATTGTTCATCTTAAAATTTGAATAAATATTAGCGGTAGTTATACCACTGTTCTAATAACATGTTTGACAAAACATCCAAATCATTTCAACAAAAACCTTTTAATTTGTGGAAAACACAGTGATCAAAATTAAGAGGACAGTAACTACTGTAGCACGTAAGAAGAGAACAATTCAGAAATTAGTACGAAATGTAGAAGCCATTGCTTTGAATGATTTCAGCAGCTGCAGGACATCAGTTTCTCACACTGAGATCCCTGCTAAAAAAAACAAAAAAAACAATAGACACCATTACAAAATTTGTAATGGTTTTACTAGTTATAATTGGACTTGTATTGGTTTTAATGGAAACTGTAATGGACCCTGTTGGTCTCTTCTGGTAATTGGTCACCTTCTTTTGGTGGCTTGTTAAAACCAATAAATCCTAAGGGAATATATCCCAAAACACACTACAGAAAACCATTTTTTAATGGTTTTAATGGTTAAAAGTTGATGGTTTGTAATATTTGTAATGGTATTTGTAGTGGAAACAGAATTTACCATAATGGTTCTATTGTTTTTTTGTTTGTTTGTTTGTTTTTTTTTTGTTTTTTTCAGCAGGGTGGTGTGATCTTGGTCCACTCTTCTTCTACAGTTCTGTAACTGTAGTGGGTAACTTTGTCGCTAAGGATTTTCCAGAGATTGTCAATCAGGTTTAGATCAGGACTCTGGGCCAGCCATTTAATTTCTTCAATGTTTTAAAGGGGTTATCTGATGCCCATTTTCCACAAGTTGATATGATTCGTTAGGGCCTTAATGAAAAGTCCATAACATACTTTGGTTAAAATTTCTCAATGGTAGTGTAAAAAACACCCTTTTTACCTTTTACATACTAATGAGCTCTGCTCACCCCGCCCGTCTCTTCTCTATGGGGAGTGACAAGCTGATCTTTGAGGCTGTTTACTTTAGCCGCATTTCGCCGCAAAACTTGCTAACTAGCACATTATTAACAAAGGAGATTTGCAAAGATGCATTAAAAAAAACCTTATACTCACTTCTGCTGAAGGTGAAGCTGGATCACGATTGATTCGCGTGAAATGGACGCATTTAGTTAGATCAGCGGAGCATTGCCTTCACAAACAAAAGCAACATTATTCCTCTGCACCTTCAGTGGCTCAGATGTCAAGAGTAAATGACGACTGTTATGTTCATTATTACACCCAACAACAGAACACTTCAATCGCTCAATCAGAAACATTCGTCTTCCCTTGCACCGGAGTCTGTTCTCAACTCAGTCAGCTAATCAGGGCGGGTCTAAGGTAGGACGCCAGTGTCAATCAACTATCGTGGGAGCGGTCTCTGTCGGTGTGACGTGTGACACAGACAAGAAGGTGAGAATGGCTTGATTTGAAAAAGGGGAAATTATTTTTACAAATTAAATAAAAACCACTGGGTGGATTTTTATCATTAAAGGGTGGATGTGTACACACACTGCCAACACACATTTATGTTAAAACAACATGTAAAAGTGAATTTTGCATCTGATGACCCCTTCAAGGAACTGCTTTACCCATTTTGTAGTGTGACGGGAGCATTGTCTTGCATGAAAATTGGAGGCTACTTGGGAGATCCTTGCAGGGAAGGAACTGCATGTTGCTGAAGGAGGTTCCGATAAACATTTGCATTCATCCTGCCATGTAACTGTATAAGAAGCCCAACTCCTGCTGCAGAAAGCATCCCCCAAACAATAACACTTCCTTCTCCACTTTTCTCTGACTTCTATATGCACTCAGGGTTCAGTCTTTCCCCAGTTTGATGCTAAACTAAATGTTTCCCATCAGACGGAAATACTGTAAATTAAGCTTGCTCTCATTACTATAGTGAATTCTGGACCAGTTCTCTCTCTACACAAGATGCTCCTCAGCAAAGCTAAGCTTAGACTTTTGATTCTTGCTGGTGATGAGAGGCTTGCTCACTGCAGAGTGTGCTTTCAGTCTGACTTCTCTTAAAAGTGGCAAGACAGATCCTTACCCTGTTCAGCTCTGAACTGGCTAGCAATTCAAGCTGCAGTGTTGAACCAATTCCCCATTGAGAGTCTCCACATTACCCTGTCCTCTCTTGCATTTTCCTTACGCTTTTTTGGGGACTTGAATGAATTAGTGTCATTGTAAATCACAGATTTAGAATGACCAACTTCTCTTAATGTGGCTGAAAGAGTCATCTCTTTCACCTTCATCTGGACAACCTCCTGTCGCAGGGTTTCAGTCACTTCAGAGCAGTCTGCCATCTTGAAATCTCAGTGACAATTGGAGGAATGCTGTCAGTTAAATAGGGTTTGTCATATAATTAAAGGGGTCATCGGATGCCCATTTTCCACAAGCTGATATGATTCTTTAGGGTCTTAATGAAAAGTCTATCATATGCTTTGGCTAAAAATTCTCAATGATAGCGTAAAACAACACCCTTTTTACTTTGCCAAAATCAGCTCTGCAAAAATCATCTCATTCTGGTCGAGGCTGCTTTAAATGCAAATGAGCTCTGCTCGCCCCACCCCTCTTTCCTCTCTGCTGCTCTGAGAGATTGTTTACTTTAGCCACATTTAGCGTTTAGCTGCTAAACTTGCTAACTAGCACATTATTAGGAAAGGCGATTGCAAAGATTCATAAAAAACCCTTATACTCACTTCTGCTGTAAGTGAAGCTGGATCACGAATGAGTCGCGCGAACACAGACGGATATGTAGATCGGGAGGCAAAATAAAGTTGTTGCAAATGGATCCCACGCCTCCGGATACTTCCATGACTGCATCACATACATACACTGCCAACACACATTTTTTGTTCAAACAACCTGTAAAAGTGAACTTAGCATCCGATGTGCCAGCACCAGGTGCCAGATTAACCCCTTATCATTCCTGTAAAATTTGGCTAAACACTCAGTAATACGTTAAAGGAACACTCCACTTTTTTTTAAATAGGCTCATTTTCCAACTCCCCTAGAGTTACACAGATGTGTTTTATCGCCGGGTCGAAACTCTTTAGTCATTTTATAGTGAGATGCTAATGGTCTAATCGGATTCAATGATTTATGCTAAGCTATGCTAAAAGTGCTACCGCCAGACCCGGTGATCGGCTGAATGGATTCAAAAACGGTAAAAAAAAAAACATCTGTATAACTCTAGGGGAGTTGGAAAATGAACCTATTTTCAAAAAAAGTGGAGTGTTCCTTTAACACCAATAACTTGGAGGTATCTGTAAGTGTTCTTTAATTTTGAGTTCTTTTTCAAAGATCTCATTTATGCTTTTTTTATACTGTGCTTCAGAATACAGTTAATTTATGAAATATGCTCTCCTTCTACTCCTGTTAAGATAATGTCCAATAAGCCTAAGCAGTGTCCTTGAAATTTAGGAAATTGTATACGTATGTTTCCTTTTTTCTTGGTTAGTCCCTGCGATACTGGTAGCTGTAATCAAGGAGTTAAATATGAACAAGCCATGAATACTACAAGTTTTCTTTCATATTATTTACACAAAATTGTGTTGTTTTAATGCATGTTTCACAATCAAATTATTTGAACACCATCACACAATTAAGATTCAGATTCAATTAAGAACATTCACAAACGAAATTATTTTACACTATAAGTGCTGTTTCGCGGTATTAACACTAGGTGGCAGTGCTGCACTGCGCTGCAGACGCCACATCATAATCAACGTCTCACAGTTATTGTCACATTTGTCTTTGTTTCCAATAATCTGGAAATCTGTGACATACAATTAAAAATATCCAGACAGATAAAATCAGTGTTAATAAATTCCACAGGGCTTCCTTAATCCTAAACAAAACATGAATATCGCGATATAACACTGTTGATTTAGTGTTTATATCTTAGTTACATTTTAGCCTAGTCTTTAAGGTCAGGAGCCGAGGTGAGCTCCTTCGAAAGAGAATCTGATATATTTTTCATCTACTTTTCAGTTACACTTTTTTGTTACTATTCAAAACCATGACATTAGAGTTGACATTTTAAGGTTATCCCTTACTGACAAACATTTAACTTTTTTCTTGAAGAGTTAAAGGGGTTATTATGACTGATTTCAGTCATTTTGACTGAATAATTTGATTTATGTGCTTTATTAAAAGTTGATGCATAACATGGTCTACAAATCATTGTTGCAATACATGGTTTTGTGCTTTGCTTTCTTATCACCTACCAGTGAACCTAATCTCTCATACTGTGAATGCCTTCCTAATATTTCAAGATTTAAGCCCTGATATCTATAATGATGCGGGACAGATGGCCTTTTTCTCTTGTTTTTCCATTGTCAAAAACTACCTAGAAGTTTAGAAGTGTCTGATAAATACGGTTAAATAGGCTGGATGAGTATCGATGATCTTTGTGACTTTCCTGACTACATATAGCTCTACGAAACGTTGATGTACAATTAATCTTATCTTGCATACATTGTTTGCAGTACAAGCCCACACTTGCTGCAGTCTATGCCAGAAAATACTGCAATAACTTGACCTTAATTTGACAAACTGTCATTTAGAGATAAATGAACTCATTTAACCTATATTACCAGAGAAAGTGTTTAAAATCAGGACTGTAACCACAACACCAAGATTGGGAGGGAGACCAATACTATGGAGAAACCCATGAGACCACAAATCTGAATTTTGTTTGTTGTTTTGGACTTTAGTAAGTAATTGTGCTTGTATGTATTTTTCATCATCTTGGTATATTATGAGATCAAGTGTAGAAATGAAACCCCCAACATCTTATAAATGACAAGTGAGTTCCGGCACAATAACTTGGAAGTTCCTTGGAAAAACTGGACCGCTCCTTTTACTGAAAGCTGTTGTTTAACCAAGATAAGCTTTAAAAAATCCCTGGCAAGAAACCATTTGTTGTTTATTCACAAAAGAGGAAGTATAGCACAGTTTGGGCTCATTAAAACAGAAACTGCAAAGTTTATGTATTCCTGGAATGATTAGCTGTTTTAATACCATTTTTGTGTTAATGCTTAATCACAGTGTTACGCGGGATTCAAGGATTTACAACAATAAATCGTAGATTTAAATGACTGGTTTGGTTGAGGTTTAAAAATGGATACATTTGAAAGAACACTTTCTCTTTGCTTAAGCTCGTATTGACTGAAAGATGAAAGCAAGACGGCATTATAGCAGCTGCAAAGATCAGAAGAGGTTTATCAGATCGATGACTCCTTCCCATGAACAAATAAATATCTACTTATCTCCATGCATGTCTATTTCATCAGCAAATCATTAGTCAACAGAACAGGTGCAAAGATATCAGCAATGGACCAAGTTTCAGTGTATCTCTTTGATACGTTTCTTGTGTAATTGGGATGTCATTTTATAAATCGATGATTCTTAGTTTCTTCTTTGGAACAGATTTGGAGAAAATAAGCATTACATCACTTGCTCACCAATGGATCCCCTGCAATGAATGGGTGCCGTAAGAATGAGAGTCTGAACAGCTGATAAAAACATCACAATAATCCACAACACCTACAGCATTATTTAACATCTTGTTCAAGTGAACAGCTGCATGTTTGTTATAAACAAACCCACCATCAAGAAGTTTTTATGAGTTGTCTATCGATCATATTGCCCTCTGCAGGAAAAGGTTGTCTAATTTGAATCAAGAGAAAAATATGCACAGATCAAGCACCGTATACAAGTGAAAACAGTCCAAAACAAATACTTTAGTGGATTTTGACACCTTAAAACATTCAAATGCCTTAATAATGCATTTGTTTCTCACAAACACGCAGCTTTTCTCTTCACAAGATGTTAACTGATGGAATGGAGTTTTCTTATGTTTTTATCAGCAGTTTGGACTCTAATTCTGATGGCACCCATTCACTCATTGGTGAGCAAGTGACATAATGCTGAATTTCAATGAAGAAACAAACTCATCTACATCTTGGGTTTTCATTTTAAGCAAATTTTAAGCAAATTTTATTTTTTGAGTGAACTATTCCTTTACTATCTAATGCATTTAAGTACAAAACCTTAACAAGGCTATCTAACATGTGACTTGACGTAATGCCAAAATTAAGATTTTTCAGTCTTTTCCCAACAGGAAACAGCTAAGAATTTAAACTATATGAATTTCTTCCCACAAATAAAATATGCTACATTTTTTCAGAACTGGCCAGCAGGGGTGCTCATACCTGCAATGCCTTCTCTTCATCATGTTGAGATGATGCTCTGGATAGAGAGACATCACTAAGAAGCGTTTCTGTGCCTGATCAGGAGAGAGAGAATAAATGCAGTTGGTCTTACATTGAACAGATCCAGCTTTAGCAGGCATAGGCTTACGTTCTGCTCTATTAATTTATCTATTGATTATTAACAAGTCATGCAGTCACCAGGTCTGAATGTATTTTCCCAATATGTAACTTCACTGTTTGTTAGGGCTTGGCATAACTTTATGTAATATGGTTAAATCTTACAAATCTAAACTAAAAGTACAATATTTTTCACATTTTGGAATAACGATCTGATCAAGTCCTTCAATAAACTTTCAGTGAGTTTTGGTCCAAAAACCTTCACTTAAAAGTTAGTAAATTAATAATAATAATTAAAAAAAACAGAACGTAAACTTAATTGTCTTTCATGCTTGTTTAATGACCCATAAACAATTATTGCACACGCACCTGCGGAACAGTCCTTAAGACACTAACAGTTTACAGGCAGTAGGCAATAACTTTGAAAAGCACCAGAAGAAAGATGCTGAGTTCCTGATCGCCTGCATGAACATGTAGGGAGGCATGAAGACTGCAGATGTTGCCAGAGCAACAAACTGCAGTGTCAATAATGTAAGAGGCCTAAGACAATGCTACAGGGAGACAGAAAGGACAGCTGATCGTCCTTGCAGCGGCAAACCACATGTGTCAAACCACGTCTGTCCCCCAGAAAGTTGCAATCGCCTTGGTGGAAGAGTAACATCCCACAGCAAGTGTGGGATGTTATTTGCTTAAAATGAAAACCCAAGATGTAGATGAGTTTGTTTCTTCATTGAAATTCAGTAGAAAGTCTGCATTATGTCACTTGCTCACCAATGGTTCCTCTGTTGTGAATGGGTGCCATCAGAATTAGAGTACAAACTGCTGATAAAAACATAAGAAAAATCCACAAGTAATCCACACGACTCATCAGTTAACATCTTGTGAAGAGAAAAGTTGTGTGTTTGTAAGAAACAAATCCATTATTAAAGCATTTGAACGTTTTAAGGTGTCAAAATC
Organism: Cirrhinus mrigala; assembly: GCA_036247105.1. NCBI lineage: Eukaryota > Metazoa > Chordata > Actinopteri > Cypriniformes > Cyprinidae > Cirrhinus > Cirrhinus mrigala. The sequence goes on from CM070021.1 coordinate 15,252,155, forward strand.
CACTACTGCAGTCCATGAGGATGAGATTCTCTGTAGTACTTAAAGCAGCAGGGAGAAACCCGACACTCGCTGCGACTTCTTTTTTTAGTGTCCCCCTTGATCTCTTTTTCACACATCTGTTGTGATTACAAGACAATTTCAGTATTACACAAATCACCCACACTGTTAAAAAATAAGGGTTCCATGAAATACTTGAAATATCCATGGAACCTTTCAATTCAGTAAAAGGTTCTTTAATGTTCTTCACACTGAGAAACTGAACACAGTTCACTGAATGGTTCTTTTGGAACCAAAAATGGCTTTGTAATGGCAAACCCTCTTTTTGGAAACTTTATTTTTAAGAGAGCAAGAGCCATTTTTCAATTTAGCATTAGTTCAGAGACACATTAATGAAGATGGATGTTTACCAATGATTGACGATGTTCCATTAGCGATAAAAAGATGATTAACTTACACACTGTCAGAAAAAAAGGTACAGTTCTGTCGCTGGGGCGGTACCCTAAGGTACAAAGTGAAAAGGTACAAATATGTACTTTTAAAGTACTAATATGCACCTCTAAGGTACCAATGTGTATATTTAAGGGACCAGTATGTACTTTCAAAGTACTAAAATGTACTTTTAAGGTACTAATATGTACTGTTTAGGGGTAGGTAAGGTACAAAGATGTACCTTTTCACTTTTGTACCTTAGGGTACCGCTCCAGCGACAGAACTGTACCTTTTTTTCTGAGAGTGCAGAACTTCAAAGACAAAGACCAAGAAGTCAATGATGTCAAACCGTCTGCCACTTCTGAGATGTTTATCCAGTTTGAAAAAGTGAAGCAGGGAAGAAAAATGGAATAAGATGCCTATGATGATCTAATATTATACATCTGTGAGTGATATGTGAATCTGTTCATTTGAAGGTGAACTTAGAGTCTATCTGTTCAGAGGTGTTTTCGATCAATGTGAAGACTATTAAGTGTCAGTGCGTGCCCAGTTTTATTTAGATCAAACATGAAGTTTGATCATGTTTGTGGAAGTGAATCATGGCACGAACAAATCTCTGAGGGCCTCAAAAAAATAGTTATTGTTGCTCATCAGGCTGGGAAAAAGGTTACAAAACCATCTCTAAAAAGTTTAAATGGAGGAAATTCAAGACCATTGTTACCCTCCCCAAGAGTGGTTGACCAACAAAGATAACTCCAAAAACAAGACTTGTAATAGTCTGTAAAGTTGCAAAGGACCCCAAGGTAACTTCTAAGCAACTAAAGGCCTTTCTCACATTGGCTAATGTTAATGTTCAAGAGTCCAACATCAGGAGAACGCTGAACAATGGCATGTATGGCAGAGTTGCAAGAAGAAAGCCCGTCTGCAGTTTGCTAAAGATCATGTGGACAACCCAGAGGGCTATTGGAGAAACGTTTTGTGGATGGATGAGTCCATTTGAGAATATTTGGAGAAAAGAACAAAATACAGAGTTCTGGCATGAAACTCTAGATGGCGCAATCCTGATAGGTCTAACTCAAGCTGACCTAATGACATCGTTGCCACATGGCACAGCTGATTGGTTCTCTCCTGTATCAGTATCCAATGAGCTCACTGCTCAACATTCAAATATATGACTAGTGCCCTCCACCTTCCCCAGCTCCACCTGTATAGATCCGCTACGAGGTGATTCATGTATGCTGTGGGGGTTATATATGTTATATGTGCAGCAGCAATATATCTTACATGCTTACAGCGGCATCTTGCGGATGTACTGGCAGTGGCAAGTCTTGGTACTTGCTCTGCCGCAGCAGCAGTGTAGCAAATCTATTCTGCCAAAGCGAAATAGATTTACACTGTCATGTACATTACCATGTCAATCCCTCTGAGAGTTGTCATGACGAGAACTGCATTTTTGCATAAGAATCTTATCCTATCTGTGAAACATGGTGTTGGTATCATGGTTTGGGCCTGTTTTACTGCATCTAGTCCAGGATGGCTTGCCATCATTGATGGAACAATGAACAATGAAATTATACCAGCAATTTCTAAAGGAAAATGTCAGGATATCTGTCCGAGAACTGAGTCTCAAGAGAAACTGGGTCATGCAGCACGAAAACAACCCCAAGTCAAAGTTTAGGGGCTAAAATTCCTACAAGCCATTATGCAGGACTGGTCTGCAATTACAAGAAACATTTAGCTGCAGTTATTGCTACAAAATGGGGTCACACCAGATAATGAAAGCAAAGATTCACATACTTTTGCCACTTGCAGATATGCAACACTGGATAATTTCTCTCAATAAATAAATGACAAAGTATATATTTTTGTCTCCTTTGTTTGATTGGATTCGTTGTCTATTTTCAGGACTTGAATATGAAAATCTAATAATGTTTTGGTTCATTTTTATGCAGCAATATAGAAAATTCTAAAGGGTTTATAGCGCTTTTTTTTTAAGGATCCCATTTTTAGTCAGGAAATTTGTCTTGTCAGCATAAACCGAATGAACAAGTTTTTTATGATAGCTTGAGGTGTTGTACCTTGGCATGTTGCAACCAATTGTGGTTAAAAAACCTGCCCAACCATAATACTGAGATATCGAGTGACATCCTGTTCACAGCAAACCCAGCTTTTCATAATTGGCATTTAATTAGGCTTTCGATACAGTATTTATTGTATTGGAATGTCTTTGGTTTTAACAGAACAACCTAATATTGTCACTTCTTTGTAGTGGAGTCATTGCTGGTTCATGTCAACAAGCTTATTATCTGATTCATTTGAGACAACAGGAATTTAGTCCGGCCGCCTCGGGCCTTGCACTCTGCTCCTGTCTTCTTCCTTTTGTTCAGTTGCTCTCACTCATTCACTCTCTCTTAACACGACCCTCCCATCCAGCCCTCATATGACACTAGTGAATCTACAGTGTGGCTTTGTGGCTGCAGATGAATCTATTGACCTTTTGTGTAGTTATAAAAGGCTTTTTGCTATTGTTGTATTGTGTATTAAGTCCTTTAAAGGTTTTTCAGGATGCTTTTGTTACATATCTATTTAGTTGTAGCTTTTACTGCAGCTCGAGCATGTGCGACTACATGCCCCTTTTGTTTTGCAGTACTAACAATATGCAATATGAGACAGGTAATCAATGGCTCGATTTTTTCCCCTCACAACAGGTCATGCCTGTACTTGAGTTCAGTTGAGTTCAGTACACATAAGATGCATTTGTCAAGCTGTGGGGATTAGCTTCGGGTCCCCTGCCCGTGTCCACCATGGGGGAGGAGACGCACATGAGGCAGGAGCCGTGTTTGGTGTCTGTTTCTTCATGTATCTGTTGAGTTTGTTGATAGATTCGCACGGGTTTGTTTGTTCAGCAGGCTCTTGCCTGCTCTGGCACTCAGAGAAGTGGCATGTACACACAGGCTGAAACCTTGCCTGGCACACACTCTAAGGTTTCATTCTGGCCTGTAGGCGAAACCAAAAACTAACTTTTTTGAGCAAAAAACAGATGTTTGTGTTACGTATGTCTTTTTTTCCTTGAAGGGGATGAAACTGATATATGGTTGAGTGTAACCAAAGTTTGTGTACTTCACAGAAGTGATTAAAAATCAATTTGTTGTATTAAAATGACAATTTATTACGGCTGTCAGTCGAAAATGTTTAATCTAATTAATTACAGGATAATCAAATTAATCTCAAATTACATTTGGCTGTGAAAATACCCCCAAAAGATTACAGCCTAGCATAAACTATAGATCATAAAAAAAGATAATTTGAGAAACTTTTTTTTTTTTCGTTCCTGCAATGGTCATCGGTAACCAAAACAGCTTTGTTGCCAACAGTCTTCAAAAAACCTTCGTTTATGTTCCACAAAAGAAAGTAAGTCATTCAAGTTTGAGTAAATGATTACATAATTTAAATTATTTTGGGTGAACTATCCCTTTAAAGTCTTTTCCCCTATATTTTTTTAATGAAATATTACTCTAAATAAGCAAACTAAAAATGCCAGTAGGTGGCGGTAAATGTCTTTATGAGTCATTAATTCATTCAATTTGTTCAAACAACTGATTCATTCAGATATTTAGTATAAATGGGCCTTTGAATCATTGATTAACCTGATTCATTCAACACGCAGATTCATTCAGAAACTAAACACTGCTGTGTTGCTCGGAGACGCACAGCAATTCTGCTGTAGCTGGCCTTAAAGGGGATATTTTTGTTGGCAAAACTGAGCAAAAACAGACAATATTGTGTTTAAAATGTAACACAATATTTACTGATTATTTACTGTTGCATAAAATCACATTTGCACTCGTTATATTTGGGACAAACAGCACTCGTGTGATATTGCTCTCGCTGCTCGTGTGATATCGCTTATCATATGGTATAAATATGGGACAAAAACTCATACAAGGGGTTCTTGAAAATCTTGAATTTTAGGGCATAACGGCATTGTTGTTGTTGTTCTGCATCATATTTGTCAACACTCAACTATATGAAATATAAGATGTTGTACAGGTCTGGGGGTGGAGCCAGTGCCTTAACTGCGTTAAAATATTTTAATGGCATTATTTTTTCATAAATAATTAATCTTAGTCTGATAAAAATTAGTCTGATGTCACCAGAAATTCCCATGATGCAGTGGTTATTAGAGTTATTTACTGCAAAGGGAATTTGCAGTATTATACTGGGTGATATACAGTTAACTACAGTTAATAACTGTAGAAATTACAGAAATGTCTAACATGTGCCTTGAGTTATTTTTTTTAATAATGTGCTAATATTAAAACACTAACTTGATGAGATTCATACATGGCTTTAATAAATTATTGATTACATTACTATTTACTAATTAAATATTGATTACATTTTTAAAAGGAAAAATATAAAATAGAATTGTTTTTTTTTTCTTTATTTCATCTTCTGATAGTGTAAATAATTATTTAACCAAGAAAAGAAAACTGGGACATATATATATATATATATATATATATATATATATATATATATATATATATATTTTTTTTTTTTTTTTTTTTTTTTTTTTTTTTTTTTCCTTCCTACATTGTCTATTTTAATACTTTAAATTATAAATGATTGCAATCATGCCAAAAGCTCAGAATTTTTAAACATGACTACAAAAGATGAATTTGTTTTTTCCAAACTCTTGCTCTGTCTCACTTTTCAAAACTGCATTTTCAGCCAATAGATCACTAATATGAACCCACTTTGTCTTTAGCTCTCCGTCTGTAACTCTCGACCCCAGAGGCTGTTTCATGGTATTTGCCCTCCCATTAAAACACACAGAGCAGCGCGGTGTCTCTGCAGATGAGTGTATGACAGTGACCTGGCTCCCCTCTGCCCTCTTCAAGCTACTGCTCTCCAGCGATGCTCCAGGTCAAAGATGACAGAGGATAAGACTCCTTTCATCCTTCGCCGTTACGCTCGGCACCTAAAACTAAAACCTAAACTAACTGAACTTGTAAATTAGGATGTTCGAGTTGCCTAAAGCAAAGCAGTACTTGTTAAATCGCTTCCTCTTTTCAATAAGTCACAAATTTCAAAATAAACTAAGCTTGGTACAGTGATAAGTGATTTTAACTCGCATATTGTACAGAAAGAGGGATTAGACAACACTTCTAAAGGTCAAAGGCGTCATTTCCTCATCTGAGACTTCAACGGCTAGTTTGTGCTGGCAAAAACACTTTTTCCCTCAGTACTTCAGAAAACATTTCATGTACTTTAAACATTCGCAGAAAGAAACAGTACTTTTTTAATAACTCTTGTTCACTGAGGCCTAATGAAAATGACGACTTTGCATTGAGCCCACACTGTAGTTTGCATTAGCGAATGCTTTCATGCATTAACCATTGACACTGCGTGGTATCTCATTCACGCTTTGAGTCGCAATTAGAAGGAACATCTGTATTCGCATACGAGGCTGAAGTAAGTATTTTTAGCTTTTTGTCTTTTCCCTCATTAATATGCTTTTTGCAGAGGCTGTTTCAAATATTGATGTGTTGAGAACTTTAAAGACACTTCAAGAAATCCCGTATGAGTCAGCTGTATTTTTGAACTGTGCGACATGGAAATAATTAAACTGTAGTAAATTACAAGCAGATGTATTTTGTTATTGTTATAAAAAGCTGTTCCTTGTTTTTTGTTGCTGAGATGTGTGATTGTTTGTGTAATAATAGAAACAACTAAGCTGAGAAAAGGAACATGATGAGCTTCATGGCTTGAGTGGTCAGTGAAGCTCAAAGTGTGTGCAGGTGTTTCCTTTAAACACTAATAAATTGACTAGAGTGGCAGTTTCACAAGGGTTACAGCAATTCTCAGCAGCCTAATTTTGAACTCCGATTTTTCAGCAGCTGCACCCAGAAAGAAACTACATTTATTTGTTGCAGTAGTAATAAATATCATATGTGGAATGTAATTAAACTGCCTCTACATTTTAATCACGTAAGGCACGTTTATCGATAGAGCATGTTGTGTAATCTTCAAAACAATGGTTGCCTGCAGACACCAAATATGAAAAAAGAAATTAGAAAAAAACATTTGTTCATGTACTGTTAAAATAAAATAAAATAGATTTTAGTTGGGTGAAATCTTTTATATTTGATTTGATTCTAAATAAAATAAAATAAAAAAAATAAATGAAATGACATTAAATAAATAATAATAATAAAAAAGATTTCAATGTGGTGATCTCCAAGATGCAAAACACTTTATTGGTGTGTTTTAGGTGTAAAATGATTGATTATTTGTTTTTGTCCACAGTAATTTGTTTTGGCATTACCCAAAAAAAGTGAAAATAAAATAAAATAAAATAAAATAAAATAATATTTTCAGTTTGGTGATTTCCAAGATGCAAAACACTTTATTGGTGTGTTTTAGTTGTATAATAGTTGTTTATCAGTAACTTTGTTCCTGCTTATTAGAAGAAACCGATGTACAGATGTGCCACTGGGAAAAATATGATAAAATTCTCCAGTTTACTTTCTGCTTGTTTCATTTAATAGAGCAGTTATGGACATAAAATATGTTAATCTGAAACTTTCACATTGTGATAAACTGGTGGTACTTAATTAATGTGAGCTTCAGCTTCCCTTTGTGGTGACATCACTTGAAACTGCAATGCTGTTGCTTTTATAAGGCAGCCCACTCAAGCGGCCACTGTACAATTATGAGATGATCTCAGGACGTAAATAGAAAAGGTTTATGACTAGAGACGATAAGCGTTTAGAGACACATGGGAAAATGTAAGTACAACTTCTGAATATCATTACAATATAAAATATTTAGATTTGCACATTTCACGTGCATTATGTTGCAATATGCAAATGTAAGATACTTATTTACTTACGAAATGCACTGCAAAAGCTTAATGCGTCAATAAAATGTACATTTTTTTAATTAAATTTAGGATGGAGCACAAATATGTAAAAACTTAAAAAAAAGCTCCTATTACATTATACAGACGGGAACCAACTGATTGTCACTGTCGTGCCATATTATCTGTTCTGATAAGAGGCGTGATTAATCAATAGTCTAGTGTTTTCCTCTTCATCACCAGCAAAATTCTGTTTGATATTTGCATGTTTTATGATTTGACAATATTTATAAGATCATTTAGTAATTAATAATGCTACATTGCCGGCTTTGTTGTTGTATTTTTTTATTACAATGCAGTAAGAAAGGTGGCGGTTGCTATCAAGAAGAGTGACACAATAACACAGAGGCCTGGTTTTTGGCTATTTGACAGAAACTCTAAATGTTTCATTTGGGGTCATCTTAATAGCTGGAAAAATATATTAAATATATCATGAAGTTGATACTTCAGTGTTAGATATTTAAACATATAATGTTTTATATAACTTCAGACTCGATAACGCTCCTCAATTCTTCATGAGAGTTCCTATATTTGCTGGGGAGGCATAAAATGTGATTACATGAAATGAATTATGGTTCTCTGACTGGGGTAAAAATACATCTGCTGTTGCTTTTATTTATTACTTTATTTTTCAAATGGACCCCCAAAATAAAAATATGTACTTGAATGTACATCAGTCACATTTCAGAAAAGCGCATGTCTATTTTGTGCTGAAACAGATGGTTAAAGATTGAATCAGGGTTATTATTATTAACAAAACTGAAACTAAAACTATAAAATGACATTACTTAAAATAAACTTAACTGAAATAAAACTGAATAAAATTATAACTGAAATTATCAGTGTTGTGTGGTGATGGTCTAAAATGAGTGGTTGTTGTTGTTTTTAATCAAATGTAAATTCATGTCCAAGTCACATTATCTTGACTAAATAAACATTACTTACACTATCTGAAAATAATCTATATATATATATATATATATATATATATATATATATATATATATACACAGTTGCGAACGAAATTATTCAACCCCCCAGAGATTGCAGTACTTTACAAATACTAGCTTTACTGAAGATCCAGGAGTTTATAAAAATTGCATCTACAACAGTTTACTGGCATTAAAGATAATGTCAATATATAACGTAATATTTTTGAGTTATAGGATTTTTACAACAATTATTCAACCCCTATTCAACATTGCTTTTTTAAGTCATTTATTTTTATGGTAGGGGACAAAATTGTCTTCAAACACAATTAAGCCTTTAGAAGCTCTTAAAAAAACAGAATTAGCTTGGGGTGTTACAAATACATACATTCAGCTTATACATGTGCTGAAGTTGAGAAGCAAAAATGGTAAAGAAGGTAGAGAGAGGAAATAGTTTTATTGTATTAGAAAATCTAAGGCTACAAGAAGATATCCAAGACATTAAAAGTTCCTAGAGACATGGCTGGCAGCCTTATTCCTTAGTTTAAAGTGTGTTGTACCAGAAAGCTTTTGAGGGCGTTGAACAAAAAAAAAACACAATATCATAAAATGTTTGATCAGAGCAACTGAGAAAAACCTGCAATGTACAGCAAAAGACTTGCAATATGACCCGACGAAAGAAGGAACAACATTTCAATGCAGCGTATAAGAGGAACACAAGTCAAGAATTGCCACTCTTGACCAAGAAGAACAAAAAGGCTGACTTGAACATGCTGAAAGTTATTTGGTTAGACCTGTGGAGTTCTGGAAGAATGTTTAATGGAGTGATGTGACCAAACTGGAACTTTTTGGGCCTATGGATCAGCAGTATGTCTGGTGCAAAAAAAGGCGAAGCTTATAAGCAGAAGAACACCATCTCTATCGTCAAACTTAAAGGTGGATCAGTCCTGTTATGGGGTTGTTTTACTGTAGCAGGAATTAGAAAACATGACCTTATGAAAGATATCATTTGAAGAAAGCAGTGGCAATGTGAAAACCAAAGATTACCAGTGATCTGAAAGCTTATTCAGGCGAGGAATGGGCCAAGACTGCAGTAGAAAGGTGAAAGAAGCTTCTAAGCACTTGCAAGAAGTGTTTATTGGTGGTTTTGAAGAATAAAAGATTCTGCAACAAACGTTACTTTTGGGGGTTGAATAATTTTGAACATGAATGTTTAGAGCCAATTTGATTTTTATTCTTTTTTCATCAACTTACTTTCTCAGAATTACTCAAATGCAAAATACCTTGCAGGTCAAGGGGGTTGAATAATTTTGATTGCAACTGTGTATTTTATATATATATATATATATATATATATATATATATATATATATATATATATAGTATATATATATATATATATATATATATATATGTATAATTTTTCACATTAATAATGTAATCAATATTCTATTTATTAAAGCCATGTATGAATATCACCAAGTTAGTGTTTTTAAGCATACATTTATTCCAAAATATTAACTCAAGACAATAACAATTTAAACTTGTAAACTTATGCTATTCTAACTATTTTTGAACTCCCACAGATCATGTTTTCAGTCCATTATTTAGACATAACAAAGTGGTTATACCTAAGTGTGTGAGGTGTGCACTTACTTTTTAAATTAGCCTTCTTATTAACACTATTATATTGTTTATTCTGACTGATTCACAAACGCACACAAACACAAGAGGTGGGATTTATTGCATGAATCCATTTACAACCATTCATAACCAGTCATATCCAATCACATCATAATAGAGACATTCATTCGAAACTGTTAAAACTCAATGGCCTCAGGGGAGGCGAGAGAGACACGGACTCCTGCTGTAAATTTACCCGCTGGTGTTGCTGTTGGACAATGTTTCAAGGGATACTTTATTAATGTTAGATTTTGTAATACATATATATAGTGTTATGGTAAAATTTCTCGTTTTCATTTAAAGCTGAAGTACTAAAATAACAAAACAAAAAGAAATAAAATAAAAATGATTTAAAAAAAATATTTACTAAACATTAACTACATTTACTAAAACTTTAAAATTTTAATTAAATTATAAAACTAAAATCTAATTCAAAACATTAAGAAAAATCTAATAGTATCGCAAAGATACTAAAATAAAATGGGTTACAAAATGTTAGGTGGACTTAATAAATAATTAAATAAATCTGGTACTTTTTTAATAATCTTTTCGAATTTCAGATACACATCAGTGGGGAAGCTTATCTAGTACCGTAAATGCAAAGGAACAATATAAACAGCAGCTCAAGTAAGAATTCGCTCATGGTGGTTCCTTCCACATCCCACAACATAATGAAGTGAAAGTGGGTAGAAGTCAGGTGATGTTTCAGGCCATCACATTATTGCCAGTAAATCCTGCTAGACTGATGGTTGTTACCACTGATAGACCTCTTTGGAAATATGTGTACGGATTCAGAAACCAGGCATCCTGTTGAGTGGCTTAATCTTGATATGCAAAACCCTTCAATTGCCCTCCTCCTGAAAGAAAAGACTTCACAGCTGCATAGCTTCCTCTTTTTCAACTTTTTAAATCATGCTATGCTTGTATTGCACAACTGTAGATGCCTCTTTGCCCTTGCTGTTATTTATTCACAGTGACTGTTCAGCTGCGAATGTTGAACGCTGAATAAGAAATGCATAAATTACAAATCCCAAACAATGCCCATTCTGTTAGAGCACAGTGCCTTGCTGAAAGGGTTTTTTATTGTTTGCAGAATGACAATATAGTAGACATTTATTAAAGAAGAAAGACCCAATGGTTGTTTTGTTAAGGTTACGGAGAGTTACAGGTGGTTAGCTGCCGGCCTGTTCTAACAGAGACCAATGCGTGGCGTGAATCTATGATGAATGCCACAGAACTGATTCATTATTTGGTGATTAAACATTGAAACTTTAGCCTTAAGAAGTAACAGTTGTGAGAGAGTTGGGTGTGGAGAGTGTGAGAGACTTTTACGCAAACAATGTTCAGCAAACAGCTTAAGCGATATCAGATTTTCTCATTAAGGGGCCACGTTCAAGCATGTGTGACTCACAAAATGATTGAACGATGAGTCACAAATTGAGACTTGTGCGAATCAGTTATAAACTGACCAACTTGCTTTCATCTCAGGGTGCAGAAATAAAACCGCTGGAGTTTCGTTGAGGGTTTTTCTAATACACTTCCAACTATATTTAGTGGAGGCTTTTTTTAAATGATGTATGAGGACAGTTAGGCAATCATACATCACCAAACAATCACACCTTCTTAAGCACACAGTGTACACTGTAGACAGCTTTCTTCAGAATTCACTGTTGGCTAGCAGCTGTGTCTATGTAGATATATGCAGCTCCACTTATCACGCCTGTAAAGAACCTGCCTGTTCCTGTACATAGCAAAGATGTACTGTTAGAATCAATCACTCTCTTCATGTCCTCAGCAGTCCTCTTCATGGACATGCTGAAATGAGCTTAAAGTCATAGCAACACTGTTGAAACATCATTTTAATGGAAGACAATGTGAAAATTCCACAGTAAAATCCTGTCAACTGTGTACTATCACTTTACAATAAAGTTAAATTCATTAACTTTCATTAGGAATTATTATTATTGTAATAGGCAAATGGATTAATTACTCACCCTCATGTTGTTCCAAACCAGACCTTCGTTCATCTTCTGAACAAAAATTAAGATATTTTTGATGAAATTTTGAGACCTTTCTGACCCTGCAACTTACACGTTCAAGACCCAGAAATGTAGTAAGGATATTGTTAAAATAGTCCATGTGACATCAGTGATTCATCCATAATTTTATAAAGCTACGAGAATACTTCTGTGCGCAAAGAAAACAAAAATAACTTCTTTATTTAACAATTTCTTCTCTTCCGTGTCAGCCACACATTCTCAAGAGTGCCACGACACATGCACGCTGTACATAAAACAGTCTTCATAAACATGTCTGAAGATTTCGACAGAGAGGATGACTTGCAATTTTTTGCCCAGCCTTACTTATTTGAACCAGAATATACAGACAATGAATTAAGAGATGGATGTTCTGCATCATAATGCCGACTCCTGCATCAGCAGCACGACATGCATGTGTTGTTATACTCCCATGAATGCGCCGAAGACTGACACAGAAGAGAAGAAATTATTAAATAAAGTCATTATTTTTGTTTTCTTTGCATTCACAAAGTATTCTCACAGCCTTATAAAATATGTCACATGGACTATTTTAAGGATGTCCTTACCACCTTTCTGGGACTTGAACGTGTCAGCTGCGTTGCTGTCTATGCAGGGTCAGGAAGCTCTCGGATTTCATCAAAAATATCTTAATTTGTGTTCTAAAGATGATCGAAGGTCTTACGCGTTTGGAATGACATGAAGGTGAGCAATTAACAACAGAATTTTCATTTTTGGGTGAACTATCCCTTCACTGTTATTTTATATACTATTGTTCATTAAGTCATATTTGTGCGTAATACATTAATGTTATTTTAACTTGAAATGTATCAGTATATATAGAAATGAACATCAATCAAAATGAATAAGTCCTTTAAAAAGTAAAAAAAAAAAAAAATGCTTGTTCATGTTAGCTATTATACTAATGTTAACAGATCAAACTTTAATGGATAGTAGGAAAACTAAGAAAAAAGTAATGTAAAATTATATAATTTGATACCATATTTTGATCGTGATAAAAAAAATACCTTTCCCACATGCCCTTGTGTAATCCATCACAATTGATAATATTCTATTTACATACTTATTTGAAATAGAATAATTTGGGTTTGTTACCCAGCTAACTTAAAATTTTAAGTTGAATCAACTCAAATATAAGTATAAGTTAAATATAAGTTGTCTAAGCTGACTAAACTTGTTTGAGTTGACTGAACTTAAAATTTTAAGGCAGCGGGATAACAAATTATTTTAAGTTGACTCAAATTGTTTTTTTACAGTGTACCATTAAAATGTTTGGGGGGAGAATTGTTTTTTTTTTTAATAAAATAATACTTTTATTCAGCAAGGATACATTCAAGTGATCAAAAGTGACAGGAAAGACATTTATAACATTTTCTACAAATCTGCACATTAGAATGATTTCTGAAGGATCATGAGACACTGCAGAATGGAGTAATGATGCTACAAATTCAGCTTTGCATCACATTTTAAATTATATAAAAAAACTGTTATTTTTAATTGTAATAATATTGCACAATATTACTGTTTTTACTTTATTTTAACTAACTAAATCCAGCCTTGGTGAGCATTTATTTATTTACAGCATTATTTTAGTGTTTTGTGTGAATATGTGCACCAGGCACACATTCATGAACCACGGTTCACAGATAGGTCAGTTTTTACGACCACCTTCTATTTGACTTCACTTTTATTACATGGTCATCATCATATTTTTAAGTACAAAGCAGACCCAAGTAGTTCCAGTAGATTAATATATTTACACTATTCAAGTTAACGATATATGCCCGCGGTGGTCAACGCCAGTCCTGCAGAATTTCGTTCCAACCTTGATAAAAACATACATGCCTGTTGCTTTCTAGTAACTTGTAGCTTCTTCAGGTGTGATTCAGGGTTAGAGCTGAAGTCTGCAGGACTGTGGCTCTCCAGGAACATTGTTGTTGACCCCTGGTATTTACTGTCATGGACTGTAAAATGTACCACCTCCCAGAATGCCTGAAACACCATAATGTTTGACCTTAATGACAACCATTTACTGCAAGTGGAGGCTTGAAGCAGATGATCGATGGTTTTCTTCTGACAATGAATTATACAGCTGCCTGTAAAACAGTGGTACTCCTGTCATAGTTCCTTTCTTGGAAATGTTTACATGGGGTTTTAGCATTAGTGAGGCGTAAAAATTTGCTCAGGGGACTCAACACGTCAATTTTGCAGCTGTCACTGTAGTTCTAATAAAATCTGCTGACATGTACCACCATCATGTATGTAGTGGCATGTAAAGGCACAAGCGACTGGATATTTAATGAAAAATGGTCATTTAATGTAGTTAATCTGACCAGATTAGGAAATGGGATTATATTTTCAAATAAGATGATTTCAGTGTCTAATGGCTGAAATTGTTTAAGAAAGCAAGAGTTTGAGTGATTGTTCTCTTACAGTGGCTTTGTACTTCAGATTACACCATACAAAAAAGACAAAGTCAAAATAAAGAAGTATCTGTCGAGTGACTGAAACTCTCAACACTTTCAGCCACACCTTGTTTAACTTGGCACAAATGAGAAATCCGTACATCTCAAAGGATCTTTACAGCGCAAAAGATGCATTTTTATTGTACACTTTTCATGAGGTGTGCTCATATCTGCTGTTGTTTGTACAGCACTGTCAGAGGCATCCGCATCCAAGCCGTACCAGGGAGTGAGAGTCAAAGACCCTGTAAAGGAGCTTCTGCGGAGAAAAAGAGGAAATGCTGCCAGAACGACACCCCCCGCTGCAGTAGGAACTAGAGCACACATGTGCACACACACACTCAATAAGACACATGCTTGTCCCTTAACATTATCTCATTTGTTATTCACTCAAGTCCTAGCTTGTTTTTCAAGTCCTTGTCCTTGTTTTTCAACTAATCCATCCAATGTACAATGGTGATATCCAAATATGAGACTGAAAAGGTTACTTATGGTTACCTCTGGGTTTAAGGAAGGCTAATAGTTTGGTTATTGTCACTTAAGCAATAGTTTACCCCAGATAATGTTGCTCCAAACCTGTAGGAGTTTCTGGAACACAAAAGAATAAATTCTGATGATTGTTGAATGAACAGTTTTGGTTGCCATTCACCTCCATTGTATGAAAAAAAAAAAAAGAGAGAGAGATAATAGACATTTTTCCAAATATCTTTACATTCCAGAGAAGATATTATGTAGCACAGGTTTGGAACAACATGAGTTTGAGTAAACAATGACATAATTTTAATTTCTGGCTGAACTCTCTCTTTAATGTAGTTGTTATTTATGACAAACAAGTCAGGCCAGGTCATGTCACTTACTAAAAATTGGCTGAATATTGAAGCCCAGAGGGACTGCATCTTAAATTGATTATAGCATTGCAAAACATTATAAAATATTGCATGGACATGTTGAGATGAGCTTACTTCAAAAATCATAGCAACACTGTTTACATCTCATTTTAATGGAAGAGAAGATTAAAACTTCACAATAAAATACTGTTAATCCTGTTAAAACATTTTACAGATTATTAACCATATTTAGTGCATTAGGAATCATAAACAATGCTTCTTTACAGAATTATTAATCTAGGTCAGTGATGTTATTTTAAACTACTGGTCATTGTTAAAGGAGAAGTCCACTTCCAAAACAAAGTTTTACATATAACATACTCAAGATGTTCATTTCTGCATTTTTCTCCATATAATGGACTGCTATGATGCCCCGGTTTTGAACTTCCAAAAGGAAATTTAAATGTGGCTTCAAACGATCCCAAATGCAGTTGTAAACTATCCCAGCCGAGGAAGAAGGGTCTTATCTAGCGAAACGATCAGTTATTTTCATTAAAAAAAATACAATTTAAATACGTTTTAATCTCAAACGCTCATCTTGCCTTGCTCTCTTTGAACTCTGTGTATTCTGGTTCAAGACAGTTAGGGTATGTCGAAAAAACTCCAATCATATTTTCTCCCTCAACTTCAAAAATCGTTTTAAAATCATCCTACATCGCTGCAGAAGTTCCGACCCAGACTTTGCAAAGTGAAAATGCAAAGAAGATCAAACACCCTTAACAAAAAAGGTAAAACAGCGATATAGGATGATTTCGAAGTTGAGGGAGAACATGAAATGGGAGTTTTTCGACATACCCTAACTGTCATGAACCGGAACCTAAACAGTTCAGTATATAAATTGTATTATTTTTATTAAAATAACTGATCTTTACGCTAGATAAGACCCTTCTTTCTCAGCTGGGATCATTTACAACCGCATTTGTGCAAAATCGGGGCATCATATCAGTTTATTATATGGAGAAAAATGCTGAAATGTTTTCCTCAAAAAACGTAATTTCTTTATGACTGAAGAAAGAAAGACATGAACATCTTGGATGACAAGGGGGTGAGTTAATTATTTGTAAATTGTTGTTCTGGAAGTGGAGTTCTCCTTTAAGCGTATTTGTGCAGAAAATATTAATGTTTTTTATCTTTGTTAACTGTTAAAAATGTGTCAGTATATATAGAAATAACAATGAAAAATCATTTCATACCTGTAAGGCCTTTGTTCATCTTCAGAACACAAGTAGAGACAACAAAGAACTTCAGACCTCGGTGCAATCACTCTCCTCACAAACTGAAATAATGAAAAAAGAAAGCATACAAATGAAAGAAACTATTCTAGATATTTAATCAAGGAGCATGAGAGATAATCTCATATTCTCGGGTATTGCTGAAAATGACTCTGATAATCCAGAATCTACAATTAAACACTTCATGCGCCATGAACTGAAATTACCTGCTGATACGGTAAACAATATCACCTTCCATTGTGCGCATCGTCTTGGCAAACATCTAAAAAAATGACCACGTCCTATAATTGCAAAGTTTATACACGTCAAGCAAAATGAACTGGTGAAGAGCAGAGAAAGAGAATTAAAAGGCACCATTTTCAGGATAAGCGACCAATTCCTTCGCGGAACAATGGAACGCCGGAAAATACTGTATCCTGTTCTCAAGCAGCATAGGCAAGCCAGGAGCCGTGCTTCGCTTGTGTTTGATAAACTATACATATATCGAGAATTATACAGAGATTCTAAAATCACTCCTTGGCCCATCTAAGCTTGGAGTCAAGCAGGGGAAAAAATAAAATAAAATAAAATATATATAAATAAACAAAGGAAAAAAAAATGCCTTTGTGTAATACTCTACTGATCCCTTAAAGCGAACCCCTTCCCTCCCCAACGCTATTTGTCTGGTAAACACTTTTTGTTTTTGTTATTTGGACCTGTCTAATATTCCACTAATTACTCATATTTTCAAAATGTCATAGTATTCAATTGTCTCTTTTTGGTATATTCAATTTTCACACATTTTGTTTCCTTTATTGATATGGCCCACAGAGCTAGGTTATTGTTTTACTATGCTTGTACATCATTTATATAATTATCACTATATGTGATCGACAGACACCGTTTTTCTTTCTATCAAGTACTGTAACACCAGCTGTGTGGCTCTACCCATCAAAATAATTTCATGGAATATAAGAGGAATCAGTTTTCCAACAAAAAGAACAAAGATTTTAAATCACTTGCACACTTTAAACACAGACATTTGCTTCCTACAAGAAACACATTTAACAGAGGCAGAATCTCAGAAACTAGCAGCTAAATGGATTGGCCTAACTTTTCATTCTACTTTTTCCTCCAAGAAAAGAGGAGTATCCATTTTAATTAGACGCAATACTCTATTTTCTCATTAGTCAACAATAACAGACACCGAAGGTCGTTACATCATTGTCAATGGAACTATAGGAAAAGATAATATCACTTTAGTAAACATATACAGACCAAATTTGGACATGCCTTCATTTTTCCATTCATTATTTTCTGAGATACTTACTCTCCCCAACTCAAATATTAGAATCGGTGATGTTAACCCTAATAGATTCAGATCAAACTGGTTTTCTAAAAGGGAGACACTCCTCAAAAAATACTAGAAGATTAATAATTATAGTTGATTTCTATAATAGTTTACCCAACACAAACAAACCACTGTTTATAAGTGTATCTTTAGATGCAGAAAAGGCCTTTCATAGGGTAGAATGGCCATTCTAAGATCTAAAGATGACTACTCTCAGTCATTTTGGTTTTAAATCATATATCATTAATTGGATTAAAACACTCTATAATACCCCAACAGCATCTGTTATAACTAATGGCATTTTATCAAAACCATTTAAATTAAAAAGAGGAACCCGACAAGGATGCCCACTATCACCACTACTTTTTACAATCTTTATCAAAGCCTTGGCAGCAGCAATACAGCAATTACACAACATATCTGGTATCCAATCAAAACATTACCATCATAAAATCAGTATGCAGATGACATTCGTTTATATATTACAAACCCATCTTCATCGTTTCTGTCAGCCCATAATCTGATAAGGGATTTTAGTAAAGTATCAGGATATTCAGTTAGCTGCTCCGAATCTGAGATTATGCCTATTACCAAATTGAAGTGGGATGCTGAACTAGAGAATTACCCATTCAAGCGAATAACCAAAATAATAAAATACCTTGGGATTCATATTTCATCCAATCTAAAAGATGTGTTTAAACTTAACCATGCCCTATTATTACAAGAAATACAAAACAACTTGGAAAGATGGAACAATTTGCCCCTATCTCTAATCGGCCATATATCATCTGTAAAAATGAACATACTTCCAAAAATCAATTATCTTTTCTCCACGATCCCAGTCACCCCACCTCCCGGCTGGTTCTCCTCGTTAGACAGTACAGTGACAAAGTACTACTGGAAAAAAAGAAAAGACTGAATAAAACTATTCACTCTTCAAAGATCAAAAAAGTCTGGAGGACTTGGGGCACCTAACTTTTACCTTTACTTCATCTCTCAACAGTTAATTTACATTTACCACTGGATACATAATCCTAATCTCCCTTGGTTAAATATTAAAAATAAAGTTTTTTTATCATTAATAGACAAATCAATAAAAACTCTCCCTGGTTACAAAAATAATACCATTAATACCACCATGAATGCTTGGTGGAAGTTACATGACCTATTGCACTGTAGAGTGAAACCATCAGCCAGTACACCCATATGACATAATCCAATGTTTTTAATTAACAATAAACCTTTTTATTTCTCCACATGGAGTCAGAGAGGGGTAACTACCCTGGGTCACTTACAGTGCCCTCTACTAATATTGGCACCCTTGGTAAATATGAGCAAAGACGGATATGAAAATAAATCTGCTTTATTTATCTTTTTGATCTTACATTAAAAAAAATTTACAAAATGCTAATCTTTCATTGAAGTAAAACAATTAAAAGTGGGGGGAAACTTACATTATGAAATAAATGTTTTTCTCCAATGCATGGTGGGCACAATTATTGACACCCTGAGAAATTTTAATGAGTAAAATATCTCTGAAGCATATTCCCATTCATATTTGCATTTATTTAGCACACTAGAATGACTAGGAGTATGATATTGTCCAGCCATGACTTCCTGTTTCACAGGATTATAAATATGAGGAGCACAAAGGCCAAATTCCCTTAACCATCCATCACAAGGAATAAAACCAAATAATATAGTTCTGATGTGCAGAACAAGATTGTTGAGCTTCACAAAATAGAAAGTGGCTGTAAGAAAAGAGCTAAAGCATTGAAAATCCCAATTTTCATCATTAGGACAATAATTAAGAATTCCAATCATCTAAAGTTGTTACAAATCTGCCTAGAAAAGGATGTGTGTCTATATTGTCCTAATGGATGGTGAGGAGCACAGTTTAAGTGTCCAAAGACTCTCCAAGGATCACAGCAGGAGAAATGCAGAGATTAGCTGAGTCTTGGGGTCAAAAGACTAAAAAAAAAATTCAAACAGCCCCTACATCAACACATGTTGTTCAGGAGGGTTTTAAGAAAAATCCTCCTTGCTCATCCAAAAACAAACTCCAGCATATTCAGTTGTCAGACACGACTTGAATTTCAAATGGGACTGGCTTCTGTGGTCAGATGAAACTTAAAAAGAGCTTTCTGGCAGCAAACCCACCAGATGTGTTTGGTACAAAAAGTACCCCATGTCCACGGTTAAATATACTGCTGGATCTCTCATGTTGTGGGCTTATTTTCCTGTCAGGCGTCCTGGACATCTTGTTCAGATACATGGCATCATGGATTCTAGCAAATACCAACAGATAAAATATCTAAATCTGACTGCATCTGTTAGAAGTTCTATATTGAGCTGTGGTTGGATCTTCCATCAGGACAATAATCCAAATCAAACATCAAAATCAACACAAAAATGTGTCACTGAGCATAAAATGAAGCTTCTGCCGTGGCCGTCCCAGTTGCCTGACCTGAACCCTATAGAAAATGCGTGAGGTGAACTGAAGAGAAGAAGCACCAGCATGGAGCTGGTAAACTGAAGGATCTGGAGAGATTCTGTATGAGGGAATGGTCTCTGATCACTTGTCAGGTGTTCTCCAAACTCTTCAGGCATTAAAGGAGAAAACTCAGAGCTGTTATCTTGAATAAAGGACGTTGCAATAATTGGGTGCCAATAAATGTGGTCAACATGAAGTAGAGAAAAACATTTATTTCATAATGAGATTTTCCTCCTGCTTTCCATTGTTTTACTTCAGTGATAGGTTAGAATTTTGTGATTTTTTTGAATGAAAGATTAAAAGGATAAACAAAGCAGATTTATTTTCATAGCCACCTTTGCTCATATTTACCAAGGGTGCCAATATTAGTGGAGGGCACTGTATATAATGGGGGTCTTTTCATGACCTTTGAACAATCAAAATACAATTTACCAAACCAAACCTACTTTCAGTATTTACAGTTAAAAGAAGTCATACAAAAATCTACTGGTTCCTGTACTCTGTCAAACTGTAATTACCAAATATACCAAACTATTGAATCTTTAAAACCTAATAAAATCTTATCACAAATATATACATTCTTAATATCTTCAGAAACCGACACAGTTGCTCCAGTTCAACAATGGACTAAGGACATGGGTACGGATCAAATTATCAACTGGCAAGAAGTTTGCAATAACATTTATTCTATGTCCTGTAATGTCAAAATTCAAATGATTCAATATAAAGTTATTCATATTACAACATACAAACTGCAATGAATGGGATATATTAAAAATAATAATTCTCCACACTGTCCAGGCTCCACTGATTTTATTTCCATGCATTTTGGTAATGTCCACTGGTTCATTCATTTTGGTCGAAGGTCATGAGCAGGCTCTCAGATATCCTCGAATTCAGCATTGCAGTTTGTCCAAAAATCGCTTTACTGGGAGACATTTCTACACTACAGATTTCCAATCAGTTTAAACCATTTTTATTGATTTCACTAACAGCAGCAAAGAAACACATCTTACTTAACGACAGAACAGCTCTCTCAATAAACCAGTGGCTCAAATTATTATTAGTTCATTTAAACTTAGAGCAACTAACATTCGCACACAATGTTGATCCTTCCAAACAAACTTTGTCCCCTTTTATTCAATATCTGAGTAGGAGAACTGATTCCTGTTTACCTACATCTCTGTCTTAAAGGAGAAGTCCACTTCCAGAACAACAATTTACAAATAATTTACTCACCCCCTTGTCATCCATAATGTTTATGCCTTTCTGTCTTCAATTATAAAGAAAGCATGTTTTTTGAGGAAAACATTTCAGGTTCATGACAGTTAGTGTATGTCGAAAAACTCCCATCTCATGTTCTCCCTCAACTTCAAAATCGTCCTATATCGCTGTTTTACCTTTTTTAAGGGTGTTTGATCTTCTTTGCATGTTCACTTTGCAAAGACTGCGTCGGCACTTCTGCAGTGATATAGGATGATTTTGAAATGATTTTTGATGTTGAGGGAGAATATACGGTCTGAGTTTTTCGACATACCCTAACTGTCTTGAGCCAGAATACACAGAGTTCAGGGAGAGCAAGGCAAGACGAGCGTTTGAGATTAGAAAGTATATAAACTGTATTTTTTTTAATGAAAATAACCGATCGTTTCGCTAGATAAGACCCTTCTTCCTCGGCTGGGATCGTTTACAACTGCATTTGGGATCGTTTGAAGCCGCATTTAAACTGTATTTTGGAAGTTCAAAATCGGGGCACCATATCAGTCCATTATATGGAGAAAAATGTTGAAATGTTTTCCTCAAAAAACATAATTTCTTTACGACTGAAGAAAGAAAGACATAAATATCTTGGATGACAGGGGGGTGAGTACATTATATGTGACTCTTTGTTTTGGAAGTGGACTTCTCCTTTAAAACATGAGAAACTAATGAAGTAATTTAGTGTCCTTTTATATAAAGTATATATCCTGTCAGCTTATGTCGATTACTTGTTATCGAAATGTGTATTTTGTTTTCTTTCTTTCTCTCTTTTCTTCCCTTCTCTCCCTTCCAATGCTTTGAAAGCATTTAAGCCTTTATCTTCTTTATTCTTATTAACATTCAATTTACAGTAAGTTACCATGTGTTTTATTCTTTGCAGCTCCATTGTTGCCATTGCTGTTATCATACCTGTTATCATTTTTCCCCTATATGTTATTCATTTACCATTTCATTTGCAGTTGATTAAGGGGAAAGAACGGTCCCTCTCTCTCTTTCTCTCTTTCTCTCTCTCTCTCTTTCATCCGATCTCTCACCCTTTCCTATTCCCCCTCTCTTTCTTATCCTTTTGGCTTGAAATGATTGTTATTTGACCTGAAAAGGGAAAGACTTGTACAAAGGACTGCCACTGGGTCTGGTAAACAAGGCTCTGAGAAGACAGCCGGCTGAGGCACAGACTTCAGGATCATTGTGAACATCCTGTACTAGGGTCTGTTAAGGAGAGGCCGTGACTAGGTCACATGCTAATAACTTAGAAGTGGCCTTCCTAAGACCTAAGATTCGAAGGAAATGGGTTCACATTTTATCTTGCGGTCTTCTCCCATTATCAGTTTGAAATAATACAGTCTCCCTCAGTGTCTCTTTTCCTGTCCTCCTCTTACTCTCTCTCCTCATTTCCCTGTCTATCTTCCATTTTTTTTTCATTTTCACTCCTTCCTCTTTCCTATCTGTTAAAGATCTTTTGTTTTCTAGCTTTATTGTTTATTTATTTATTTATTTATTATATAACCTATATTTTCAAGATGGCAGTGGTGACAGCGATGGTAACAAAAGAAAAGAAAAGAAAATTGGTTACTATACTTTGAATTTTACATATATTCAAATGGCAAAAACACTTCTTTTTCTCTCTTCTTTTTCTTTACATATATTTTCTTTTTATTATTATCAATAATAGCAATGTGTATATACTGGATCTACATAATATATTATAATTATTATTATTATTATTATTATTATTATTATTATTATTATTATTGCCACTACTACTACTGTTATTATTATTACTTATTTATATCAACTTTTTCTTCTCACATGTATTGGAAGACAGGGGAGTATTACTATACAACACATTGCATGTATGTCCATATGTTTGTCTTTGGTTTTGGAGTATTTTTTTCTTTTGCTATGTCTACTTTCAATAAAAAATAAAAAAAGAAACTATTTTTTCAGAGCTTTCTAAACCTTCATAGACGGCAACGCAACTGACAGGTTCAAGGCCCAGAAAGGTAGTAAGAACATTGATAAAATAGTCCATGTGACATCAGTGGTTCAACTGTAATTTCATTAAGCTACAGTACAAAAAAAAAATTTGCGTTGTGGTACTGTTGTGAACACGTGTTGAAATTGTTGAATAAAGTCATTATTTTTTTCTTTGCACATAAAAAGTATTTTCATAGCTTCATAAAATTACAGTTGAACCACTGAAGTCACATGGACTATTTTATCAATGTTCTTACTACCTTTCTGGGCCTTGAATGTGGTTGCACTGCTGTCTATGCAGGGTCAGAAAGCTGTCAGATTTCATCAAAAATATCTTAATTTGTGTTCCAAAGATGAATGAAGGTCTTACTGGTTTGGAACGACATGAGGGCGAGTAATTAATACAGAATTTTCCTTTTTGGGTGAACTATCCCTTTAAAATTCTCTAATTGTTTAATTAGTGTCACTTAACTGAAACTGTTAATATGACACACACAAGATAAGGTCAGTTAATGGCACTTGCTAAAAATGGCCTGAAAAACAGACCCCCAGAGGTTTGAAAACCCTCAAATTGATTAAAGGATTGCAAATTTGCAAAATCAATGTCAGCTTGAATTTTACTAGCATTACTGACTGCAGAAAGGCAGTCCCTCCGAACTCCAAGGGGATTTTGGCCTTATATAATCCAGGTGTTTTTCCGTGACAGTTAAACTATTCCCCCACATAGCCAGAGGGTTGGGCATAGGGCCTATGCAAATCCGGTTGTGGATCTGCCAAGAGGCTTGCCTACCAACCTTCTAATTATACTTAACAACACATAAAAACATAAACACACACACTCAGCAGCCTCTTTCTCACATTAAAATCACATAAAAATGGGTAAATGCCTTTAACAAACTGTAGAAAAGCATGAAATCTTCTGAAGCCTCTTTACGGCTAGTGCCATCCTGATTGTTTACAGATGTTCTTTAAGCTATTCTGCAGAAGCTGATGACATTTGAGTTAGTAATTGCTTCCCAAGTGGCATTACATATTATGGCATTAAGTAAAACCACACACAAGAACTAGAGCTGCTCTTATCTGTTTCTGCTACTTTAGGGCTAGTTAGGTTATCTGTAAGCCGGCCTCCATGTGCTCTCTGCAATTTCAGTTAACACCTCTCTCGGATTGGAGATGTGTTTTTACACAGATCTGCCTTTGTTCGGCTGGGGGCCACAGCAAGAAATGCCTTGATCCAAACTACCAGGTGTAGGTCTTAAACAAAAGTCCCTATATCATCTCTTTAAGTGGAATTTAAGTGGAACGACCTGCCCTGACATGTAAATCATTTTACAAAGGAATCACATTGTACTACACCGTAATTGTTTTTGATATGTTGTGTCAAAGGTAAAGTATAGCCAGCCTGTCATTGTTATTGTTAAATAAACTGTGGTTAAGACAAATGACTGCACCTTATCCTGCTTGCTAGATTAACATTAAATATAGAGTTAGTATGAAATTATTTCATCACCATACTTGTGGATTGATTTAAAGCATCAACTGAGTAAAACAGTCCATTACAATGTTGAAAATGGCCTAGCATCATGACAAACGCTGCAATAATATTATAATTTTTTATAATATTATAATTATATTTTTAGTGGACTAGTTAACTAAACTATTTAGCTACAATGTAACCTTTCTTTGTCTATTTTAAGTTGTCTCTTTTTGTATCTTACTGGTTTGTTGCCTTGTCTCCACTGCATTCTTGGAGACTCCTCAGTTTCTTCTATTCAAATGAGCTCACTATAAAAGGAATACTTTAAGGGATAGTTCACCCAAAAATGAAAATTCTTTCATAAATCACCCTCATGTCGTTCCAAACCCATAAGACCTTTGTTCATCTTCGGAGCACAAATTAAAATATTTTTAATGAAACCTAAGAGCTTTCTGACCCTGCATAGGCAGCAACACAGCTGACACGTTCAAGACCCAGAAAGGTTATAAGAACATCATTAAAATAGCCCATGGGACATCAGTGGTTCAACCTTAATTTTATGAAGCTACGAGAATACATTGAATGTATTTATTGCATTGCTGTCTATGCAGGGTCAGAAATATCTTGGATTTCATCAAAAATATCTGAATTTGTGTTCCGAAGACGAATGAACATCTTACGGTTTGGAACTACATGAGGACGAGAAATTAATGACAGAATTTTCATTTTTGGGTGAACTATCCCTTTAAGTTTTTAGCTTTCTTGACAAGTGTTTGTTGTTGCAATGTTTTCTGAACAGTACTCACTGAGATCTTAATCTTCATTGTAGTAAAATGTCCAAACATTTTCCCAGATAAAATCCAGTTATTGAAGCCTCAGGGTGGAATACAAGTATTTGTCTCTGTAAAGCAACAAGAAAAGTGTTAACATTTAATAATAGATACAAGTAGGCCTAGCCTATAAGCAAGGCACAAAATGAACACTTTCCAAACACTAAACGATAAAACAATAAACTGTCACATTTCATGCTGTACATCGAAATGTAACAATAATGCCTGGCACGTTTTAAGTGACGAGCAATTCAAAACAAAGTGCGAGTCGTCTACTAATGATGCGTGTTCTATTTACTAGAGTCGACAATTTACCGTTTAACCAGTACGCCTAATGTTTTGTTTTCCAGAACTTCATTCGTCGACACATATGAATAATGTTAACAGTAAAGCATCCAAACGAGTCAGCGACATATTTTGCGTGGCGCTGCGATATATAGAACAACATCGCTGCGAGTGAAGCGAGTTCGAGTCTCGACTCATGGCCCTTTCCTAATCCTGTTACCCTCTCTCTGATATCACTTCTCGTCTCTCCTAAAGCTGTCCTGTCAAAAAAAAAAAAAAAAAAAAAAAACTAATTATATATAATAAACTAAAATCTAATCTTGTTCTTGCTAAAAACAAGAAAGCATATCTGCCAATGGGTAAAGAAAAATAATCTTTTATTAAGATATTAAGCAAATATATTTAGCAAAAACGAACAAAATAATTTCAGAAAACAAACTTAATTTCTTAAAACTTGATTCTCGAGTAAATATCTTATATGTAGATGTTTGTACTAGAAAACAAAACAAAAATACTACTAGAATAATCTTTTTTTTTTTTTTTTTTTTTTTTTTTTTCAGAATATGGAAGCCCGTTTCCGCCACTGAATAGATCATTTAAAAAGGTTATTGCGACTTTTTATCTCACAGTTCTGATTTCTGACCCTTGCGTGATATAAACTCGCAATTGCGAGAAAAAAGGTCAGAATTGCGTGATATAAACTCGCAATTCTGTAAACGTATCAGCCTTTTTTCTCCTCATATCAGAAGCGGCTTTATATCTTGCAATTGTGAGTTTATATCTCACAATTCTGAGAAAAAATCGGAATTGCCAGTTTATATGAGGCAATTCTGAGAAAAAAAAGTCAGAATTGTGTAATATAAATTCGCAATTGCGAGTTATTAAGTCAGAATTGTGAGATATAAACTCTCAATTCTGTGACAATAGCCTACAGTCTTTTTTCCCCCTCATATCAGAAGCGGACTTTATAACTTGCAATTGCGAGAATAAAAGTCAGAATTGCGAGTTTATTTCTCGCAATTGTGAGTTTATATCCCGCAATTCTGGCTTTATAACTCGCAATTGTGAATTTATATCTCACAATTCTGAGAAAAAATACAGAATTGCGAGTTTATATGACGCAGTTCTGAGGAAAAAAAATCTGAACTGCAAATGTAAAAAAGTCAGAATTGTGAGATAAAATGACCTTTTTTAATATTTTTATTCACTAGCAGAAACGGGCTTCCATATATATCTCATATTTTAATCCAAAAAAAGAAAAGAAAAGAAAAAAAAAACCCTGAGAAAACTAAATTGTATGTATTACCTTTGTACTTTTTTCTAGGTAATGGTTCCCAGCAACACTCTGCCAACATACACACATGCTGGTGAGTATAAACTTTTGTATTAACATTTTTTCCCCATTGGTTAATGCAAATATTTTTAATGCTTATTTTGCTTTCTAAAAGGGACTTCCACCTTTGCAGAAGCCAACCCGAGCAGCCTTAATGATTCATTAGTGGATGTCGGTGGGCTTTGCACAGGATGGATTGCCCAGACTGCCGGCACAACTGCTCTTCAACCTCTGGGTCACTGGACTCCTCCAGACCAACACCATGACCCTGCCATCCCGCCCCACACAGATATGTACGTCCAGCCGATCTGTCCCAGTTACACTGTGGTGGGCCCTTCCCCTATGCTGACGTTCACACACGCACCTCTCTTCACCAACCTTGCGGTGAGCCACAGACTGACGCTAAGTTACTGCTAATATTTGAGTGTCTGAAGATGTTAACTCATCCCTTATCTGGTTCCCTATTAGACCATGAGCACTTCCAGCTCAGCACTGCCTCAGGTGGAGGTCCCGGACTCCTCCTTTACATACATTCCTTGGGCTCAGCCTTTATCCACCATCTCCGGCTCCGTTGTTCAGGCCCCCTCGATGCCAGCGGCGCTGTCGGCCCCCCAGCTCTTCCCAGTGCCTCTGACCTTGCCATTAGTCTCACAAGAACCTGAGCCTCAGCAAGTGGAGACTCCCCAGGCCCCTGAAGGCACTCTGGCCCTTGAGAAACTGCTGGAAGAAGATGAGGGCCAAAAAGAGCCCTACATCTGCAACTCCTCACTGTTTTCAGAAGATATTTAAGATATTCGCATTAGCACTCTTCTTGTGCAGCTTCTTAATATGTAGGATTTGCTAGGGTGATACAGATGTGGAGCGTTTAATATAGGATTTTGGCAGCTCTTGTGAAAAATTTAATTTAGAAGGTATAACAAATCTGGAAACTACTGTGTAGGAATACACTCTTAAAACAAGGTTCTTTATTGTGGCAGCTATGGTTCCATAAAAAACTTCACCATCCATTAAATCTTTACATTCTACAAAAGGTTCTTTATAGTAGATTTTACTCAGCCCAGTGTCATCCAAGATGTTCATGTCTTTCTTTCTTCAGTCAGAAAAATTGAGGTTTTTCACCATACCCTACCTTTTTGAACCAGAGTACACAGATAAAAAAAATAATCACGTGTGATCTTTCCACCGTGATTTTCGCAGAGCTAGTGCAAGACGAGCACTTGTGATTAAAAAGTATATAAATTTGCAATTTTGTTTAGAAAATGACAGATCGTTTTGCTAGAGAAGACACTTATTCCTCAGCTGGGATCGTGTAGCACACCTTTGAAGCTGCACTTTTGGACCTTCAACCCATTGGCTCCCATTGAAGTCCAATATATGGAGGAAAATCCTGGAATGTTTTCCTTAAAAATTTATTTTCGACTGAAGAAAGAAAGACATGAATGTCTTGGATGGAATGGGGGTGAGTAAATTATCAGTTTTTTTTTTTTTTTTAATTTTATTCTGGAAGTGAACCAATCCTTTAATCGGGAAACAGAATCAATAATGCAAACATCAAATATAATCCAAATTATGCTGTAAAGCAGATCTTAGAAACCAATAGTGTCATTGTTCAGTTCAGTGTTCATACGATTTTAGTTCAATTAGTGTCACTGTTGTGAAATTTAAGTTTGATTCAGCTATAAAGTTTTAGCTGGATTTGATTTACGGAGTGCACTTCCTTCTTCACAGTTCATTAAAATGTCAGTTATAGTTAGAAAGCCAGAAGTTTTCTGAAAGTTGGAGAAATCCCCTGTGGACGTTATCATTTTATCTACCCGTGTCCTTAACCTGCAGGCTTAGTTGTCTCTCAAGTTAATACCTTTCCTAATGAAATGTTTGAATAAGGGTCAGCTCTGCACACGCTCTACCATCAAATCTGCTTCTTTAGAGCTTCTGTACATGACATATCCTAGTCAAACGGGTATGACAATAAAGCGAACGTGCATTTGCAAGCATATTAGTGCATGTGGTTTTGTGATGGCAGGGGTTGCGTGTATGTGTGTAAGAACGTGACTGATTTTTTTCAATTGCTTCCATGTGTTTTTTTTTTTCCACAAACCATTTTTCAAAAAAAGAAAGTTCACTCTGCGTTGCCAATAATCACTAATTCTCACAAAAACTCAACAACAGGCAAAGATGATAACTGCAGCAAATCTTTTAATAAAAAAAGCTAAAAATCAAGACACTTAGGTGACTAGAACTGGCAAAACACAAACAGAACAATCCAACAATATCAAATGAAGACAGATAATGAACAGAGGAAAACAGAACTTAAATACACAGACCAAACCAAACAATAAAATTAATTGTGTGGAAGCTGCTAAATCATATAGAGAAGGCCTTAGTAAGCAGGAAAGGGAGCAATATTTTGACAAACTGAAGTTAAAAGGTGGTAAAGATATGTACGAGCAGTATTAATTAAGATATCAGCTTAATATTTTACCAACCTGACCGGAAATTATAAGAGCAAACACGAATGTTGTCAAGATTCTTGCCTTGGAAATCCTGATTCACAAACACATACGCCTTTTGTTCCTCAGACAGTTTTTTGCACTTTTTCTCCTTGATTTGTTATAACTTTTGACAGTCTCCAAATGTTTTTCCTGGTCTGACCAATTAGTACAGCCCAACACATAACAATAATTGACCATTTTCAGCAGGAATTATCAGCAAAATATGAAAGTTTAGTTAGGTACAGTGGCATTGTTTATGTTCAGTGCCGCTAATATGGGCGATTGATGATGTGTCATGAAAACATTCTATTGTGTGGTGTCATTATGATTTTTTATTGTTGCATTTGCCTTTAAATACTAATGAGCTCTGCTTGCCCCGCCCCTCTCTTCTATGGGGTGACAAGCCGTAATGTGTCCTTTAGCCGCGTTTAGCTGTGAAGCTTGCTAACTAGCACATTATTAAGAAAAGTGAACTGCAAGGATGCATAAAAAACCCTTGTACTCACTTCCGCTGTAGGTGAAGCTGGATCACAAATGATGCACGTGAAGTTAGACGCATTTATGTAGATTGCCGCGCACATTTCCTTAAAAAATTAAAGTAATGTTAATCCTCTGTGTTATCAGCAGCTCAGATGTCGGGAGTAAATGACGACTGCTATGTTCATTATTACAATTGGAGACATTCTTGTCTCCCCCTGCACCGGAGTCGACACAATGGCGGTCGGACTGTTCTCAGCTCACTCAGGGCGGGTCTAAGGTAAGACGGCCGTGTCAATCAACTATTGTGGGAGTGGCCTGGTTTTTTGTGATGTCACAGAGACAAGATGCTGAGAATGGCTTGATTTGAAAAAGTGGATATTACTTATAAAGATTAAAAAATATATATACCACTGGGTGGATTTTTATCATTATAAACACATCTATGTTCAACAACATGTAAAAGTGAGTTTTGCATCCGATGACCCGTTTAAATCCCCAATAATAACAATCACTTCTTCACATCAGGCTGTTATCAGATTCCTGGCAGAATTACGTAGATCTGCACAGGCCCCTCCCACGATTGCTGATTGACACTGCCGTCTGAACTTAGACCCAACCTGAGTGAGCTGTGAAATGTCCGCAACTGCTTCTGCACCAGAGAAGGGACGTAGACAAGAATGTCTCCTAAGTGATTGTGGTGTTCTGTTTTTTGATGTAATAATCAATATAGCAGTCATCAATTACTCCCGACATCTGAGCCGCTGAAGACGTAGAGAATTACTTTAGTTTTTAAAGGGAATGCACCTAACTGTGTCTATGTTCACGCAAATCATTCATGCTCCAGCTTCACCTAGCAGAAGTGAGTATAAGGGTTCTTTCTACCTGGTCTCATGGCAAAAACGTACCTGGGGCACTTTTTTGCAAGACGTGAAATACGTACCA
Organism: Cirrhinus mrigala; assembly: GCA_036247105.1. NCBI lineage: Eukaryota > Metazoa > Chordata > Actinopteri > Cypriniformes > Cyprinidae > Cirrhinus > Cirrhinus mrigala. The sequence continues at coordinate 15,283,659 of CM070021.1, forward strand.
GTAAGTACATATCACTGCAGTTTCCAAAAGAAATGAACACTAGAGGCAGTAAAACTCTGACATCTTTTATTCCTTTTCACACAAAGTATGATTTACAGAGTTTTAATTAATAAAACCTAATTTTCACACAGTTACTTGAAGAACATTATGTTATGTTATGATATGCTGGGAGATTTGAAAACTGATGCTTTTAAATGTTAACATCACATATCCAGCTTCATATCTATGGGTTTTCATAGCCGGTAGCTCACGCAGTAGGGAGATGTACTAGAGAGTTGAAGAGCTCCGGTCCGAAACCTGTGCAACTACAGTTTGACAAAACAGTTAAAATTTGCACACATGGAAGAATCACATGGCACACTTGCGTCAACAAATGCGTTTTATATTAGTTTTGCATTTGTCAACACTATGGGGTAGGTTTAGGGTTTTAGTGACAGTCCCCGGATATTTGAACTCTGAACCGCCGCAATACGTACCTGAAGTATCAGGTAACGTAACAAAAACACAGCAATACGTACCTATATCAAAGTAATAAAAACGTGCCAGGGTTCACGTATTGAACCTGTGTTTTAGCGCCACTCAGTGGATATTTCTCTTCAAAAATGCCGTGAAACGTGCAGTAAGGTACGTAAAAATGGTGCTGCAGAAAGGTACCCAGAGGTACTTGTTTTTATGAGACTGGCACTGGGTTGGTTCTTTTGTGAATCTTTGCAAATCGCCTTTCCTAATAATCTGCTAATTAGCATGTTTCGCGGGCTAAATGCGGCTGAGCAGTCTTTTACGAACTCAAATCATAAATATAGAAAATGTATGTTGTTTTTCACTGTGAAAGAGAACGTGCATCAGGAGAGCCAACTGACAACGTCGATTGTCCTCCATGTGTTTTTCTTCACTAGTCACGTTTGATTTCACAAGTATGCGTGAGATCACGTCACTGTGAAATCGTTTCTACAGTCAACAAGTGTGTAGCCTCGCGGTCTGGTCGAATCTTCTAGTGTGCGTGTTCAGAGGATTATAAGGCTGAAAATCGGTTGAAACTGTCTTCATGTCTGTGGTCTCCCATGGTTTTAAAATCAGTTAAAATTTGAAAATCGTCCAGTGTGTGGCCAGCCTAACTGAAGACATAGGAAACTAACTAAAAGCTATAATATAATACAAAGTCTCACCCAAACACAAACTCAAAATAGCCCTTAGAGCAGCAATAACCTTGTTTAATTTAACCCAAACACAATAACTTAGGAATGGATAACCCTTTAAAATGAGTGCTTCCAACCAGGTGTGCTTTTGTAAAGGCTGCATCCAGTCTGCTAAAACAGCAAAACCCCAATAAACATTAAAAATGAGCAATAAAAAAGGATGAACACAGTAAAACAAAGTGATGCAAGGCTGCTCCAAAGTCTCTCCATCACATATTATTCTCCTGTGTCTCATAACTGAGATTCGAAATCTGCAACTTAGTAAAAGATTTTCACTGATTTAGGTTTTTGGTCTGCTCCTCATAGCGGTTTCAGAAGATTATACCTCAGAAGTTGTATAGATTATTATGTTCAATTACAATTATGTTATTTTTATGCTGTTTTTTTTTTTTTTTGTGATTTTTGAGCCGGAACATCCTGGTCATCATTTACTTTAATTGTATGAAAAAGAGCAGCAAACATACTACCTAAATGAAGAAAGAAAGACTGGTTTGGAACAGCATGAGGGTGAGTAAATGAACATTTGGGTGAACTAGGTTCATTTTATACATGTGTGCAATCCCTTTATTTCCTTCACATGTATGCATTCGGGAGATGCTTTTATTGAAAGTGACATACATTGCACTTAAACTGTATAATTCATCAGTTCATGCATTCCCTGGGAATTGAACCCACAACTTTGGTGTTGCTACTACTACTGGTAATAATAACTGCTCTAATGCTAGCAGAACATAATTTTACACCAGTCATAGTTTAGGTGTTTAAAGTACAAACAAAATCTAGCAGAAAGACAGAAGATAAAATAGTTTTGGGGTCATGACCCTCAGAGGTGAATGGGCGTTTTCAAACCATGAAGAGTGAGTGAAACCAAGACACTCACATCTGCGTTCAGTGTTTGTTTGTTTTTTTTTTTTTGAGTGAACATTACCTTTGTGCACAAATTTTTGTACATAACTCCTCAGAACACACCGTGCTGCCAAGATGCCTCTGCTTACCTTTAAGGTGCCGCTGAATCTGCCTAACAGGATCCAAGGGCATGTCTGCACAAATGTTGAGAAATGGAAGGAGGTACAGTACAAGGTGTGACTGTCGAGGAGAAACAGGGAAAGTGTGCGCTGGAGGGAGGCAATATTTGGCACTTGGCTGAGCAGGATGAGAAAGCAGGGAAACATGTCAAAGTTAAATACCTGCTTAAATTGCTCCGATTACAGTCTGTGCAGAAGTGTGCATTGGAGACTCATTACTAAGCTAGATGTACTGTTTATTGTAAGCACTTTCACAACCGCCATAGGGACAAAAATATGTCCATTGTTATGGGGCATAAAACGGTTTGTATGTCTTTGTAGATTATTTGATAAATCTTTGGCAAACATTAACAGCAAATGTTATTCTCTTCATGTGCCAATTCATTAATAATTTCCAGACACAATCTTCATTTGTCAGCAAGGATCCCAGTGATACAGAATTATGACTGAAAAAAACAGACATTTTCAAGCTCCTCCTATCAAATGGCAGTTAGACATCTCACTCTCTTAATATTTCTTTGGGAAAATTGCAGAAAACCCAACTTTCTGGTTTTAAAGAGAGATAGAAAAAAAGAAAAAAAACTCTTGATGAATTATATAGACAAGGAGCCGTGAGAAACTTCCAAGACTGCCAGCAGGACTGAAATGTATGAAAAACATGGTAATTTGACCCATACATTTTAGGTTTCTAGAGATTTAGGTTTCTTAAAGTTTCTGCATGTTTTCAGAATGTCCATCTATTCTGCAAACTGCATGTTTTAAATATATCCATCCATCCATTCTGCAAACCGCTTGTTCTATGTATACAGGATTTAAATCTACACTATCAGTCAAAAGTTTTTGAACAGTAAGATTTTTAATGTTTTTTTGTTTGTTTGTTTGTTTTTGAAAAAGAAGAAGAAGTCTCTCCTGCTCACCAAGCCTGAGTTTATTTGATCCAAAGTACAGCAAAAAGTACAGTTATTTAAAATAACTGTTTTCTATTTGAATATATATTTAAAATGTAATTTATTCCTGTGATCAAAGCTAAATTTTCAGCATCATTACACCAGTCTTTATGTCACATGATCTGTTAGAAAGCATTCTAATATGCTGATTTGGTGTTCAAGAAACATTTTTGTTACTATTATTATCAATATTTAAAACAGCTGAGTAGAATTTTTTCAGGATTCTTTGATAAATAGAAAGATCCCAAGATCAGCATTTATGTGAAATAAAAAGCTTTTGTATCATTATACACTATACCATTTGAAAGCTTGGAGTCAGTATATTTATTTATTTATTTATTTATTTATTTATTTATTTATTTATTTATTTATTTATTTATTTGAAGGAAAAGAAATTATAGAAATTAATACTTTTATATTTAGCAAGGATGCTTTAAATTGATCAAAACTGATGATAAAGACATTTATAATGATACAGAAGGTTTCTGTTTCAGATAAATGCTGTTCTTCTGAACTTTCCATTTATCAAAGAAACCTGAAAAAATTCTACTTAGCTGTTTTCAACAATAATAATAATAAATGTTTTTTGAGCAGCAAATCAGAATATTAGAATTATTTCTGAAGGATCTTGTGACTGGAGTAACAATGCCAACAAATCAGCTTTGAAATCACAGGAATAAATTACATTTTAAAATAGATTCAAATAGATTATTTGTTCATTATTTTGAATAGTAAAAATATTTCAGATTTTTACTGTTTTTGCTGTACTTTGGATCAAATAAATGCAGGCTTGGTGAGCAGAAGAGACTTCTTTAAAAAAACATTAAATATCTTACTGTTCAAAAACTTTTGACTGACAGTGATTGGACTTTATTTGATGGGTAATATTGTGTGTTTTAAAAATGACTATTAAATTGTGAAAATTCATGTTTGTACATGAATCAAAGCTCTTCGTGCTCCTGTCTTTAGAACAGGTGTTTGACACGCATGATATCTTTCAACACTGACCTCGCCACACACGTTAGGTGCTGCAATTTATTCTCCCTTTAAAAAATTCATCATTTAGACTGATGAATCAAATGGATAGGATCAAATACTACAGCAAAGAACACAACCTTACATACGAGAGGAATGAAGTGGAAAATAAACACAAACAGGTCTAGACCAAGCCATGTTGGCAAAGAGCGTATGAGAAAAATGTAACACCAACTCTTGAGAAATGTATTAGGAGAAAGCTGAGAGGGGCATGATACGACTTGCCCTCAGTTTCTCTAGGAACAGAGATGACTTCTACTGCTGCTAGTTACAAAAAAACTGGGTTACAGACCACATAGACTGAATGCTAATTACAAATTAAAAAAAAAACATACAGCGTTTCAGTGTAGAATACATTGAACCATAAGTTCATCCTATTCCAGTTACTTTACATCACAAAATTGCTTTCCTGTTTTCGGAAGTTCCTGTTGGTCAAATCAAAATGTTTCGTTTGTAAAATTGATGTTTTGTCATAGCTTCTGTTTAACTTTAGGTCTCTTCACTGTTGACATAAATCAGCTTATCTTTTCGATCTTGACCGCTCACTCCTTATATAATGAGAAAGTAATTTATGACAGTGTCATTCAGGAATGACCAGTGCCTGTTAGAAGAGATGTTATGTCTTCTGCCTGATTTATGCTGAATGCATGTTTTTTTTTTTTCTATGAAAAAGGACAAAAGTAAGGCAATCTGTCAATGACATGCAGTCCAATGAGCTCAAATGATGCTTCAAAGTTAAGAAATGTGCTTCTAATTTTAATTTAAATATCACTGTGATGATCAGGTTAGCAGGCCATAGGGCATCATTGACATAGGGTTCATTTCTGATCATAATTCAGTGTTGCCCTAAAAATGTAACACTTTCAAGTTTGCTCTCTTGACCTACACTCATTGTGTCTATCCAGACATCTTTTACTTCAGATTACAATTCCTCCCCGTGTTAGTGTTGATGTGGGTTTTGGCCCTAATTCAGTAGATTTCCAAAAAATTGGGTTGCTCAATTACCGCTGTGTCAGTGTTCATGGGGTCTTCACTGTTTCATAAACTTTGTCAGTGTTTCCCATAAAATTAAAACTACCCAAATTCCCGGAGAAGACACTTGTGAGGTTACTGAGATTATTAGGGATGAAAAAATAAGCAAATGCATGTTATCTAAACTAACTGGATCCAGATGGAAAAGCAGAGTAACTATATTGCTCAATATATATAAAAAAAATAATAATAATAATAAAAAATTGTAGAAACGTGCCATTTTGAAGTATAAAATATGAAACAGTATTTTCTTGTAAAGCACATTCCAGTAATCTTTGTTTTAATTACAGCTTTAAAAGACATTTCTTACAGTGTGAGTGAAAATTGTATCTACACTATATTTATTTTTTTTATTAAAACTGTCTTGGTATCTTTATTCTCCCTGAACTTGAACACTCCTGGCACACATTGTAATTCAGTACTTCATTGTTCATTAACCTTCTATAATAAATCAATCATGACCATGAAAAGATTTATTTATCCACATTTTCTTACTAATTAACCAGCAGACTACATGAAAATAACTAACTTCCTCCATACTGCATTAATAAAGCTAAATATAAATATGACTGGCCTGACATCGGACTTATTGCAAATAATAATAATAATAAATCTACAGCTTTGGTGAATCAGCTTGTTGTATCAGAACTTTTTTCAGTGCTTTCTTTAAACGTGGTAAAGGTGTGAAACTGGTTAATTCAAATCCCTACTGCCTTTACTGAAGTATTTTTGGCATCTCTCCTAAGTGAGACCTATGTGTCTGATAGTGGTGTTATCTGTCTTCAGAACAGAGTACAATACCTCCTTCTACCTCAGGCCACACTCAGATTAACCTCTAAGACGAGGACTGGCCGCTGCAAAACACAATTAATCGTTATGATGTTCCACAGCAGTCCACAATGTTCTTGTTTAAACTAATGAATCAGAGGTATCAGTGACGGTAATGTCATCAGAAAGGATGAATACGCTACTTAAAAAACACTTATTTTCTGTACTTAGCAGTTGTCACGTTGTATATCCCACAAAAGCAGGTGTGTAAGGAAGGCGGCATATTTTAAATCTCATCAGCCTCTCTTCACAATACAGTGCAGTTTTGAGTCAATTTTTAGATTATGATTGACATAATTCTAAAGCATAACAACTGAATGTTTAAGAAACATCATTCAATCAAACATTTGTATAGAATATAACTTCAATAATGAAAACTTAAGACATTGTTGCAACCATATGAAAAATGGTTGCATATGAGTACACATACTTCCTATACTGAATAGTAGGCGAAACAGGACGTGAAAAGACTAGTATGTCCGAATTCACATTATTTGAAAGAGTAGGCAAAAAGTACCCCATTGACGAATTACTTCCAGCCACGGATTCAGGCTTACTTCAATGATCTTGCGGAAAGTACTTATTCAAAAGAATTGTGCATTTTCAGATTCAGCCATGCTTGAAACCCTATTGGTCATACAGTGGGACACTTTTTGAAATTCCCCCTTCAGCTAAATGCTTTACGCAGGACATGCGAGAAAAAAATGTAAATCGCATGCACGATTTAGCTACTGATTCGTTCACTGTTTTAAGTAAATCAAGCTCAAAAGCCTTGCAGCGCTGCATGGAATCATTTTACGCTGTACATGGTTTATGAGAATGCAGGTAGGAAATAGGACGTATTATTATTTCGTGTGCACGATTTACTTAAAACGGGGGCACAAATTATTTTTGGCAGCAGCTATTTGCACTAAGTGTAAATGGCGATAGAGGTTATTTACACTAAGTGAAAATAGCCATAGATGCTATATTTAGCAATACATTCTATTCACACTAAGTGAAAATAGTATTTTCTTAGCGATATGCTATGTACACTACATGCAAACAGCTATAGAATCTATTTACACTACGATAAAAAGCAGGATTTTCGGCTATTTAGACTACTTAACTTTACAAAAAAGTTAGGCAAAAGGCGGATATGGAAGTTCACATTTGCGTCTTGTCTCACATGACAAATACAAACAATATTTAAAGTCAAAGTACCCAGTTTGGCAAGTTTCCTCTTAAGTGCAATCTTAACAGAGTTAAAATTAAAAATTTGAAGTAAACTGTTGGAAGAAAATCTGACGTGACAGATCCGTGCATTAGGTCATAAAGTGAGAGCAATTTGTTGTATACCAGCTGCTGTCTGTGTCATTAATGTTGATTAAAGAACAAAGGAAAAAAAAACTCTTTTCATATCTGTTCTTAACTGAATAACTTCTTTATCTTTAATAAAGATCTATAAAGTATATATTCTATGTTAATGCATTTATATATTACAATATTCCTGATGATTTTTTTTTTTTTTTCATTTGTATCTTTGTGTCATTGTTAAAAAAAAAAAAGTGTCCATTTATTACATATTGTTTACTTGTCTCTATGTAAAATTATTTATTAAAATGCAGGGTTACAGGAGTCATTAAAAATTATGTTAATAATACTAATTTCCTTCTTTATTTTCTTTATTTTTGTTGCTTAAATATGATAATGCATTGCATATCAAAATGTCAGACCAGCTGCACCACTGACAGAGGAGCTGTACATGCCCTGATGACGACACAGCTGTTTCAAGATTTTTTAAGGTGGTCCTTTCTTCTAATACACATTTGATACTGACAAGATGTGCTACCTTTTTTTCTACATCCTTTTTTAAGGTGGTAGTTCATTCTGATAGACATTTGAAGCTGACAAAATGTACTACCACTGTTTCTACTTTTTTTTTTTTTTTTTTTTAGCGTGGAAGTTTATTCTGAGAAAAAATCTCACATCATTAGATTAGACATGCCATCTTGAACTACCGGTAGCACAACACCGAATTCACAGATGAAAACGATGGCATGTTTTGCATTTATTCACCTTAAAATCTGCTAAATGTGTGTTTTGTTTGCTTGTTTTTATAACAGACTCTTTTCATATAATTCTAATGTTATATTATCTCATGTTTATGAAAATAATAGGATACAAAGGGGTTACAGGCGCCCCGAGGTAAAAGCCACCTTTGATATTATTTTCATCTTAACCACTAGATGGCAGAAAAACTTGGCGTAGCACTTCCAAAACATCCGCTTTTCAAGATACACATACCAATTTAGCTGATGCTTGACGCGATTTAGGGTAGCAGCGCAAAGTCGATTCTGTGCTTGAATATTTGATGTTGAATATTTGAAAAATGTTGTAGATTTAAGTAGCAAATGAGAATCGCTAAAATTCTTGAATAAATCTTGACACAAAAGAATTCTTAATGATTTTCAGTTTTGTTTAAGACTATTAAAGCAGCAGTTTTTAAATAATAAGAGAATATGTAAAAGTTTGGTATTTGGGGTAAAAAGCGCCCCTGCTATTGGGACTAAAGGGCACAAACATTAAGCATGGTAATTAATAGAAGGCTGAATTTTCCATTTGTTGACATGCCATTGTTAGATTCAGATGGTAAATTATCATATATTATGTTGGGTGTCGGTCTTAGAGATAATCACGTTTAGAATGAATCATGTTTAGAAAGAAACCATCATATTTAAAAACATTATGCTAATCATATTATATAATAAAAAATCATTTGTTGTTACTACTATACTACTGTATTTAATTACTGTAGGATCTCCTTCAGTGCTTTCAGAATCTTTACATTTTAAAATGATTTTGTTTCTGTATTTTAAAATATATGTTTTATATTAAAATATTTGTCTGGGGTAAAAGGCCCCTCTTGCCTCCTCATACATTTTTAAGATTTTTAAACAAAATGAACGACTTGCATGATTTTTCACACATAATCTGTTGCTCCATAAATGTTCAATACAAACGTATATATTTTTATGCAATCATACACTTTAGGTGCAGTGAAAAGCACATTTTTTTCTTAGGATATGCCTTTAGCCCCGTTGTACCCTACTAATAAAAAATAGACCCCCAGTAAATAGCATAGCCTTTTACTATATTCTTGTACATTCAAGCTGTAATAAGTGCATGATATATTGAACACAACGTGATATGGTTGCCACATGAAATAATCCAAAATGTCTGTATTTGACAAATGCTGCAGGTAATCCACTAATAAAATAGGCTATGCAAACACCGGGCAATGATGCCAGTTAAGTCGTGCATTTATTCATGCTGTCTTTATATCTAACTTACTACTTTTCTTACAAATGACTGTTAAAATACTCATACTGTTCTTGATTCTGTACCCGTTAACTACGCTGACATTCTTTTGGTGAGAGATCTTGCAAGGACGCGCATCGGATGGTTGTTGCAGCCATTCACAAAGATGAGCATTGCGCAACCACTGACGCACACGATTCCGCTACATTTGGGTGCGGATCTTTCATAACTCATTTAGACTATATTGAAGTAAAAAAAAATGTGAGAAATCCTTTCTCCACAAAAATGTAACCAGTTTGAACTGGAACTCCCCGGACTCAGTCCCCCAGCCCTTCCCATTGTGATTCCCATTTGAAGTGGAATGCTAACAGACTGTTACAAAATCCATTGCTGGTTTACACTCTAATGAGAAGAATAACAATTAAGCTGCCTTGTTTTTTCAGACTCAAAAAAAAAAAAAAAAAAAAAAAGAGAGAAGTGTGCGCTGGGATCAGTATTGCTACCAGACATCACGTTGTGCAGAAGTGGGAGGGAAGCCGTTCAAGGTGACAAGAAGCCAACGTGTGGAATAGAGGAAGACTTCCTTGTCCTTTGCTCTCCTGAGGGGAATTCCAAGTTGGTGAGCAGCCGGCACAATGCTTGTGCGTCTGCCAACTCTGGATCACTGTACACACCCTTCTGTTTTACTGCAAAACATTCCCTATTTCTGTAGTTAATGAACACACCATTGCGTGACCGTTTAATAATTAAGTCGTACCATGTTTCGAAGTTAAAAGAGACACGGGACATTTAATATAAATAAAAAAACTGATGTCCAAGCAGGAATTGATTTATATTCTAGACTATATGTCATTTTTGAAAACTTAGGACAAACTTAAAGTAAATAGCCTACTTTGAGTGTATGCACTGCTTTATCGTTTAGAAATCGTATGAATTATATTATAAAACTGTTCCTGACCAGTTTATCATTTCATGCATCTTGAGATATCTCTACATTGTATGCAGTTTATGCGATTCCTATCGTCTTTACTTAATTAAGCATCGTGAACTGAAGGCTGCGTCTTTATTTCGATTTTATCTTTTGGTGAAACTGTGTGAATGACAGTTCTTCTTCACAATCGGTTTGTGGTGTTTTAAAACCAGTTCACAGACAAACCATAAATAAATGACCTGTATTAGATAAGAAACATCTCTCCATAGAATAACTTTTCCCAATAATTTCTGTATTTCAACCCAATGTTATGATTTTCTGCCTAATTTATATTTAACGCTTAATTAAAGTGGTTTAAAAAGTGTAAAGCGGGTTTAGGTTTTACTTAGAAAAAAAGGCAGCAAACTTAAGTTTCCAGTTTTAGTGAGTTGAATTTACAGTGTAAATGTTGGGAGCAAAGAAAAATGTTAACAGGGATAGTTATAGGACCTATAAATGCAATGTTGAATATCAAAATCTGTTTTCATATATAACACATTCAGCTTTCGTCTCATATTTTTGAATGTCAAATGTTGATATGCAAAACAATAATTAAGCCCTCAGTCCCACAGCTGTATTTGAACGTTAAAAAAAAAAAAACTGTCAAAGCTCCGATGTACATTTAAGAGTTAAACAGAAACTGCATGCACGCTGTAACTCTGAAATATTTCCCCATTGTTAAAATATATTTTCCAAAAAAAATAAAAAATAAAAAAATACCAGTTACGAAAAAATATTTTTTATTGTAGAAAAGATAAATGAATTATTTGTAAATTATACTCACACACATTTAGCTCTCTGCAATCAACCTTTTTGCTTAAACTACTCTGCTAAGTCCAGTCATGCATTCTATCACTGCTTGTTCTTTTATCTAAACTAAAATACAACAAATGCATTCAAATGAATCAATTATGACACAGAATTTTCGCGCAAAGTGCTTCAAAATACATTTTTATAAGTAACACATCTCTGAGTTTGAAGTATCCCTTCTGAAATAACTGTCGTCGCCATATGAATACAAACAGTCTGATGAGCCGTAGGGCGCATACTCTGTAGTTGTCATGCCTTCCTGCATATTGGACCAGAGCGAGAGACAAAAGCAATGCTGTAGGTTGCAATGCTGATAGTGATAATTTTCTGGAGAGAAACTGGAGCTCAAATCCATCCGCGTAGGGGAGCTGTAGCACGAAGAAGATGAAGAGTTAGACTGAGGAGGAGAATAACTGTTGTAATCGACTGGACTGGGGAGATTGAAGGAATCTGAGGGTGACCTCGATACCTGAGGAAATAGATTTGAAAATTAATTTATGCGTGATTTTTATTAGTCCAAACATACTTAAGCATCAGAACCGTCCAAATGACAAAAATAAGCGTTTATTAAAAAATAAAAGCACCAAAAACATACCAGGCTTGTACCATAGAGGTCCGTATTAGAAGGCATATATCCATTAGACCACTGCGAAGAAGTGGGACACACGAAATTACTGCCGCTGAAAGTCTCAGGTGGCATCATGTGCATCATCTGTTGATGATCATAAGCATTCTCCATCGGGATGTTGACATTTTCGGTAAAGGGACGTGTCTGGAAATAGGGTTCTGGAGCTTGCATTCCAAAGACATCAAGGTGGGCTGTGGGGAAGACAGAAGAAACTGCTGACTTGAGCACAGGAGAACATTTAAATTAGGCCAGCAAGACTTGGGATGATGTCACGAGACCATCAGCCAAACAGCTAAATCACATTTGAATAGTAGTTTATAAAAAGGAGATCATTCACGGATGTGTAAGGAACACTTATAGATGAAGGTGTCATTGTTCTTTTATTGATTTATTTCCTTTCTTATAAGATTGTAACTGTAGAGCTGATGCCTGACGGTGGATGAAAAGGGTTTCTATTTTGGAGTATAGTAAGTTGCATGCAGTCAGTATACTTTGTTTTTTAACTTTGTCTCAGGTTTCCTGATTAAAATTCAAGCTCTTACATGTTAACAGGCAGAAGGTTTCTTAGCTTTTTTTCGCAAGTCTACCTTTTCAATATCCACAAAGGTGCTTGTAAGGTTACTGAAATCTGATGCTTTTGTAAACAGTATTGTGAAATGTCTTGACTGCATGGGACAAAGGGCTGAGATTACTATCAGTTATCGCCGTCGAGTTAATTTGTTAGTAATTTAAACTTACTATTCATGGTCGTAGAGCAGACATCGCGAGCGGCCATGCCTTGTGACTTCTACAGAATTAAAAGAGAGAAAAGCAAGGGAAGACATTAATCATTCGTTCGTTCACTGGAAAACATCAGAAATCTTCCGTTAGGTTGTACTATTATGTGGTATCAACTGAAACCTCAAGCACTGATAGGCCTGAGGGGGCGTGGTGCTTTAAGACGTTTGGCTTGTTTTTAAATGTGGTCGTGCACTGACCAGACTTCGTTTAGTTTGTCTACTATAAACTTGTACGTCAATGTCTGACTTATGACTTTTATTGGGTATCCAGCACCATTGTTTACCGTTGCGGTTTTCTGTGCCTGCAGGGCTCTGTGCTTTTGCAGTAACTCCTTAACAGTTGTCTTCACACGCACACCCTGGTATACCTTGGGTTTATCTGCTGGGGGGAAAAACAAAAAAAAAAAAAAAAAAAACTGTTTTATTTCATTTTTATTCACCAGTGGCATTACTTTTCAATATTTTTGTCCAAATTCAGAGGATCTGCAAATAAGTCTTTGCAGAAAAAGGAAAAAAAAAAACACTTTCATTTTGTCAAAAGGAAGATGTTTTTACATTCATCTTTAAGACAATGTTTCATTGTCAGTAACTTGACTTTTGTTTTGATCTGCTGTGTTAATAAAAATACACAACTCTTGAATAAACATCTTCTGTATAAACATGCATTCAGTACCTAAATGGTTTTGTTTTGTGAGACTTTAAAGACAAATATGTTTACATTTGTAGCATTTCTAACTTTTATACAGCCTTTATATAAAATTCATAATTAAGCATGGGGAAAATTAATGTCTGTGTAGGAAGCAATTTTATATTGTGTAAAATGCGTTTAAAACTGCTTTAAATAAACGATCTGGTTGTCAAAATAATAAAGTTTAAAGAAAGGTATATTTTGGCACTTTTTATTAAATGGTTACACCACTTGACATTTTAGAGTCATGAAACGAATTTTCATTGTGTAAAATATTTTTAATGAAATAAAATGAATGAAACAACATGAATGTAGATATTACATTTCTAAGACCTTGGCAAATGTGCTTAGTAAACCTTTAAAAGAACTCGATCTTAAAAACATTTCTTCCTTTCTCCTATCATCTTCGACATCCTTGTTTGTCACTGCCCCTCTACATTTTAAACCATACACAGATACATTCGTTTTTTTCCATATGAAACTGGAAAACGTCTTTAAAGATGAGATATCACACAAGATTAGAAAACTATGCCCATTTTCCCAGTTAAGACTCCACTGGTCTGAGCGCACTAGTGATCCGGCAGTGAATGGGTTAGTTTTCGCATTACAATAGACAGTAGGCTAGTGAATTTCGAGAACCATGCTCTCCAGCCATCTTTGCGTCGGGACGACGGTTTTAGTTTGGAGTTTGAGCAGTTTAGTTTCATGTAGATGTAAAGTAAACCCCGACAGAACTGGCGAGTTGCTTAATCTACTTATTGACAGTTTCACTCGAGAGCACAAGGCGCAGAAAGTTGGGTTTGCGGGAAGCGAAGTGAAAACACTGTAAAACGCTGCTTGCGAGAAAAGGAGAACGAGAAGCTTCCTCGGTTGACGCCTCTACCAGTTACAACTGTAAGTAAAACACTATTATAACAGCAAAACCCGCGTACAAGCGAACAGAGATAATACATCGGAAAATAGGTGGTAAACTCAAGTCAAGTGTCCAGCAGAAAACGGGTTTATATTTGTTGCAAAGAAGCCCGACTTGTTTACGAGGGCGCTGTCGATTAGCAAGTTTGTTGTATTAAATTCCCTAAAAACGTCCCGGGTCCATGTTAGTTTTTGCGATCCTCTCAGCAGATGTGAAGTTATTTCTTGATATAGTTAATGGGCAGTCCTCCTATCTCTTCCTACATGAGCGAAGCCGCGCCTAATAACTTCCCCCAGTATGAAATGTGTAAAAAATAGATGGAAAATAGTTGTCCTTCTTTCCTAATTTTTTAATTGGTTGTTCAGCCTTGTGAAGACATACACAGTGGGACGTCTTCCTGATCCGCGTTAATATATATATAAAAAATTCTGTCTGAACATAAGTGATTCAAAACAACGCCACGCCATGGCTGAGTTCATGGAGGCAGTTGAGTTTACAGAGGGTAAAAAGTGCGCTGATGTTCAAAAGACAGCAAAAACGTCCTTCGGCAGTGTTTTGATAGGTTCATTGACAGCTAAACCTATTCTAATAAATATTCATATGCGCTCTGAAGCAACGTTTCAATTTTCGGTTAAAATGTCGAAATTATATTCAGTCATCGTTTACTGTTGGTTACTCCGAAAACCATTGCATTCAAGTTGGACACGGTGGTCGACTTTGCAAAGTCTAAAATAACACAGTAAATAAATCTTCAGATAAAACCCATGTTCAGTTTTGCTTCAAGAAATGTCGAGTAAAAAATACAAGGCAGACAGAAAATTTGAAGATGAAAATAAAAATTTAGTTTAAATAAATCACCAGAAATATTATTATTCCCATTAAACTGCAAGAAATTCCATGTAGCACATTTATTAAATGTGTATATATAAAAAAGCACCAATTTGTGTAAATGTAATCCTCCATATGTGCTTGCTGTTTTAAAATATTAATAAGACTGCATGCTTTGATCAGAACATTTCCAAACAACGTTTACCAATGTATTTATTGATTTTAATTAATATCTCTTCTGTCTCTATGTTTTTCAGGTTGCTGAAGACGAAAACATCTTATATGAAAGAAAAATAAATTTTTACTTACCAGACATATTGGCCTGAAAAGGAGGAAATCTCTGGAAGAGCTACAGTGAAATACCCCAACGTCAGTTCTTTGCTCTATTATATGGGCAAGAACGAATTATTCACAAAAGTCTTAAAAAGTCTCAACAAAGTAACCTCAAAACACTCTCAGGACATACAATTATACAGTAATATAGCTAGGGATATTTTAGTTTGAGTTTTTCTCCCCTCATCCCTACTATTTAAAACCCCAAGAACTCAATGATTTGACAATGATTTGATTGCGCGATACTTTCAATTTGAATATTCAAAAGGTTCGTAAAAAGACTTATTTCTGAGTGATATTCGCTATTACAGTGCATATAATAACATCTCCTTTAATAGAATGTTGTGTTATTTCACATTTTGACATAAACCAAATATATATTTATAACATTTTATCATCCTTTTGGTGTTGGTGGTTGGAGTCTGCCTTAGAAGCACTATTTCAACTTTGCAGTGAGACTGAAGGCACAAATTAAGTTTTACATGACATGACCATTGTAAATATCTTCTGTAATAGGTAGTCTTGTCGAAAAAATTAAATATTGGTCTTGTGGATCAAATTTATGCAGTATTTTAAGAATTATTGGAGTGGTGGGCGTGGCATATGATAGCAGCCATGTTTGTCATCAGAACAATTGAGACGTCTGCTAAAGTCAAGTTACTAGGATAGTGGAGACAGGTACAAGAAGGCTAAATATGAAATAAATTTAATTATAATTTTATATTTAATTGAACGTGCCAGTAGCATTTGTTAAAAATCAAAAGCCAATTTAATTAAGACTTAAAAAACGGCCCAATTATGTGTTCACATAATATTTGATCATTTCTTTTCTCAGGGTATTTTAATTTTAATTGGTTTAATCAATCAATGCATATTATCATCATTTCATTCTTTGAAAAATATAAGCAGGGTGCTGTTTGATGCCGAGTGGTTCTGATACCAAACAGAATCTCACACATGTGACTTTAGTTACTTTTCTTTTTAAAATAATTGAAATGAAAAATGCTCCAACTGGCATACTTACGTTTCTTCAAGACAATCGTCTTCATAATGCTGTTGTTTATTTGTCAGATTTAATTGTCGAGTATTTAAGACTCGACGCATGCAGCCGCCAAAATGTTTAGCCTACATGCAGGTGTTCTTTGTCTC
This sequence comes from Cirrhinus mrigala, assembly GCA_036247105.1. Taxonomy (NCBI): domain Eukaryota; kingdom Metazoa; phylum Chordata; class Actinopteri; order Cypriniformes; family Cyprinidae; genus Cirrhinus; species Cirrhinus mrigala. The sequence continues at coordinate 15,300,120 of CM070021.1, forward strand.
AAATAATAAGTCGGAAAATGGCCACATGTGACATGCAGTACAAACAAATTGAACATTTTGTTCCAAAACTGCAGAGTAATTATAGATTTAAGTAATAATAAAACAAGGGGTGCTTTATAAATCACCTTCAAACACCTTGGTTAGTCTTAATTCTAAAATTGTCTCCACAGATTATCTAACGGATGTTTACTCCTTTGTGATTTTTTTAAAAAGTTTATCCGCTGCAAATAGACCTCCAATTTCAAACTATTATTTTCTTACCAGTCCTTTATTATCATTCACATTTATGAACAGATAGGCTATTCCATAATCATATGAAAATCTCTAAGAAACACTTCAGCCGGGTTGAGGATGTCGGTTATTACTAGATTGAAGTTGAATGTCTCCCCCTGGTGATTAAACCGGAAAAACTCGCAGGTGAATTTTCACAAGAAGGTTGTGTGCAGCTATATTTTATCTTACTACACTAGTCTGACTCAGCTTATATGAATGTAAAGCATAATTCGTTTATTTGGCAATAAATGTAATACACCTTCAGCAAATTCTGCATATGTTTCACATTAGCATAAGTAAATTCTACTAGATTAAAAAAACAACTAGCGAAAGATATTGCTATTAACTATGTAATTCAAAGAAATGTATTTATTTATTTTATTTTTCATTTATTTTTATTTTTTTTAATATTGTGAATTATGGCCTGTGCTCCCACATCAGTAAGTAAAAACCTTATAATTATCTTTCTTTTAATCTTAAAAATATTTGTTATTATAGTAAAGCATCCAAAAATTACATGTGGTCAATTTAATTTTATATGGTACAGTATACACATTAAAAAAAAAAAAAAAAATCCTGGCAGACTCTTATTTTAGAAGTGAAATTGACTTGCAATTTTTATTATCTAAAAAAAAAAGAAAAAGAAAAGAAAAAATAAATCTGTTTTCCCCCTGTTTTCCCCCCAAATCCTCTAAACTGTGTTTTAATAAATATTCATATATACACTACCAGTCAAAAGTTTTTGAACAGTAAGATTTTTTATGTTTTTTTAAGAATTCTCTTCTGTTTATCAAGCCTGCATTTATTTGATCCAAAATACAGCAAATGCAGTATTATTGTGAAATATTGTTACTATTTAAAATAACTGCTTTCTGTTTGAATATATTTTAAAATGTCATTTATTCCTGTGATCAAAGCTAAATTGTCAAATCATTCTAATATGCAGATTTGAGAAACATTTATTATTATTATTATTATTATTATTATTATTATTATTATTATTATTATTATTATTATTATTATTATTATTAGCAATATTTAAAACATGTGAGTAATTTTTTTTTGGGATTGTTTGATGAATAGAAAGATCCAAAGATCAGCATTCATCCGAAGTAAAAAGCTTTTGTAACATCATACACTATACCATTCAAAATCTTGGAGTCAGTATTTTTATTTTTATTTATTTATTCATTGATCAAAAGTGATGATAAAGACATTTATAATGTTACAAAAGATTTCTATGCTTTTCTTCTGAACTTTCTATTCATCAAAGAAACCTGAAAAAAAAAATCTACTCAGCTGTTTTCAACAGAAAAATTTTTTGAGCATCAGATCAGCATATTAGAATGATTTCTGAAGGATCACGTGACTGGAGTAATGCTGTTAAAATACAGCTTTGAAATCACAGGGATAAATTACATTTTAAAATATAATCAAATAGAAAACAATTATTTTAAATAGTAAAAATATTTCAACATTTTGCTGTTTTTGCTGTACTTAAATGCAGGCTTGGTAAGCAGAAGAGACTTCTTTAAAAAACATTAAAAATCTTACTGTTCGAAAACTTTTGACTGGTAGTGTATATATGAATATATATTAAAGAAAAAGTTTTAATGCTTTTGTTGTCTTGAAAATGTTTGTACATTTAATAATTTAATAAAAAGTTTGAGTTTTATTTTAATGTAATTGTTTTCTGTCGTTTACACCAGGCACTTTGAATCACATTGTGATGTTGAGTTACAAGAATGATTTTTTTTTTTTGTAATTCTAGTTTATTTACCTTTTAGATCATTTTCACAGCAGGTTTTTGAATTAAAAGAGTCACAAGAAGAGAAATAGGACTAGCTAGATATTACGCATCAACTATAAATATCATAACACTTAATTATTTGCAGATAATATACATCTATATAGACTCACAGTCACTTATGTATCACAGAAATTAAAAAAAAAATCCTCATATACAGACTCATACTGATTATTATTCTATTTATCCTGCTGAGACAATATAAGTTGTGATGACAAAAAAGAAGATACAATATATATAATAAATGACACAAATAAAACTGAAGATATAATTTGTTCCCCAATGTTAAGCCTTAGCTTTGCTAAGTAAACCTGGCAAAAAGATCTTAGTGCTAATTGTTGTGTGTTGAAGAGGTGTTGATCTGCTAGGCTGGTGAGCCTTTATTTCCTTCCAGTTCAATCTCAGAATGCCCTTCTGACCTCATACTGTGACCAGGTGCTAGTAGTGTCTTCCTTGCCCCATACCAGGCTGTCACTCAAAGCTGAAGGGGCATTTTCAGTATCTTCTGAGGGTAGTACTGGCACTAGTTTGGTCGCAGGCTCAGTCATGAATGAAGGGGAAGCAAAGCTGCCAGAGGTGGGTTGAAATGAGGAGTGATAATTGACTTCATCCAGTGAATGGAGAGAGTACGACTGTGAAGATGTCATGCTGGAGCCCCGGGACGATGAGCGGAACTGGGTCGGGCTGGCGGTCTCGGGGTTGACCAGAGAAGTGGGTGTAGACAGGGGCATGGGAGCGAGAGCATCTCCACACAAACCCTCCACCCCGTCGCTCCCCGTGGGCTCCCAAGAGTCCCTCTGAAGTGAACATAAGCAAAATTCATTACCCTCAAGTCTGATTCTCGAGTAACAAGATGCTAAATGCAAAAGTTGACTGAATCTCCTTGTACTAAAGGCAAGATCTTTTAGAATAAGTTGAATACAGATGGGAGAGAAAACAGACAGTAATTTGGAAAATGAATGCACACAAAAAGCCAGTATAATGATGTAACGTGAGAACTGCTTAAACTGCTTCTGGTCAAGGCTAGAACAACTCAATAAAATAAAATAAAATAAAATAAAATAAAGTAAAGTAAAGTAAAGTAAAGTAAAATAAAATAAAATAAAATAAAATAAAATAAAATAAAATAAAATAAAATAAAAATGATTTAATATTATTTTAAAAATATCTATCTATCTATCTATCTATCTATCTATCTATCTATCTATCTATCTCTATATTTTTCAGTTATTTTCCAGAAAATGTGTACTATTTGTATAAAACTGCCTGTAAAAACTTCTTTTGTAAAAAAAAAAAAAAAAAATATATATATATATATATATATATATATATATATATATATATATATATATATATATATATATATATATTTTAACTTTAACTTTAATTTCTTTTCATTTTATAAAAACATAAAATATTTGGATGAAACTGTTTCTTTCATTTTAAAGTTTATTTCAGTTTTCAGATTAAAAAATAATTAAATGTAAATATAATAATGTATATAAAATATATCTTAAAACTTAATACTATATTTTACATACTTAAATTACTGCTATTTTTTTTTTCTCCCAAAAAAATATAATACTTTGAACATTTTTTGTGTAATTGTTCCTTTAAAAAAAAATAAATAAAGAATGAATATCTATCTATCTATCTAGACACACAAATTAATTACATAAACAGAAATTATAATCATATAGACTTACACTATTTTGAAAATTTATTATATAATTATTTTTATATTTTATTTTCTAAAAAACTTGTACTACTTGGATGAAACTGCTTGCAAACTTATTTAATTTATTGATTTATTTGAACTTTGTCCCATATGAATAAGACACAAATAAAGCTGACAGTACTTCAGGAAAAAATTAAATATTCCTTTTATAGCTTAAAAATGCTTGAACTACTGAACATTTCTACAGCAAAGCAGAAATGTATTTTGGCTACATTTAAAAATCACTGACATTTTTTTGTAACCGTGCCACCTCTCTCCATGTGCCATATCTTACCAGCAAATAATGTGAAGGGTCACTGGAGTAAGAAGGGAGCAAAGAAGACAATGCAGAGGGAGAGAATATTGTACTTCCTCCGCTGGAGAAAGGAGTGCTGCGGTAGTCGCCAAAAGACTCCGGGTAGTAGCTGTCGATGAGAGAGGAATAACCAGGCACGCATCCGGTGTCACATGAGAGAGACTTTCCCGTTAGCGAAGAGGGGTAGACGTCTGTAGAAAATGGTTTCGTTGAGGAACAAAACTCTGAGTCTGAAATGAAAGGTCTTCTCATGCCGTAGTAGCTCGGTAGCATGTGAGAACCTGAAGATACCAGAACAGTCTTGGTCATTACTTGATCATACAGTATTTTCCATATCTAGGAATGGTATTGCACATTTCTGAATTAAATACACTTGTAAAGTGTTGGATACTCACCAGTCATTTGAACAAATGGATTCGGAGGAGACGAGACACCCTAGAAAAAAGGTCGATATCATCACTTTCCAATAAACCATAATTTTCTGTGATCAATTTAGTCCATTTGACTAATGCAATCCCATCTTAATGGCACATGACAAGCTAACACACAAAATATTTGAATACTGCCCCAAATCTTACACTCAAAAAAATGCTGGCCTAAAAACAACCATTTCTGGGTTATTTGGAAACCCAGCGCTGGGTAAATATTGGACAGAACACATGCTGGGTTATTTAAACCCAGCTTGTTGGGTTTTATACATTAACCCATTTGCTGGGTTGTTTTTTGACAATGTGCTGGGTTAGTCAGCCTACTTAGGGTTTTTCTCATAAATATTAAAAATGCACTTTAAAATTTGTTTTATATATAGGACAAGCACAGTTCATATACAGTATTTTTTATTCAAAGTCAAGTTAGTCTTTTTCAATTATTAAATCTTCAAAAACATTCAGCAAAGGTTTTAGGAGGTGACAAGAGCAGCCAATGGGAATCTGTGGAAAGAAAACTGCTATAAGTAGACTATTCCAGTTTTTTAAATGACTTATAGTTATGACTTATCATATATTCATGTTTGAAAAGTTACATCAAAAACAGCTTTACCCTTATCTTTCAGACATTTAAGTTTCAACCTGTCAACGCATAGCACAACAACAGCTGCAACAATGGCGCACTCGATCAATAGCGCTCCTACTGTAGTCAGTGAAATGCACTGAAACTTTGTTACCCAACAAGCTGAAAAAAAAAAGACAGAGTTACAATTACCCAGCTTCTGGGTAAAAATACTGAAAATGGCCCAGCAGGCTGAACCCAGCATTTGGGTTAAATAAAAAAAACCCAACATTTTTTAGAGTGCAGGAAAAACTACTCGGCACCTGGTTAAAAATATTGAAAATGAACCAATAAAATGAGCCAACAGACTTAACCCTGCTTTTGGGATAAAAAAAAAATAACCCATCATTTTATAAAACTACCCAGCACCTGGGGGAAAATATTGAAAATGGACTAATAAAATGACCCAACAAGCTGAACCCTGTATTTGGGTTAAAAAAATGTATATATAAATATATATATAACCCAGCATTTTTTTGACTGCAGAAAAAACACCCAGCACCTGGGGAAAAATATTGAAAATGAACCAATAAAATGACCCAACAAGCTAAAACTACCATTTGGGTTAAAAAAAAATAACCCAGCATTTTATAGAGTGCAGAAAAACTACCCACACTGTAAAAAAACAACTTTAAAAAAAGCTGTTTCAACTTAAAGTAAGTGTTCGAGCTGCCTTAAAATTTTAAGTTTACTCAACTCAAATATCCATGTTTTCATGCAGTACAACTTAACATTTCATGTTGACTAAACGTAACATTTTAAGGCAGCACGAACACTTACTGACATAAAGTGCAGCATCTGGGTAAAAAATATTGAAAATGAACCAATTGAATGACCCAATAAGTGGAACCTAGCATTTGGGTTAAAAAAAAAAATTACCCAGCATTTTATAGAGTGCAGAAAAACTACCCAGCACCTGGGTAAAAATATTGAAAGTGAACCAATAACATGACCAAACAAGCTCACCCCAGCATCTGGGTAAAAAAAAAAAAACAATTAAAAAAAAAAACATAAAAAACAGCATTTTTTAGAGAGTGATTGTCTCACTTGCAAGTGTTCAAAACAAACAACCTAATCCAATGAACAACAAAAATCAAAACATGAACATCAAACACGAATTTTGCATATTTCATTTTCTCTTCCAACCAGTTTTCTGAGACTAGAGGATAGAACTAGTTAAGGTTCAGTTCTTCTACTACCAAAACGCCAGTGGGACCTAGAGATTTGTAGCATACAATTTTGTTATTAAATTGTCAAGATCTATTGGTGAGTCAATAGACAGAACATAGGCTCTCTTTCGTTTGCATATTACAAGCATAAAAGAGTTGATATCAAGGCAGCACTGGCTGGAAGGCAAGCAAATTTTGAGGCTAGTATTTGAATGTCATTTGCTCGTCCCAAGACTTCCCTATGTGAACAACCTACGCCTCAGTGCCTCTTTGAAGGCATGGTATGGAAATCAGGCTGTTGAAGAGCTGCAAGGCTGTGGCACTGCACCTGATTCAGCTTCAAGATAAACCAAACTGAAGTAGGTGAAAGTGAGGGGGTTGCTGGTTTTCCAGCCTCTTGAGCCAGCAATGAAATAACTCTACTGCGCAAGAGTGTGAAACAGTCAAATGAAGAGCACTTATTTTTCACTTTTCATATACCACCACTCTGCTTTTGAACTGATGCCTGGATGATGTGTATTATGTCCATATGTGTTTTAATGGAGAGCATTTGCTTATGGCATGTTGCTAGAAATACTGACATTTTAGTATAGATGCAAAATTTGTGTGATTCCCAGTTTGTTTTGGGGGGTTTTCTCGTTCTGGTTCATTAAACGTAGTCTTTTACTTTTTGACATCATTTTGAAAAGGATGTTATGATTTGTGCATTTCCTTTTATTGATTTTTGTAATTCAGTTTTTTGTTTGTATTTCAGTGTGAAATCAGCTAATCAAGTAATACAATTTTATTACAAATTAGGTAATACAAATGTCATTTTTAACTTTTTTTTTTTTTCACTTGATGTATTAAACTAACTAAAACTAAAATTGAAATATAAACTATATTGGCAATCTTTTTTACAGAAAAAAAAAACTAATAAAAATTACAAAAGCATAAAATTACTAAAACAAATTACTAAAATCAAGTAAAAATTATAACAAAAAAGATATATTAAAATGTAAACAAATTGAAAATATTAATAAAAAGTGTCTCAGTCATACTAAAATTACACTGATTAATGACACAGTACTTAAAACAATATGTAAAATAAACTCCGATTTTATAATATCCGATTTTATAATATCAGCTCTCACCATAAAATGTTTTCTTATTCTCTTACCCATGTCCTTTTTTAGTTTTATAATTTAATGTAATTTTAATCTAGTTAATAGTCAAATATTTTTCATGAAACCCATGAACGGTTATTTTAATTCACTAAAACTAAAACCACAAAAGCATTTTCATTACTTGAAATAAAATAACATTTAACTCAAATAAAATTAATTAAAAGAAAAAAGAAAAAAACATTTTATTTTAGTTAGCTGAAAAAGCACATTTCTCATTTTCATTTAGTTTAACTTGCTGCACTAAATAACTAAAACTAAAATTGAAAATTAAAAACTATATTGACATATTACAAAAAAAAAAAAGTTAGCACAAAAATTGTAAATTAAGTAAAAATTATAACAAAAAAGATGTATTCAAATGTAAACTAGTTGAAAATATGAATAAAAACTATACTAAAATTACGATGACACAATACTTAAATCAATATGTAAAATAAAATCTAATCACATCTTGTAAAATATCAGCTCTTACCATAAATTGTTTTTCTTACTCATGTATTTTTGCAATTGAATTTATTTATGTATTTTGTGTATGTGTATGTGTATGTGTGTGTGTGTGTGTGTGTGAGAGAGAGAGAGAGAGAGAGAGAGAGAGAGAGAGAGAGAGAGAGAGAGGGGCTTAACTTTACCAATTAATGCCTAAATTCAGTCATGATTTGCCATGAAAGCCTGTCAGGGATATTATAATTCACTAAAACTGTAAAAACATTTTTTGTTAATTGGAATAACCTTTAACTTTACTAAAATAAATAAACAACTTAAATATATTTTGTTTCAGTTAGCTGCCAAAGGCACATTTTTCATTTTTATGTATTTTAACTTGATGCATTAAATAACTAAAATTGAAATAAAAACTAATAAAAACTATTTTATTTAAAAATTATATTACCAAAAAAACAAAAACTAATTAAAAAAAATGACAAAAGCACAAACAATTACTAACACACTAACATTTAAAAGAAAAATTACAATGTAAACTAATTGAAAATATGAATAAAAACTACACTAAAATTATACGGACTAACTCTGTAAGACTAAGCTCTCACCGTAAAATGTTTGTTATTCTCTTATCCATGCAACTTTCATTTAAACGTTTTTGTTTGACTGAAGATTATATAAGAGTAGTATTTTGCTATTGTTTGTCTGGAACCCCTGGCAAGTGTCTGTATTGTTTTGGTCCTGTGTTTGGACATGACTTGTGTGGATGACATTTGCTGAAGTCTGCAGATGGCTCTTCTACCCCAGATAAAAGGCCATAGATACAGATGTAAGCTTATTATAAAGCAATTTTTGTTCTGCGTGGCCTCGACATGCTCCGATTCTCCTGTGCAACCCTCCCCCTGCTCCGCCATTGTGGTATGTGTTTGGTCTCTGTCGTGTCCCCGTGGGATCACAATGACTGACACCTACATACACCTCTTTTTACTATTATTTGAAAACATAGTTACTTTTCAGCTATTGCATAACATACAAAAGATTAATTACTAGTCACGACTCAAAGAACCTAGAATACATCATGCATGGAAATCTGAAGTCGCAATTGTCACGAAACTGTAACATGAGAGAATGACACAGATTTTCATTGCTTGGTGATTCTAGATAATATTATACAATTATTTATTTAGGGAAATAATTTAATTAATGTAAGTATTTTAATAATTAAGTATTTATGCATTTATTAATTAATTAAGAAAATAATACACACACACACATATATATATAAAAATAAAGATTAATTTAAATTCACTTGTGTGTGTGCATATAATTTTAAGAATATATTAAAAAACAAAAAAGAATATAGAAGTAGTAAATATTAAATATATGTATCTATATATAATTAAATATTAAAAATTTATATTTTAATTTAAGATTATTTAATTTTTATTTATATAGTATATTCTTATATTTTATACATATATATATATAAGAATATACTAAGAAGTAAATATTAAAGATATATAAGAAGCAAATATTATAATATTAGAAATTACAAACTTACAATTAAAGTGTATATATTTGTGTATATTTTGTGTATATACTTTACACATACACACACGCACAATGTTATATATATATATATATATATAACATTAAGAAAACAGTTAATGTAAGAAATATTTTATTATTAATTTTCACTTTTTAGAATATATAACATTTTAAGACTAATTTAAATATATACATTTAATTTTTACAATTTTAAATTTTATTATTCGTAGGTATCTATCTATCGATCGATCTATCTATCTATATATAAATATATATCTATTTAAGAATATATTAAAAAGTAAATAATAAAGATTATATAAGTAGTAAATATTCCAATTAAATAATCTTAAAATTAAAGTTGATATATATTATTAAAAATGTTGAAGTTCTGTTTTCTTGTAAGAATATCATAACTTTTATTTCTTACTATATTCCAATATTTACTATATTCTATATTCTTATATGCTGTATTCTTGCTATATTCTAAGAATATACTAAGAAGTAAATATTAAAAATATATAAAAAGTAAATGTTATAATACTAGAAAATACTTACAATATAATATATAATGTATCTATAAAATATTAAGAATTTAATGTAAGAATTTAAATTTATTTAATTTGTTGATAATTTTCATTTTTTACAAAAGTTAACTTTATTTTTTGCAGTACTTAACGTTGTTGAAGTATTATAACAATTTAAATACAGCAATTTAAATTTAATTTAGCAATTTAAATACAGTGTTTTAAATCGTGCAATACTATTAGTTTGTACAGTGGCGAGACAGAAGCCATCACTCTACTTCTTCAAACAAAAGCGAGTTCAGCGTGCCATTGACATGGAGAAAAGCTTTCTCTCTTGTGCAGCCAGATGTCTGCAAGTCTGATTTGTGCTTGTCTACAGTGACAACAGGCGACTTGTCTGTGGTCTACAGGAGGAACAATACAGTGTGGAGCAGGTGTGCGAGTGTTTGACTTTGCATAGCCATACTAAACAGCAGCAAAAGGATGATTGACTCCCAAACCTCAGGAGCTCATGACCATCAGCACTGCTGCTATTGTCTGCTGCTTATGTGCAGGTATTCACTAACGGGCTTTGCTTCATCCCACCCGTGTGAGAAAGGGACGAGACTCCCACGACTTGTATCAGAGGCCATAGGTTCATCATTAGAATAAAAAAGATAAGCCAATGAGCAAATAAAGTGGCGGGGCACTGAATATACCAACTGTTTTAAACTGTCTGTTTGCATATATGAAAGAACAGCAGAGTGGCAGGGTGAATGGACTGAAAGGAAGCATTGTGAATGGCAGGGCGGGGTATCTTTCAGTTGAGGGTATTGACCAGGTAAGATTAAGCCGTGGACTTACAGCGTAGCGCGGGCCGCTCGTCTGCCGTGACCTCTTTTCTGCCAGCAGGTCTTTCACCGTGTGCTTCACCCGGACTCCCTGATACACTCTCTTTGAGCATTCTGCAAAAATACACAGCAACGTACTTGCAAACACGGAAAAACGTGGCCGATTTGTGTAGGATATCACAAATGAAAATCAGCTGCACGCAAAAAACAGTTGCACAGCTGTTGATAATATTCAGATAGAAGTTCTGGTTTGTTTATGATCACAAGTGACAATAATTTCTCATTTGCAGCTTCATTTTCGAGCAGGTACAGTATCTCTAGTCAGTTTTATGGCATGCATCTATAACTGGCATGGAAATTATCTTTGGTTTTGGTCAATGCAAATTGGTCAGTTTACAAACACTAACTCCGTCCATTTGAAACATCACAAGGGGCTGATTTTTTATTTATTTTTATGTCAAATGTGCTTTAGCACTGACGTCACCCTGAGGTTTATTTCCAGAAAATACATTAAGAAGATTCCTGGGAAGCAAAGATCCTAGTCAACAGAACAGTGTATTTGCAATTTAAAATGTCGGTGATAGGAAATTGCATGCAAAAATCATTGTAGCGTTATGTAAAAGACCCCAGCTTCATGAATGAAGTTCTGCTGCTACTTACAAGCATTGAAGGCTGTCTGAAATGCCACATTTTGCTCTATTACAAGTGAGTTAAAACTGGTTCAAAGTACGCTGAGCTATGTTTATCCTAAAGTTGTCTTGTAATTAAGTAATCAGATCGGTTAATATCAGAGTTAAATATTAAATAATGTAGTTCAATCATTTCAAGAAGATTAATCTTAACCCTCAGATTAAACAGCATGACAAAGCCTAAGCTTCTATATACCAACAAACAGTTGAAATTACACTTTACCTGTTTCCATGATGCAGATGTGTCAGACGTAAGTGGCAGGCAATATATTCAGCTATTTATCCCAGTGCAACAACTTTGTCTGCTCCTAAACTCCAGCTGAATTTGACCATTATACCGAAGACACGAAATCCAGCTCCACTTTAGTGAACTATACTATAGATGCTGATCATAAGTCAGCTTTTGAAATGACCCTCGCACATTTGTTTGCATGCAAATAATCGCCAGGACGTTTTTCGAGCATTTGCATCAACCTTCCAGATTAGCGAGGAGCGAGCACGAATGACACGCCATCATCACTGCTAATGTCAAGAGTCAAGACTAACCTTTGCTGGTCAGTTGGGTTTTTATTAAAGCATGGTGTGATTCTCATGCACCTTTGCTTGGCATTATAGCACCATTCAAGGTTTATTTACTTACATTATAAAATGAGTTAGGACGACAAAGGACGACTTCACTTGAGATTTGTAGATGTGGTTCAGAATGAGAAAACTGTGGACCGGAAATGAAGATCTGATGCCTCAGCTCTTCACTGGTGAAGCCTTATGTCTGTACAGGGAATTCAAATGCCCTGGACTTTGTATTTATTTTGTAAGTTATTTTAGTGACTTTTCATCTAGGGTTGTTTGGACAGTGGCACTGCCAAAACAAAGATTAGCGTTTTTGTCCTTTCTGTAGGTGACTCATGCTCACTCCTTCCTGTTTTCACATGGGTACCACCTTGTCCAGTTGGATATAATTTCATTTCTCATGTGATCTCTTCTCACGCTACTGTGTCACTTACTAGAAATGTGATTATAAATGGTTGACTAAAAATACAAAACCGCAAAGACAGCAGATTATTTTGCTGATGTCAGATTAATAAGAAATCTTTAAATGAATTATTTCAATATTCCTGACAGAATGGATGTGTCACTCAATGCAGTCACACTTAAAACAATGTTTCATTTGTGAACGTATGCCCAGCTATTCTTTTTAACACTCCACTATTTGGGAATTTTTTGGATCATCAGTCATCAAAGCTCTGTAAATACTGGTCACAGGTGCAGAGGTTTATTTTAATTTCACCAAGCTGATTAGTCACAAAAACTCACACATATCATGTTTTCATCCTATTTTAAGTCTTATTTTGATATTACAAAGTGGTTATATCTAAGTGTGTAAGTTGTTTACTTACTTTTTTAAATTTGTCTTCCCATTATGGCTATTATATTGTTCATTCAGACTGATTTGCGAACGCGCACAAACACAAGAGGCAGGATTTATGGCTTGAAACAATCACAGCCGATCATAACCAGCTCTATTCAGTCATACTGCGATGAATGCATTGCCTCCTCTCACGTGACTTTTCCTCATTCATTCGCAATTACCCCCCAACAAAACTCGCTGCATGCTTTAGGGTGTCTGTTAAAACTCAATGGGCTCCAATATATACATATAAGCAATATCACACGAGTAGACATGAGATATGGCTGTATACTGGCATGGCTGTGATTCGGTCATAGGCACGAGGTTGCAGTTTATACAACCGTTCAACAGCACGAGTGTGTAAATACCTAAACAAAATAACAACAGAGCGTCTTTAAAAACCCTCTTTTGTGCAAAACTACTTCCTTCCGCCACGGATTCAAGTCAAAGTTTGACAGTTAAACGGCTGAGCCCAAGCCTCCGTTACTAATTCCAAAATGTCACTAAGAACTAGTAACTAAGGAATGTTGAGATGCTTCATTGAAAGCTCATTGTATTACTGCAGTAAAAGCAATGTATTATGTATAGCAGAGTTGCCAAGTCTGCGGTTTTCCCGTGGAATTGGGCTACTTTAACACTGTTGCTGTAGGTTGTTTTTGATGTCCATGGGTTGAATCGACCCCAATAATGTGATATTTAGCCCCTGAAATGCAAATTTTAATGGGAGACTCCCCCTCAAAATGTGATTGGGCTAGTTTTGAGAAGCAATTGGGCGAGATTTGTTGTGAAAATCTGGCAACCCTAATGTAAAGTAGATATTATGAGAGGGATATTGGCTGAGCGATCGTGATTACCTGTATCTGATACAGCATTCATTCTTAAAGGAACACTCCACTTTTTTTGAAAATAGGCTCATTGTCCAACTCTTCTAGTGTAAAACAGTTGAGTTTTACCTTTTTTTAAATCAATTTAGCCATTCTCTGGGTCTGGCTGTAGCACTTTTAGCATAGCTTAGCATAGATCATTGAATCTGATTAGACCGATAGCATCTCGCTCAAAAATTACCATATATATAGCGATATTTTTCCTATTTAAAACTTGACTCTTCTGTAGTTACATTGTGTACTAAGACTGACGGAAAATGAAAAGTTGTGATTTTCTAGGCTGATATCGGATTCAATGGGAAGAGGAGGAAGGGAAGTTGGGAAAAAAAGTGGGAGTGTTCCTTTAATATCAATCTCATATCACAATAAATCATTTGTTTGAATGTCCGATAGGCTCGTACTATCCTTTCATCTGTTAAGGGTGATTCCTGATGACAGTGCTGCTCTGTGCATTTGTTGGCAGTGTACAAGCTGGTTTTGAAAAAAAAAATAACTTCCTCAAAGCTCAAAACTGTGTATTTTTTAAATGAAAAGTCTTCACTGCTAACTCGTAAAACTTAAGTCTCTTGTCACTGTCTAATGGCGGAACAATATAATTAAAATTACCATCACAAAAAAAACACACACACTGTCTCCTAATACTAAATACTACTATTATTTATATAAAATATTATTTGTTGAATATTAATATTTAATAAACAACAGCAACAGACATCATAAAAGTTGCGAAGCAATTCAGTCAAAAGTACACAGGCAGCGCTCTGATATTCACCACTGAAGTTACATAAACATAATAAGATTTTCCCAAAACTATTTGCTCTGGAACAAATAATAGATAAATGAGACCAAAGACTGCTTGTTAGATTTACCCTAAATTAATTACGTCTTATGTTTAACCACTATAGATTCATTAGAGCCAGCGGTAAATTTCGGAAGATCTGGTCGAGGTGAGGCGCTCTCAGGCGGATTCGTTAGCGCTGAATGGGCGCAGACGCCCTGGAGCTCACATGTCCGAAAACGTTGATGCAAATTTTCAAATACATGTTATTTTTATTAACAAACCGCATATTTGAAGTCCAAACAAGTACATTCTCGCTGAAAAACTACATTCTGTGACACAAAAACAGTAACATTTATAAAATGATACTGGATTTTGGCGTCTGCAATTACACTCGCTGTAAGAAGTACACTGTCAGAAAAAAAGGTACAGTTCCGTCGCTGGGGCGGTACCCTAAGGTACAAAGTGAAAAGGTACAAATATGTACTTTTAAAGTACTAATATGCACCTTTAAGGTACCAATGTGTATATTTAAGGGACCAGTATGTACTTTCAAAGTACTAAAATGTACTTTTAAGGTACTAATATGTACTGTTTAGGGGTAGGTAAGGTACAAAGATGTACCTTTTCACTTTTGTACCTTAGGGTACCGCTCCAGCGACAGAACTGTACCTTTTTTTCTGAGAGTGTACAGCAAGCGGAGAGAAACAGTTACAAACTGTCCAACAGCTGTTGGAGACTTCTGATATCACTCTAATATGGCACTCTTATCAGCCTTACATAAATAGAGATAAAATGCTGGAGGTATTTAGAAAATAAAGTTTTGTGTAATAAAGCTGAGGTCCACAGCTAAACACAGATTCAAATCAACAACACGGATACAAGTGTGATATTAAGCTTTAAACAATAGTTAAGTAAATATGAAGTTAATGTTCAGTTAATATATTAAATAACCTTTTAGACTAAATATTTGAATATTGAATATTAGCACCATCAAAAATGAAAATTTCTTCACTGTTATCCTTTAATAGTTCCAAACCTGTGTGCTAAAATGTTAAAAATATATATATTAATAAAACAAAACAGTATAACTACACACTGTCACTGGGGCAGTACCCTAAGGTACAAAGTGAAAAGGTACAAATATGTACTTTTAAAGTACTAATATGTACCTTTAAGGTATGAATATGTACCTTTAAAGTACCAATATGTACTTTCAAAGTATTAAAATGTACCTTTAAGGTACTAATATGTACTGTTTAGGAGTAGGTAAGGTACAAAGATGTACCTTTTCACTTTTGTACCTTAGGGTGCCGCCCCAGCAACAGAACTGTGCCTTTTTTTCTGAGAGTGCAGTTCAAAGTAATTATGAGCTGTCAGGTTATATATAAATACCATAGAAGTAGTCATATGGCTTTGGCATTATTCCATGTATTCTGAAATCATATGATACAACAAATGTGACATACATTGTCAGAAAAAAGGTACAGTTCTGTCGCTGGGGCGGTACCCTAAGGTACAAAGTGAAAAGGTACAAACATGTACTTTTAAAGTACTAATATGTACCTTTAAGGTAACAACATGTGCCTTTAAGGTACCACTATGTAATTTCAAAGTACTAAAATGTACCTTTAAGGTACTAATATGTACTGTTTAGGGGTAGGTAAGGTACAAAGATGTACCTTTTCACTTTTGTACCTTAGGGTACCGCCCCAGCAACAGAACTTCAGAATATAAAAAGGTAAGAAAGAGATGGTTCATTGTGGAACCAAAAATGGTTCTTTTTAAAGCACCTTTATTTTTAAGAGTGTATGTATATGCATACCGTTCAAAACATTGAGTTCAGTACGATTCTTGAATTATTTTTAAAATAAGTCTCTTATGCTCACAAAGGCTGCATTTACTGTAAAAACAGCATTACTGCAGCCAGTACTGCAATGTTCAGTGTCACATGAAATCATTCTAATCTAATCTAATTTGATGCTCAAAAAATCTTTAATTATTTTCAATGTTAAAAGCTGTTGTGCTGCTTTATATTTCTGAGGAAACTATATGATACTGATGATAACTTCTGAATGCTGGTGTAAAAATGTAACTTTCAATTTAAATATGGTGTCAGTGGCACACATTTATGGTTTTGAGACATTCAAAGCGCCATACTGGATTAATTTTTTTGTTTGTGTTATGCACAGTACAAATATTGAAACAACGTGAAGATGAGTAATCCATGAAGAGTGAGAAATTAGAAAAACAAAGATTGAGATGTTAATTCAGCACTCCATTTATCTGGCGCCACTTGTTTAAACAGCATTCCACACTGCTAATAACTTGGCACTTCCACAGATGGTGAGGGAGAAGTATCAGCTTGACAAGTTACCAATCTTTGTGACATCAATTGTGCTCACCTCGGTGTGTGACAATCACTGAACCGAACATGAAAAACTTCAAATTAAAGACCATGCATTTTGTCTGCAACTTTTTGAGTAGACAATGTTTCATTCAGACACTTACTAAAACAGTTTTGAAAAATACTTTCACGAGAGCGAAGTATCAAACTCTAATATTACTTTTAATAATTAACATTCTTGAATGTGGACAGACATTAAGTTATGCACATCTTTGAAAAATTACAATGTAAGGCAGTTTTTGACTAACAATACATGACTTTTCTTTGGACTTGCTGTTAAATATAGAAAAATGCAAATGTGACTGTGAGAAACTTTCCAATGAAAAGCCATGGGTCAATTACTTTTGAATAGATGCTGACAGTCAGCATGAACCTTACATTTTAAATAATGAAAACCGAAAAAATTGTTTGATGTTTTGTTGAAAGGAAATTTTAACTCCCAAGGACAGACATTTGCTCACTATTGCTAAACAATATGTTTAAAGAGGAAAACACCTTATGGCACCTATCAGTCTGACAAATGTGTAACCCTAATTTAACCAGCAAAATATTAACAAAGTGTCTAAAAATCCATAAGCAAATGCGATGTGGTCATTCATTTTAGAACACAAACTAACTGCATGGAATTATGATTATGCAAAGCAAATCTCCATCTTTATTTCCAACTAGCTACAGTGCTTTTTTATTTGATATATAAATGATTCGTGCTAAAGGATATGTGAGAATTCTCCATCAAGTAATCTAAAATTACAACAGGCAACTGAACACACCTATCAGGTCTTCATTTCAAAGAGATAAAAATCACAATTCAGCAGGTGTTGTCATAGCTTTAAAAACAATACATTTGTCAATGTCTGCAACAGTATGTAAATACTGTGAGATGCATGAACCTCACTTGCCCACAACCAGCTTCCGTGATTCATTTTGTGATCCATACTGTCCTCTCGTGGACAAAGATAGAAACTACATTTCAAAACGTTTCCCACTTAATGCTGTTCGGTGGAAATTAATGTAAATAAATCTTTATAAGACAACAAAGGCCAAGAATGATGCACTGGTCTCTTCAGTGAATCAACGGTGCTCTTTGGATATTTGGAGGTAAATATCAGCTGAAAAGACGAAATATTTCAAGGCACCTGTGTAGAAAAAAAAGCCTTTAATAGACTGAAATAAATCTTTATTTAAACAAAAACATTTAATAGATTAAATTAAACAACATGTAACTGGTTAAATAAAGTTTACATTTTTTTTCTGAATGCATTTTCTTATTGAGAACATAGATACAACTGCAGTTGTTTCACTATTTTAGGATACTTTGGCCTCAAAATATTACTTACATTTAAAATATCTTCCTTTTAATCTTTTTTATTTTTTTATTTTTGCCAAAAGCTACTGTAAGGTCACTTGTCAAAATAGATTTTAATCAAATTAGACGCCATATTGAATTTAACACGTTACGTAATTTAATTACAAAAAAAAAAAAGGAAAATATATAATGCGTTACAGTTATTGAGGAAAATTGTACAACTAAATTACATTAAGTTTTTTTTTTTCTTTTTCTTTTTTTTTTTTTCTTTTACATTAAGTTTAAATGGTGCAGGTGTCGCTGACGCTAGATGTGATACAGTTGTGATACAGTCTTTTCAACTAGCTTGCTACCAACCTCAGTTTTTTTTTTTTTTTAATTCAGATAGCTGTGATGCATCTTAACGACATTTTCGAACAAATGATATAAATCATATATAAATAATAAATACAAAAATTGTTTATTTTATTCTTTATTTAGATTAAAGCAATAAGCCCCAATAAGCCATCATTTACAGTGAATTAAAAATGCTCCTTAACTGTTATAAATTCACTGTAAACCACAGCTTCGTAGAGCTTATTGCTTTTATAAAACGGTTATTCCATATACTTAGTAAGGTTTCACAAAATAAAGCAAAGCAAATAAAGTGTAATGATATTAATAAAAACAGTATTCTTCCACCAAACAATGTAGTTCCTCAGAAACAGTTGTGGTTGCAACCAAGTGCCTGCTGAGCTACTGACAAACGTAAAACAAAGGTGTATGTTTGTAATTTACAATAGCTTTGAACGCGGCTCAACCAATCAGAATCAAGGACCAGAAATCCGTTTTATAAAATAATTTTGAACATTCTGTAGCCTTTGCTGGTTTATGCTGGTGCTTGACCAGCAACATGACCAGCAAAAACCAGCAAAGGACCAGCTTAAACCAGCATCAAAACCTACCTAATCAGCATTCCTGCATCAAAACATACCTACCAGCATATGCTGGTTTTTTCACCAGGGTTGATGTGCTTGTAAAGACGCTCGTTAGATGTTCGTCTAAATAAACAATTCTTTAGCAGTTGTGAGTGGGATATTCCCAAACCTAGCCCCGCCCCTGCGTTAATTGCTTTAAATGTTTTTAAGGCATTAACATGAAAAGAATTAATCGCCTGCCTTAATGCGCTAATTTCGACACCACTAATTTTAATTCATGCTTGAGTCAGAACAACTTACATTTACACCACATATATAATTCTGTGCCACGTCCATCTGTACTGATGACGTCCTCCAAGCTACAGTCTGTGCCACGTCCAGCTGTAGTGATGTCCTCCAAGCTACAGTCTGTGCTGTTTCCTACTGTAGCGACGACGTCCATCCATATTCATGCTGTAAAATGTCCTACAGTAGTAGTGATGACTTTCTCGAAGCTACAGTCTGTGGCATGTCCAGCTATAGTGATGAGGTCCCTCCATTGTCAAGCTGTGACATGTCCTACTGTAGGAGTGATGATGTTCTCGAACTTACAGCCTGTCAAACAGAGGACACTGTGGCACCTCAGTTGAGCCAGCTGTAGGATGAGACAACAGGTCACTTTGCTAACATAACCTGAACATAATCCAAACACACTCACATTTTAATCAGCAGTTCAATGCTCTATGCTTTAAGTTGACTTAAGTTGATGACTAACATGGAAATAAATGTTTTTAACATACAACAAGATTTTAAAATAGAAGTAGTTGCTGTCACTGCTTGAGATTTTCTGTCAAAATCTTTTATTTATCTTTTAACAGTCATCAATTCATGCCGCTATGAAATCGGCCATCAGCTGGGAAAAGGAGACTTTGCAGCGACTCGTTTGGACGACGACCTTCAGGTGTCAATTTTCATTAGTTACAATATTTATGTACCCTGATAGCACATGTACATCACGGAGACGTCTATTTGACATCTGCATTTACATCTGCAAGATGTATTTTTTAGAGTGTTTGGTCATCTGCAATACATCTATTGGACGTTACCTATCAGATGTCAAATAGACATCTAATAGATGTCTTTAAGATGTTTATGATTTAGAATGTATGTAAAAATGACATCTTATAGGCCTCTGTCAGATGTTTGTACACAGCAGATGCTTTCCAGATCAAGTGATCTTTAACATCTTGCAGACGTACATGTGCTATCTGGGTAGCTAATCAGGGGCGTCGTAGTTGGGTGAAAAGTGGGACTAAATTACCAGGGCCCCAAGTGGGGGGAGGGCCCCTGAGGAGTGAAATTTTATTTTCCTTTAAATATAATTTTAAGATCACAATAAATGTTAACTAATGTAAATGCTAATATTTTGGGTAAATGCATCAGTTAATTGATTCTGCAAAACAGAAAAACAGAAATTCAGAGAAGTTGTGTAATAAGGCTTTTTTTGTTATACATATAAGAGTTCTTAGATTAGTAGTAAGGTTAGTTGTAGGTAGTTGTGAACCTCGAGCTTACGGGGGCCCATGGCCACTGCTTGTGCATAGGGCCCAGAATTTGGTGCTACGCCCCTGTAGCTAATAACTGTAAACCTTACGCAAATCCATTTTTGTTTTGTTGATCAGGTGGCGCTGAAATTCGTCTCCAACAGGAACAAAAAAATCTTCCTCATTTTAAGTATGAAAACTCCTGTTTTCAATTTCAGACATCTCATATTAACATTCAGCACAGACTACAAATGCTTGTAACAGACAATTTGCCATTGTTTACAGTTTGTCCAGGAATTGTTTAAGTCGTATATCCTATATTCTTCTAGGATGGTTATTCCAAACCTCTTCCTCTGGAGGTCGCTCTGTTGATTTTAGCAAGCCAAGACCCCCTGGTTCCTGAAATCGTCAAGCCTCTGGACTGGAATGTGGAGCGTGACCACTATGTTTTGGTCCTGGAGCAGCCCGTGCCCTTTGAGGAACTGAATTGTTTCGTCCTACGACAAATAATGAGCTTTAAAGAGGACGTGGCCCGGGTCATCATGCACCAGGCAGTATTTGCAGATCAGATGTGCTGCCGACCTGGAGTGTTGCACCGGGATATTAAGATGGAAAACCTCCTGATTAACCCGGACACCCTCGAAATCAAGTTGACTGACTTTGGGTGCGGTGACTTCCTCACCGACACGAGCTACACATCCTTTGCTGGCAAGTATGATCCCTCAAAGCTGTAAATTGGGTCTTCAAATGCATCAAATGAATTCTTGCATGATAATGGGAGGGTATCTAGTTAAAATGCTGTTTTAATGGAAATAAAATCCCTTTCCTCCAGGCACAAGAGAGTACTGCCCTCCCGAGTATCTGATGACCAGTGAGTACCACGGGGAACCAGTGTGAACAGTCTGGTCACCCGGGATCCTGTTGTTTGCAATGGTGCAATTTTCCAAAGATACAAGACCTGAAAAAGATCAACAATGACACCTGGGCCAAAGACGGCTTGTCAGAAGGTGAGATCTTTATTTCAACAAAAGATAGTGGTAAATCTGAATCATGCAAAATAGAATGTAAATGTAAATATGAGGTAATAATCAGACGTCTCTCTCTTCTTCCTGCACAGAATGCTGCGATATCATTCGCTGCTGTCTGCAGATCGATCCAAAGCAGCGGATTGAACTGGAGAAACTTAATCTCCACAACTGGATTAAGGTATTAATTACATTTTGAAGATTTTTGTTTTTATATGTTGTTTGCGCAGTGTATTTGAACAGCTAACCTGATTTCTGTTTTTGTTTCAGATTGCAGACGAGAATAAATGAGGGATAGCATGATCACCAGCTTTCACGAAGAAGAAATTCTAGAATTCATGTTAACTTAAAACTCGTTATACTGATTATTTATTTGTTTGTTTGTTTGTTTGTTTGTTTATTTGTTTGTTCGTGACAATTTGTTCTCAGACTTATAATTTTATATCTCATAATTTATACAATGCTTTTTGCTGGTACTTTTAATGTACACTCTCTCAGATTCCTGTATATGTACGAAAAATAAAAATAAAAAATAAAAAATGGTCAGTGATATTTAAGAGTCAGCATAAGGAACCATAGCACCATCTCCTGCACAGTAAGTCCTTATACTCATTATATACCTCGTGCTTATCTTCATGTGACACTGAAGACTGGCATAACAGCTGCTGAAAATTCAGCTTTATGTCATAGGAATAAATTAGAGCCAGATTTGTTCTGTTAATACTGGGACATCTATGCATATTAATCATATATGTATACCAATATATCTGCTGTGTGTAGCCCATTGTGAATAATATACTTATATTTTGTGTATACAAAGTCCAAACCTCACAAAACGAGCAGATGTGGACAACAGGGCATTCTGTTAATGAGTTTCTGATGCTCATTTGGCAACAGCAATTTCTAAAATATCAGCAGTTTATATCAATGGGAAGGATAGATGGTGTAATACAAATACTGTCCACCAGAGGGGATAGGAAATCATTTTGGGTCTCAAATATGAAAATCTGTGTAAACGGTTCAATAGATTTCTTAACAGATGTGCAATCAAAATAAATAAATGCATTTAGGAACTTATTCGTTATTTTAGTTTCATAATATTGGAACTGGATGTAATATACAATGTTGAAAATTATGCAAATGTGAAAATAAAGCATAAGTGGCACACAATGCAAATGTCTGTTAAACTCACAGCATATTCAGAGATTGAGTTTGCTGCATTTACTGTGAACTGACCTGCTCAGAGATTCTGTATCGATGCATTTCTGCTGCACAAAATGAGTACAGATAGCTTTTCAATATTTCAGTTTTGGAAATTAGATATTTGGACAACACTGGTTCCAAGTGTTTTATCAGGCTTTCAGGCTCATTGTTAGATTGTCTTGAAGAGACTGGAAATGATGTAGTCTGTGTGAACTCCATCGAGTGCCGTTATCGTGAATGAACCAGCAGGGCACTTCTTCTTCGTTCTTCACGTCCTGTCTGAAATCTTTCTGCCAACCCTTGTTGACACAGAATAACGCTGTATTAATGTAACATCGACCTTTTAAGTTCAAACCAGCAAACTGAATGTTAAAATCACCTGGTAACTGCAAAGCTCTTGTTCCTTCACAAACATCATGGCATCTGGTTTGTTTGGATGTTTTGCTGGAAACAGTTCACTCACCTCAAACTGCAGTCCATAGTGGAACTGACCTGAAGAGGACGTGAACACAGTTCAAAGATAATGCACTAGAAGCAATCTTACTTCAATGTCTCTGAAACTTTAATCGATCATAAAACTTCAGATTGGGCTCAATGTTCTGCATTTTTTGCATCCTTAGCAAGCATTTTGAGAGGTGTTTTGACAATTCGAATTTTGACGAATATGAAAAAACACATACACAAATTTTGGACTCGGTGTGCAAAGACCTTAAGAGTTGAGTTGACAGTATTTATGGTTTAATGTTGATAACCACAAAATACTTGTACATCCTTTGGGTTACAGTGAGATGCTTTGATGAATTTGTAAACTTTAAATACTCACTGTTTCAGCAGTACAGCCACTTGATGTAAAACATTTTAGCATGATTATAGTATGAAAAAAATTATTTAATTTTTTCAGTGTAAAGTTATATCCAGTTTTATAGATTTGTTTCCATGATAACCAAACACTATACCACAATAAACCCTAAAACAACTGTAAAACTGCTAGTTAAATAATAAACAAGTTTTAATCTAACAGAAGACACAAGTGCTTTTTTTTAAATTCTAAGCTTCACATTTCTCCAAAAATTGGCCCCTTTTATTTCTAGGGCTGTGGGGAAGAAATCAAATTTCGAATATTCGTCGAATTTAAATAAAAATCCACATTCAAATGCAAAACGTTGCATTAGATTTTAGATGTGCGTCAGGCAGTCTTATCAGTGGCGCACGAGATGCGATGACGATGTAGGTAGGTGTCATTGCATTTTAACGCTTTTTTTAGCCTGTCCAGTTGAACGCACTGGATACGTTGTTCATTTAGAATATTGCTGAAAAAGAGAACATGCGGAGATGACGTTTACGTCAAAACTGAAACCAAGCTGTTCACACAGAACGCATATTTTGCGCTTTTTTTTGAGGGACATCTATCACCGTAGCACTCGCGTCAAGCACAAGAGAGTCGGATGTTTTGAGAGCCAGTTAAAATTATTGTAAGTTCAACTGTGGAAAAAACATGTCTCAAAACTTTATGGCGGGACGGGTCTCTCCCCATTCCACTAGGTGCGTTCTCGCCATATCGGAATTCAGGTAACTGCGAGATTCCAACTTGCAAAAAGCGTTCACGTCCTCGTAGAACTCGTAATTACAACTTGTGAACTGGGAGTCTTCTGAGCAGTGTTGCCAACTTTTTTCAATGGAAAGTAGCTAAACCCCGCTTGAAAATCACCAAATGTCGCTGGATGACGTCATATGATAATTAGCATATTCATGACGTCAGTGTGTCGTACTGTCTTGCCTCTCTGGGCTCACATACTGCATTTTAATGCAGACAAATTCTCAATAAAACGGTTTTCATAGATATATTTTACTGTTTCTGTCGTCAGACAACGGGATGAATATGAAATATTGACTGAAACGCGGACCATTAAGACTACATTACCAGCTCTCCAAGACGAAGATATGAATCTATACTAAAATCCTGACGCATAATTTCGACATTCTCTAATGAAATCAAATGCGCATACAATTAAGACAATGGCTGTACTGTGATTTCGGCTTTACACTTGCATGTAAAATAGCTAGAAGCAACAGAATATCTTTTTCTAACTGAAACCACTGCTTATCGGCTGCTCGCTGAACTGAGCAGACGCAGCTAGGGAGAAAGAGAGGTGCACGCGCGCGCAGGAAAAGCACGACCTCGCGCTCATGCGGCAGTACCAGAGAGCCTCAGAAACTAAAGAAGATTTGTCCAAGAAGTCACTAGATTTGTCGCTAGGCGCTTTTTTTGGGAAAAAGTCGCTAAGGGGGTCTCAAAAGTCGCTAAATCTAGCGACAAAGTCACTAAGTTGGCAACACTGCTTCTGAGAGCTACGACTTGTACCACATGACCGCTGTATCACCTGACCAACGTAGGCTCTGTTTAGGCGTTGATGGTGTTGCCATAGAAAAGCATAATTCCGAGTCTGAGGACGTGAAGTGCTCCGAGTAGAACGTCACATGTTGTCATCTCGAAATGACGGTAATTACGATATGGCGTGAACGCAGCATATGTATACATGATGCTGTTTTGTTTCTAAATTGTTTAAGCAACTTAATTAATTATGTAAGGTTTATAAACATTATTTTAAACATCATGTACCTTTTTCAAAGATAGTTGTGTTATTTTATTGATTTTGAAGAACCGTGGATTAGTAATATTTTGCTCGACACTCCCTCTTGTAGCCTCAGGAGAGAAGCCAAAAGCTTTTTTTCCTGAAATCTGAAATAATCTGAAATTATGCCTTTTAAATTCGAATATAATTCGAATTTTGATAATATTTAAGTTCAAAATTCGAATTTAGTTTTTCAGCCATTTTGAAAGCCCTCTTCACTTCTATTGTTAGTGCCTTATTTATTATTATTATTTGTGGTTTTGTGGTCTCAATCGTGAAATCCTTCCAGTGCACTGGACCTTTTGCTCCCTGAAAAATCCCACAATGCACTGCAAAAACCAGGGATGTTTTTGTTTTTCAGTGGGAACTAAAAGCCGCATGGTTACCTAATTCTTCAACAGGAAAGAGACAGGTTTGAATCAACTTGAGGTTTACTAAATGATGATTAAATTTCCATTTTTTTTTTTTTTTTTTTTTTTTTTTTGGATGAACTGTCCCTTTAAGATGGAAGATTCCCAAAGATGGAAGAGGTTTGACAATCTAGGAAATTAAACAGTGTTTTTCTTTTGGGGCCAGAGGATAGTTTAATTAATGATCCTAATGAACCCTCATGCACTCTCACTTGTTTGATTCCTGTTCTTAGTCTACAGGGAACATTGCGTTCTTATTTTCTTTGGCAAAGCACTTGACCATCTCCCCCAAGATGGACTACCAGGGTATGCAATCACCTCCTTATACAGCCAAAAAGACTCTATATTACCAGCATCCTTTGGCACCAATTGGATATGTTTTCCAACTTTAAATCCTCATTAATCTGAGGGTGAGACATTTAAAATGTTTATTTAAAATTCTATTTTATCCATCCATGTAGGGTTGCAGGGGGCTGCAGCCTAATTCAATTTGCAATTAAATGTTTTTTAAATGTTTCTGAAAGAAGCAATATAGTGAAATATTATTACAATTTTTTTTTAAATAGATTTTAAAATGTAATTTATTTTATGTGATGCAAAGCTGTATTTTACTCCAGTCCTCAGTGTGTCACATGATCCTTCAGAAATAATTGTAATATACATATAAAAGGGCCGTATAAGGGCATTTTACAGAAACACACATTTTTACATGGAATACATTTATAAAAGGAGACACACTCCCATATCTCAACAGTCTCATCTCATTATGGATGTATGAAGATAAATATGTTCTGTAGTCATGGTTAATCTTATTACACAGTTTGTTTGATCTCTGTAGATTGCAGAGAAATGATCTTGAATCATTTATTTGCTCTGTCACCCTGAGCAGTGGCTTGTCTTATCACAGGAACATTCTCTTGGCTCACTCAAAGGAATTTTCCAGCACTCTGCTTAAAGAGCCATGCAGTATTACAGCCTTCAGGGTGCATTTGGATCTTACATATAGGCCTACATTGGCACTGACTATTTCTATCAAGTGGATATATAGTTCTCTACAATGACTCAGTATTGCCAATAATGAAATGTAATAAAACAATGTGTTTTTATATGTAGTTTATGCACATATTTTGGATGATTGATTTATTGCTATATTTAAAAATTCTTGGGTTTTAAAATGTTGCTATATGTACATGCAAATGGCTTGATCGTGTCTAGAGGCTGTTGTCTTCTAAATGAAGCAATATCAAAAGAAGGTTGTTGTTCAGAATATCAAGCCATATACAGGCACGAGGCCACAGGTAAACAAAAATGTGTGCTTATATATTCAACCGTTCAAGAAATAAAGTTAAATATGAGCAGGTTAACTTAGCTTAGACACAGTTTGTTTGTCTATTTTCTGCAGCCAACGAAAATTGTTACAAAACATCCGCCTCAAACATCCGTCTCAAAATGTTTTGTTCCTGATTGTATCATTGTTTAGAACGAATTGAGTGGTTAAATGACTCCCTCATAAGTGGCGCAACGATGTGACTTTCAGAAAGAGTCACTGAAAAGAGAGTCTGGCTGCTTAAGAAATCGCATACTCTCTTGTGTAGGTACTTTTTTGAATGAATTACTTCACAACCGCAAAAAGAGTGGTCCTTTTCACATAACCTGCCAGCATCAAAAATCAATTCATGATTTTTCATCACCTTTTTTGCGTACAATCAATTGCACCAGTATTTTGATAAAAAAAAAACACACCAGTCTATATTGTATGTGTAGTCCTGACTCAAGAAATCATCCTCTCTCTCTTCGACTTGCTCCCTTTAGAAGGGGTTGCCACAGCAGAGTGATCAGCACTGCCGATTAAATAACTATTATCATCCTAATCCTACACTTCCCATTAGGAATGTGCCCGAATCCCAATACTGTAAAGGGAATAAATATGAGATGGGAGGAAAATATATATTTCAATGCTTTCTCTCGCAGTTATATCGTTAGGTAACTATACTGTATGTACACTGCGCGCATCAGGAAGCTGTTATTAATATGCTGGCTTTTTACTTTCACTTTCAAGATCTGCGATCGCACATACTCTGTGTATACATGGAGCAGCAGTACTTACCACATATTTTACAAGATTAGATGTTTGTCAGTGGTGCTCAGGATCTGCAAATCATTCGCCATTGTCCTATCAGTCATCTCTCCTTACTCTGTTTATGTGGTAAGTGAAATTTTATGTAATGTAATGTAACAGGCTACGGTTAGCAGGCAGCTAACCATGTCCCTTTAGTGACTTTGTTCTGACAACATTGTGTTATTAAACTAGGCTATTATTATAATATTAACTACAAAATTGAAGACTGAATTGCGATTCAAATGTGAAACTATTTTTTTCCCCCACCATTATATCAATCATATCCACACTTAAAGGGATAGTCCACCCAAAAATGAAAATTACCCCATGATTTTCTCATCCACAAGCCATCCTAGGTTCATATGACTTTCTTCTTTCAGACGAATACGATCGTAGTTATGAATAAAGTGAATAGTGGTCAAGATTTTGAAGCACAATTAAGTTATATTTACATTTACACATTCATTTGGCAGATCCAAATCCAAAGCGATGGCCAAATCCAAAGCGATTTACAGTTGAAGAAATCATTAATATGAGAAGTGCCCGTTATACAAGTTTTCTGTCTTTGTTCAAAAGAATAAAAGCTATGACAAGAAGATATTAAGGAAAAATAAGAGCACAGAAAAAGTGAAAAAAAAAGTGAAAGAATTTGTATTTTATTTTATTTTTTAAGAGGAGACAGATGCCTTTGTGTTCTCACTACCTCTTGTGGTTAAAACTCTGAAATTATTTGTGTTTGTATTCGGAAGTCAGTGGTCAGCTATGGATTATTGATTATTCGATTTTTATGTTCCATGTGTCAACCACCTCCCAAAAAAAGTGCATTATTTATTATGCTTTACTGTCTGTTTTGCAGTATAGATTGCTGCATGTAAGTCTGAAGATTGTGATTATAAAAACTTATACATTCATTTTTAAATGTCTATTTATCAAATTATACAGTTATAGTTATAACAGGTTTTCTACTTTGAAAGCATCTGTTTTAACTAGCTTTCCATATGTAACTTATTTCCAACCCAGACTTACAGAAGCCTAAAGTAACTCACAGTAGGATCATGTCTTTCGTTTTGATTAAGACCAATGCTTTAGTCCTGCATGGTGCATGACCTGACCATGGTAGACTGTTATCCGTGACCATTTATCAGGCTTAGTTTGTAATATCTCCACATTATCCTAGGAAAAAAGGTTTTCTTTTCCAAGGAAAGGAAACTATATAGTTTCCTGTGGCACAGGCCATCCTGCTTTAAAGGAACATAACGTTTTATTGCATGCATTTAAAAAACTGTAACTTTCGCTTGTAAATAGTTTTTCCATTCCTTGATTAAAATGAACACATAAATGAAACTACACATTATAAAATAATAATTGTTACATTAACAGTGCACTGGTTTCAGCACAGTATAGTAATCAGACAAATAACATTCCCTAAAGTTTGCCAGCAAGATGTTTGCTTATTAAATTATCCAGGCAGCCATTATAATAAATTAGTTATGCCAAATGAAAGTGTATTTTAGTCTGGCCATAGGGTTAGTATTTGTTTGAAAAGAATTCAGCTCAGAAATGGTAGGCCTGTGAGAGAGCAGTTGATACTGAAAAAAAGAATCAAAACAATAAAAACAAACGGAGTATTTGACTTTTCCAAAACAAATAGCTTTTGCATGCAGAATAAAACATCTAACATCTGCTGTATGTTCTGTGAAACATGTATGTTGTGTGAAAAATTCTTGAATACAATATATGTCTTGAACTATCAACCTGCAAATTTCTTACTCACCTTCAGGCCATCCAAATCCCAAATCATGAAGGCACTTTTAACTTCATAATGTTGCTTTCTCCAGTGAAAAAGTCATCTTGTCTGAATCAGGAGAGAAATATGCATGTCGAGCAGAGTTTTATGTTAAAACACTTTAATGATAGATTAACTTCTTATAGACACACAACTTGTTACTTCACTTTTGGATTATTGTGTTGTTTTTATCAACAGTTTGGACTCTCATTCTGACGGCACCCATTCGCTGCAGAGGATCCATTGGTGAGCAAGTGTAATTTTCATTTTAGGTTGAACTATTCCTTTAAATGAATGCCAGCTGTATGCCAGGCATGTCTATTAATTTCTCCTACGTTCTAAACCCATTTCCCATAAAATATATCTATTATTCACTTTTTCCTTCTTTTTGTTTTGATCGAACCAACAGAAGGCATATGCTATATCTGAAACATGATGGATGTGAGGCGCATGGTGTTCCTTGCTCTATTCCAGTGAATTATATGCAATTGTTCACAGTCTTCAGGAGATGATGTGCTGCATATGTGCTGCACGTGTTGGATTGAATAATGGCTACTGGAAAATGTCACAGGTGTCACAGGGGTTTTTACTGGTATTGTGTCAGGTTGGGTTTTCCATTGCTTCTAATCACAGCAGTGGAATAAATCTGCTTGAAAGTGCGGAAAATATGTTGGTGCTACATTTGGTGCCATTGTTTAATTTCATCGTAGCATTTCTGTTATTGAATTCAGTGGGCATTTACCATGAGGGCTGAATTTATTAAATATTATCAAATATATTAAAGGAAAACTTCACTTTTTTTGAAAACAGGCTCATTGTCCAACTTCCCTAGATGTAAACAGTTGAGTTTTACCGTTCTAAAATCCATTCAGCCGATCTCCACGTCTGGCGGTAGCACTTAGCTTAGCATAGATCATTGAATCTTATTAGACCGATAGCATCTCGCTCAAAAATAACCATATATAATGACGATATTTTTCCTATTTAAAACTTGACTCTTCTGTAGTTACATCGTGTACTAAGACTGATGGAAAATGAAAAGTTGCGATTTTCTAGGCTGATATGGCTAGGAACTATACTCTCATTCCAGCGTAATAATCAAGGAACTTTACTGCCATACCATGGGTGTAGCAGGCGCAATGATATTACGCAGCGCCTGAAAGTGACCGGCACTAAGTTTGTGTAGATGCAGAGTTGCAGCCGGCAGAGTTGACGGCTGCGTAATATCACCCTGCACCCATGGTACGGAAGCAAAGTTCC
This sequence comes from Cirrhinus mrigala, assembly GCA_036247105.1. Lineage (NCBI taxonomy): Eukaryota > Metazoa > Chordata > Actinopteri > Cypriniformes > Cyprinidae > Cirrhinus > Cirrhinus mrigala. The sequence continues at coordinate 15,331,303 of CM070021.1, forward strand.
TTGATTATTACGCCAAAATGAGAGTATAGTTCCTAGCCATATCGATCTAGAAAATTGCAACTTTTCATTTTTCGTCCGTCTTTGTACACGATGTAACTACAAAAGAGTCAAGTTTTAAATAGGAAAAATATTGAAACTCTTTGGTCATTTTTGAGCGAGATGCTATCGGTCTAATCAGATTCAATGATTTATGCTAAGCTATGCTAAAAGTGCTACCGCCAGACCCGGAGATCGGCTGAATGGATTTTAGAACGGTAAAACTCAACTCTTTAACTCTAGGGGAGTTGGAAAATGAGCCTATTTTCTAAAAAAAGGGAGTGTTCCTTTAACTTTTAATCCAGTTTGAAATATGGCTGTCACAATATCAGATTTTTCACTACACAACTATCGTGGCCTAAAAAATTCATGATAACGGTATATTGTAACATCTATAGAAATCTTGAAAAATGATTAATAATTAATTAATAAATCATGCTATCGAATCAAATTAATCTTTATTTATTTATTTGTCCTTTTTTTTTTTTGACTAATGAATCACACCACTGTATACAAAAGCAATGATTACACTAAACAGAAGAGATTAAAATGCTACTGTAGTTTAGCCTTAGTTTAGCACAGTGTCAAACTAAGACAATTTATGAAAATGACTACATATTTTACTCCAAACTTGCATTATAGCATCGATCGAGTGTTTGAAATAACTTCCTTCTGTGTATTGATTCTTATTTTATAGTATTCTATACAGTGGCAAAGGCTATGTCGATTAGCATTGCAATATAAATATACATTATCCATATGAAAATACCCGAGATGGCTTGAAGAACACAGATAAACCATATACTGGTATAATCGTGTGCTGATTCTCATTATGTTTCATCATACAAACTTTTCTTTCTGCGTTTTATTCAGCTAAAGCAACAGCTGGATGCCTTTGTCCATATATATGGGATTTCCTGGACATTCATTTGTTTTATTACTCCTATGTTTCTCCCTTGTGGACTGAATAAAACATCGGAGTTAAAGCTCTGTAATGGCGCCTGCGTTGGATTATTATGTGCCACATTATGGGTGTTTACTATTCATTTTCAAATGAATGTTCACTATTTAAAAATCTCGATTTGTATCAATACCGGTATATGGAGACACCCCTATTTTGAAATTTGAAATGTCTTAGTATTAAAAAAGTCTTTGGATAATGGAAACTAATATATAATAATATGTAATTTTTTATATATAATTTTTTAAACATTTATATATTAAACTTGTTTTGTTTGAAATTTGCATCTGGAATTGAAGTAACAAGACTTGAAGTGAAATTCAGATTTATCTTCGCTTGCACTACAGATAAAAACCATCCTTGGCATACCATACTTTCTAAATATCTGCACTTTTATTGTAAGCATATCAAATCATATTCAGATCCCATATATTTGAACAGATTTTAAAATATTTCAGAATCAGAATCCTTCAGAATTCAGAATCCTGCACTACAAAGTTTACTGCTTAAAACATGAAGGTGCAACAACATGTCCATGTTCTCAAAATAAAACAATAAAAGTTAAATTAAAAGAAGTGAAAATACAAAAAAAAAAAAAAAATAGAAGAAAACCATAGCAGTGTTCAACTGTATAAATTGAGAGAACATACAAATCAATATTAATATCAAATTGCTAATGTGTACATATGTTTCCAATTAAAGCTGCTAAATTATAAGAGGGGTCCCTGCTGTTTGATGCCTTTATTTCATTAGTGTGTTGTTCACATGGCACCAAGTAACCAAGCAACTTTTATTTGACACAGTGAAGCAAATACTTGAGGAACAAATTCTTGCAATCCACAATTAAACGGGTCACAAGTGATTAAATGCAACATTATGAATCTCTTACCATGTTGTATAATGATAAATACTGACCAAGATATCTGAATGTTTTGAGCACAGTCAGAGTGGAACAAAGCCTGAGGTTACCTTGTGGTATTAATTGTTCAAATAGGACACAGTTGTCAAAATGTAATGGGGGTAAAAAGAAAAAAAAACTTTGTGTATCAACACACAAACACACAAAATCTGTAACTACTCAAGGGAAAATAAATGCCAAGACAAGAGCAAAGAATTAAAACCTGATCAAAGCCTGACCTTTCACTCCTGCCTCAGGTTAACCTCATCAAATTCTGGCTGAAAAGAAAATCACAGATCTTTTTAGCTAATAAAAAATAGGCATACTAATCAGTTTACTGTATATAATGTAAGCCCACATCCTTTTTTATATAAATACAATAAAGCTGCATTTGAGCATAAACTATAAAGTTTAAAAGCATCTTGAGTGGATTGTAATGAAATGATGAATACCTTAAAAACACATGTGGCATTATATGTGAGAGAGTATAATTCATATAAGAGCTTTAAAAAGAATAATTCTCATTAATGGGATTTAATAAATTAATGACTTTTTCAACACAGGCAAGAGCTGAGCTTATAAACCATTTTTATTGTGAGATCATAAAAGAGAGAGTAAAGCCAAAATCATCATCAGAATTTTCCAGAAGTCTGTGCAAAAATAATTATTTAATAGGATCTTTGCAGAGCCAAGTCTTATTCTTGAAGTGCTTTGAAATAAATCTAACGTTCTGTAAGATTTAGAATAGTACAACGTTTGTAAAGTTTTATACACAGATTCAGAGTTGTAAAAAATCAATAATTAGATTTAAACTGTGCCAGTGTTGGGCATGTTACTTTAAAAAAGTAATTACTAATTAATTACTCACAAATAGTAACTGAATTACATCATTATGAAAGTAACTAATTACCAGAGAAAGTAACTATTGTGTTACTTTTTTAAAAAATGTTCAAATATGTCCAATAGCTTGGATGCCCCCAATATTAAATATGTTAAATGAATAAAACATTGTACACTAATCTACACTACTTTAATGTTGCTGTGGGACAATGTGAGAGAGCTTCCAGGGCCTAATTATCACGTTGTTGGGGTCACTGCAACTTGTGGACATGAAAAACATTCCGCTGCAACATTGTTGAAGCCTCTGGGGTTGAAGACTGCAGCGGTGCGGTCTGTCTCGTTTTTTCTTGATGACTGCGAAAAGAACTACAAATACTCTTCATTTTTGATCATTTTTGTGTATAGTCATAACAACAAAACAATGTGCTTTTGTAAAATAAAGAAAATAAACAGGGTGCACTCTCTGCCGTCTCGGTCTCCATCACCTCTCTTCACAGACAAATTCACGAGTTCACGCTTACATATAATTAGCCGGAGTATAGTAATGCATGTTTGGCGTGCTGTCCGGGGAAGGGCTCCGAGCTCGGGAATGGCCCGAACCCCGAGAACCCCCCTTAGGTGTAGTGAGAACTCGGAGTGAGGAGATGGGGTGGTGGAGGGATGCTGATAAACCGTCAAAAGGATAGAGGTAAGTCAGCTGTATTTGAATGCATAGCGTTGATTGACTTGAGTGGACTCCTGTTGTGTTAATTAGGCTAGGTATCTGACGCGCTCCTCCCGAACCTTGTTAATAAAACATCATTAAATAAAACAACCTGAATCTTAGCGAATACCTGCACAGACATGAGAAATATATGTATAGAAAGCATGAAATGTCTAGTTGTAAATTAAGTCATATAGAAAACAAATTTTCTCTGATAAAGTAATATGTACGATACCAACGCAAGCTCTAGTTGTTCCCTTCATTATCTCTAATCACGCCCGCGAGCAGCTCAGCTTTTCAAATGTTCAAATGTTTTAAACATTCACGTGAGACACACGGACATGTAGGTAAACACCCACATCACCTCCATAAACAAACACGAACAGTCATCAAGTTCATCTCAGCTTTCCGTTTCTGGAAGAAGACAGGCTGAGAGGAATAAGCCAGAATTTACCTCAAAAGAAGAACGCAACGCAATGCGATGCACAGCTTTGCAGGTCCTATGGCTGAGAGAGAGCCTACTCGGATGAAAACCACTTCAGTGAGCTCGCTTATAGTAACTCCACATTTTATTGTCAGTAACGTAACGGCGTTGTAACGCAGGAAACAGTAATTCTTTTGCGTATGTGTTACTTAAAATGTAATGCTGTTAGTAACGCAGTTTATTTATAACACAGTTATTCCCATCACTGGTGTGTGCACAGAGTTACAATGCAGAGTTTTCAGTGCAAATTTGACACTGTCTCTTTAAGACACAAGGATGGTGTTGTAAATCATTAAAGGCTGCTGGTCAATGAGAAAGCCACACTTACAGGTAACAACAGCTTGAAAATTAATTAATTTGATTGATCTGTTAAGGTTATAGCTTAGAGGTTTGCAGAAGTAATTACCTAATTATTTTTCCACCAAAAGACTAATCTGACTACAGAGACAGTAGTGAACTTTAGTTGGGCTTTAGTTCAGAACATCTTTAAAGACTCATGTAATTTGCACAAGTATAAACAGGATATATACTAATTTTTAGCATGTCTGTATTATACAGAACACTGCAATTTTAGGTGCTTTATTTGTTCTATGAAAGCAAATTTGTTCTGTAATTTGCCCACCTTTGCGTCACAGATTTGAGATTCGTATAAGTTTTGTACATTTTTTAACCAGAATATGCATTAGCTCACTCCTATGATACACATTTTAAACATGTGACAGTCTTGCTAGGGCATGTGGAGAGGTGCTCTGATTCAATTGATTTTTCCATACTCCCTGTTCCCAGGATTAACCAGAGTTAAAAATGGAATCATCTCAATGCCCTAGCTTACCTTTCATCACAGTCATTCTGCCTGCCAGCATCGACTGTGCCGAACTGCCAGTACGCTGTTTTCACTGCCTCCCTCATGAACTGAAAATGATGCAATCTTTCCACAACTAACATCATACTTTAATTCTCTGAGAGTAGAAAATAAATGCTTTATTTAAATATATATATATATATATATATATATATATATATATATATATATAGCCATTCTAAATTAAATATATGTTGAAAAAGCAGCATTTAAATAATATGCAAATTCAATAAAAATGGAAAGAAAAAAAATGTCATTATATTATGTAAGGAATAACTGACGACGGGCTGTTGAATTGTTAGAAATAATGCACACCCGAGGTGGTGATGCGGCCACGATGCGAAGTGTGTGCATTATTCTACTCGGTTGTGCATTATTTTCTAAGAATTCAACGGACCGAAGTCAATTATTCCGCTTATACCACGGTTACCACACCTCACGACAAAGATCAGATGATATATTTCAAGGCTTTCATCTGTTTTTTGTCCTTAAAACGCTATTGTGAGTAGTATTCATTTCTTACGCAGCTCATCCAACGCCTCCGTTGCTAATTCAAAACGTCATTTTAGACCTAGTAACGATGCTTGAGCCGTTCATAGCAGACTAATGCAGTTAATAATAAAGTTTAGACAAATAGACTTACAGGCAGACAGATGGAAAGAGAGAGAGAGAGAGAGAGAGAGAGAGAGAGATTAAAGCTCGTGAATGGACCCTTTTCACAAGCCCGTGATGACGCGTTTTAACGGTCATCATCATCGCAAATCCTTTAAAGTTTTTGTATATTTTGATTTTTAAAAATATGTATGCACATTTATAACACTATACTTTGTATTGTATCACCTTTTCATCAAGTTACAAAAAAACTAGTTAATGCTATGCGAGGGTGTTTCCAATGCTGCGTCTATGGGAGGGTTAGTAAGTTTGACATCGTTCTTTCTTCTGACTGCCGATGTCAGTCTCTCAATTTTTTTCGTTTGATTGAAAGTCGTGAAAACACCATCGTGTAGTTTTTCTTTTGCTATTTGAGCAAATGGGAATGCAAAAAAATATATTTGTGGTACTCTCCCATTCACTGCTCTCGGAATTTACCCAACTATGACGACTTCCGCTATGAGAAACCCGGAAATGTAAGAAAGGTCCATTACCTCTCTGAGTTTGCGCGACTCTCAAAAGTGATCGGGAGCAGTGTCTCTGCTAATGGTAAACTTTAAGTTAATTTTCTTCAGGAACAGTGCCGTTGTTACCTCGCTTGTGAGAAATGTCATGTTGTCTTTAAGTTGTTAATTGTCAGAGCAGCTCTAACAACAGCGCGTATGCGAACGTGTGCGTCTGTAAGGGAGAGAGAGTGGGAGAAATAGAGTATGTGCTTTCCATACAGAATTAAACGTAATTTTGTGGCAAAAACATGGGAATAATCTGCCGTTTTTATCCTATTGTTTACTGTATTTATTTGTCTGGTCAGTGTCATTGTGGATTTTGGTTATTTTGCTGTTTTAGGCTGTAAGAACCTTTGAAATAACCGAAATCATGTGGCGAAGTGATATAGACACGTAATGCGGTCAAAAGCTGCCTGGAACTACGTTCGCCGTGCGTTTCCCTGAAAATAATGCACACCTTCAGAACGTCAGCCAATCAGATTCAAGCATTCAACGCCCCGTAGTATAAAGATTCTTAAAAACAGCACATGACATGTTTTTCCCTTTGACATAACAGTTGTTAGTGTAGGGTTGCCATCAGCCAATCAGCACTGCCATGATGTCATATTCCTGCAGCCCTGGAGTCATTAGTCACATAACATTTAGGTTCAGGTGATTGGCTCCTGGCAACAGAACTGAGCTGCCACGCAGAAAAAAAGACACATTTCAAATAAACTACTACTTCATAAAGTGTCATTAAGATGAATGGGATTGCAAACAGCTTTTAGACTTGTCTGGATAGCACACCGAATTTTATTTGCCTAGCACTTGAAAAAAAAAACAAAAAAACGGCCACATTTTTATACATTTTTCATGCATTTCATGTGTGTTTTGAATTAGCTCTCTGTGTCGCCTCATTTAGAAACAAATAAGGGTGTGTTTGTAGTCTTTATGCTCAAGGGTCTGCATGAAGATAGCAATTAGCTTGCAAGTTGATGTGAGAATAGGAGTTTTTCAGAGTTCACAACACAAATCTGTCAGCACTAAGCCCTTGAGCAAGACACATAATCAGCGCATTGTAATTTTGATAAAAATTGCTAGGTAAACAAAAAGTACCCACATAGGCACGTTAGAATCGTGTGCGACAGCTGTACTTAAAATAAAACAATTTATAAAGATATGCACCCCTAGCATAACCCTGGATGGATGACGTTTATATATCAGCAGGTGAAAATAAATGAAACTTCTTTTATTGGTCATTTCCACTGGCTCAGCAGAGATACAATAGATTTGTCCTGGCCTGGTTTCTGAAAATTTCTACTGGTTACACTAAGTCAGGCACATAATGTGTTCAATGTAATTCAGTTTGGATAAAAATGCTTGCTAAATAGTTACCTGTAAACCACAATATCAGAACAATGTGTGTGTTGCTGTAATTTAGCAGAAACATTTTTATTTTGTGTGTTTTTGGGTGGAGTAGTGGTTGAAAGTTCTGTTCCACATCCTTGAGGTAGATTTGCACAACATCCACAGTGTGCAGCCTGTTCTTATGCAGCAGTTTATGAGAACATAATGTCTGTAAAAATACGTAAGCTATAAACAGCACACAAAACACTTTTTGTGGAATTGTTTAGTTGATCATGTTAGTAAATATGTTCACTTCATCAGCATATATAATAGACAGTCTGGTTAGTTGAAAACATGTCAAACTATTAGAGCTCATGCTTTGTTTTAAAAGTGCAGTTCTGTTCATTTTATCAGCGGGGAGGAAAAGCTAGACAGAAGATATAGTGCAAAGTTATGTAACAATTGTAGCAGATGCATCTCTTTCAGAGCCAAACTCATGTGAAACTTTTCAAAGAGATAGGGAGCAGCTGCCTCTCAGACATGTGGAATAGGATTTTCCATCAAACAAACATTCTCTCAAAGGGGCCCTCTTTTAGGAAAGAGCACCTCTTCGAAATTAGGGAAAAAACTCTGAGGCTATGTTGGCCCAATAAAATGCAATCTGATTAAGGCAGAGCCGAAGCTTGGAGTTGTTGTTACTTTTTGAATGCCATGCCAAAATATTTTTCTTGCAACTCCATGCCACACATTAGGGCCGCAGTGTTAGTCTTACTGGACCATCAGAGATTGCTTTGGCAGTGATGGGTATCAGAGACACCTTTAGCTGTCATAATTTAAAGACCTAGTAGCCTGTTGAATGCTGGAGGGCTGCTTGTTTATATTACAACAAACAGCTGTATCTGCCTGTGAGACCTATCCTTCAAGGCTTTGCGGAGTGGAGAAGTGTCTAAAACGCTTCAACTAACCGCTGGCGTACCTCAGGGTTCGGTGTTTGGCCCTCTTCTTTTCTCGACCTGTAACGTCTCCGAGTCCTGTCATGACTTTTCCTGTTACGCAGATAATAGAGGGTCATTCCAGTTCAATAAGCCTAAGATCTCAGTATCTATCTCAGGCAATCTTTCTGACATTTTGGACTGGATAAAGGAACGCCACCTCTAGCTCAACCTTACTAAGGTCAACAACACTACAGCCAGCCAGGAATCTTGTTATCGTATTTGACATCCAGCTGAACTTTACAAACCACATTTTAGCATACAGATCCATGCTCAGTGATATCAGGAAAATCAGAGCCTTCCTGGCTGATTATGCTGTGCAGGTCCTTTATTGTAGCCATTCATATGTTTATGTTTTGCACAGACATATTTGATTCGGCTCCATTTAAATAATTTCATCCAAACAGATGGTTTTGTAATCTTTAGGCATTTTATTTTCAGACATTTCATTGATAAGTTACAAAACAAAAAGACAGGAAACACTGCATAATTTGTATCCATTTTATACAATATAAAATGTACAAAAATAAATAGCTTTACAATGAAGAATTAACAAAGTACAATCCTTCACTGAAGGGATAATATGTTTTGATAATATGTGTTGACTAATGTATACAACTGGAATGGTCAATGCCATATTAAAATTCATATACAATCATTTGAAAGGAGCATTAACTATTTATCAGTTTAGTTTCATGCTGCACTGTTTTTTTTCTCAATATCGTTCACATCTACAGTTCTCCCAAGCTTTCAGACATATCCACTTAGCAATTTACAACAATTTGCTATGTGCATTTTGAAATAAAACAGTGTTTAATACAAAGAACAGCGATAGTAAATGGTAAGTAATCGAACCCTCTGAATGAACACTTTTCAAACGATAAATCTAACAGTTATCTGCAATTATTAATGTTTCAGAATATAAATTAGGCTCAATCACTGTTTACCTTTGATACGGTTTTAAATATACATGAAAATAGCTCTAATATATTTATATGATCATGCTTTATCGAGTGTTTTAGATACGCTTCAACTCTGAAAGTGAAAATAAATCCAAGGTTTATAAATTAAAAAAAAGATTTTATCTAAAATTAATCATCTAAAATCAAGAATTATTGACCCAATCACAAAGCAAATCAATAAAAAAGAATGATAGCACCTTGATAGCGGCTTAGCAAGTGACAGTTCCTAGTAAGATTTTCCCATTCCAAGTTAAAATTATTCCAAAATTATTCTAAATTGTATTCCAAATAACTTTAAAAACGTAATTTTTTTTGTAGTTGATCAGTTTGTTTTGTATTCTTGAGAATATGACATACTTGAAAAATAATTTATGTGGAATGCTCTGAGAAAGCAATTAGGCGAAAGAAGAGAGAGAAAAGGCGATAAAGCATTGCTTGCTGAGGTAGATATCTATTGGATCAAACTTCAATAGTGGTTATAAATATGTATGTATGTATCCGGAAAACCAAAGCCCAAGTGATCAGTCCATGAAAGCTCAACCAATTTTCCATCTAAAGCTGAATATTTCCTGCTCCAACCTGAAGCACGGTCAAAAAAATATTCTTTATGTTGTTCTGGGAGCATCTTATTACCTCTGAATAATTTGAAAGTCCTCAGCATTCTTGGTAGAAGCACTTTTCAGATACTGATTCAGGCATCTTGGCAGGGTCACAGTCCTCCAGTTTCACAATCTTCCCAGCGTAATCAATGCAGAGAATCCCACGCTGGCGTTCCCCATGGCCACAAGTTTGTGAGCATGAAGACCAAGGCCCTATTTGCCATATTGGACACGGCAGGTCTGCGCAGGGCCTGATATCAGAGGGTCTGAGATCTTTATTACAGTGGTTTGAATAGAAGCCAGCATTGTCTTTACATTCCACACTTCTCCTGGACCATCCTGAACCACACGTTTTGGAGCATTCAGACCACTCGCCTGAGACCCACTGTGGCACCCCAAATGGATGGATCAGTTTGCCGGCAATCTTTTTGTCTTTGGGTTTGCTAAAAGTCATGGTTTTGGGGATGTAGAAGGTGTATTTGACCTTCGGTGGAATGGATTCCCCAGCGGTGGAGAGCAGCTGTATTGTGATTGGTTCCTGAAGCTGCCGGAAGCTTTGAAGTCTCTCGAGTGTAGTGGATGAGCCACTGTACTTCAGCACAGCGCCCAGAACTGGAATATACTGCTCCACTGTGGATACCGAGAAGTTGCCATTTAAGATATAATCACCGTTTTCTCTTCGTACAGCCAGATAATGCCCATCGTGTGGTATACTTCCATGGCTCTGCTGTTTGATGTTAATATTAGTGGCTCCACTTGGAATCGTCACAATATCCCTATAACCATGGCTAAAGAAATAGAAAAAATTTAAACAGAAATTAAGTTATTTTCTCCATAGTGAAGTGTAATGTTAACTTTGTTAACTTTAAAGTGAACCCTGGGTATTAAGACTTTTATGGCTTAATGTAACATAAATGTCTCATTAAAATACGTAGTAGAAAACGCATTAAAGATTTATGGTATTTTAAAAATCCACATCATTTTATACATATGTTGGACTATGGGGGGCGCCATTACTTCGAAGACATGAAATGGTTGCACTCGGTGAGCTACTGACGCTAACTGTTGCTTTTTTACCGCAACACAACTTAGAAAATAAAATACTAATACGGTGACCACAGCTACTGAAGAGCTTACAGAAGGTGACACATATAAGTGTAGGCTTAAACCAAATGCCGTACCATTGATTTTTTCACACAAGGAGTCTAAACGCTCCCAAATGTTGAGTGAAATCCACGCTGAGAAACTCCTTCAGTGGCTGCGCCATCATGACAAGCATCGGCATGTTTTCATCCTGCCAGGATGGCATCTAGCGTTTCTTGTCTCTGCCATTTGTAAGCTCTTTCAGTAGCTGTGGTCTACTAAAAGCCTCAAAGGCATCAGGGCTAAAGTGGAGAGAAACGATGCAAGTCTTCACTGCTTTCCTCCTCTTCCTATTGCTAGGAAAGCAATGAAGACTTGCATCATTTCTCTTGTTGCTCTTTGACTGAAAATTACAACCAAACGTTGCATCGTATCGGAAGTTTATTTTCCGGGTTGTGTATTCAAAGTTGTGTTGCGGTAAAAATAGCAACAGGTAGAGGCAGGAGCTCACAGAGTGCAACCATTTCACGTCAGCGAAATAATGGCGCCCCCAATAGTCCAAAATGCGTATAAAACAAAGTGGATTTTTTAAGTAACGTAAACCATGGGTTTTCTACTACAGATTTCAGTAAGAGACATCGTTTATGTCATATTAAGCCATACAAGTACACCCAGGGTTCCTTTAACCTTTAAAGAAGACCTGTTGAGAGCAAAGTTGTTAATCGATGGTACAGTTGAGGTTTAAAAGTTTACACCCCCCTTTTAGAACCTGCAAAATGTGAATTTTACCAAAATAAGAGGGATCATACAATCAGTATTAAGTTTCATTTAGTACTGCCCTTCAGAGGCTACAGAAGATACTTGCATGTTTCCCATAAGACAAAACAAAACAAGTTAAATTTACTCTGATCTTCAAATTTAACAAATTTAAAAAACTGAGTCCCTCAGTTGTCCTTAGTGTGAAAAGATGGATCTCAAAATCATACATACGTCACTGAATACAGTATTAAGAATCAAGGGGATGTAAACTTTTGAATGGGGTAATTTTCAACTACTATTTTCTCTTGTGGACTATATGTAAACATCTTTTATATGAAATATAAAATATATATTTTATTCAGGTCGGTACTAAATAAACAATAACATGCATTTTTTTTTTTTATGATCCCTTAACATTTTGCAGATTTTGAAAGGGGGATGTAAACTTTTGACCTCTACTTTATATGCTTTTGTTGAAGCCATCTGTTTCGGAGCACGTTTAACAGCAGAATTCAGGGTAAACAAAAAACTACATTACCCATGATTCTGCAAAGAAAACTCCACCAATCAGAGACTGCCAGCGAGCATCTTTGTTTTTTGCCCAAATTTTCAAATACCTTTTTTAAAGTTGTGATATACCTTGTAGCTGATTGGTTTGGTTAATGGCTTATAATGCTTTAATTAAGACTTTTTCAATATTCCTATGGAAAAAGATAATTGTGAAACCAACAAAGCTGAAAAACTGAGCAGAATGCACTCTATTAATGTGACAAAACTTTCATTAAAAATAGCAGTGGGATATCCTTACACGACTTTATTGAATGAGCCAGATATCATCCGGCAGCTCTGTCCGTTTCCTCCACACACACCGCATTTGTCCAGCTTCTTACTAGAATCGATCTCCAGGTCACAACCGGCTTTGATACACTGGCCTTGCACACAGAATGATGTGGTATCTGGACCACAGGGGGTTCCATCAATTACCTAAGATTTAAACAATGTTTATTTTTATTTCAACAGTACCAAGGTCATGGGTTCAATTCCCAGGAAAAGTAAGAACCGATAAAATGTATTCCTTCAATGCAGTGTAAGGCGCTTTGGGTTAAAGCGTCTACCAAATATACAATTTTAAATCTTAAAATGTAAATTTGGAAAGTAAAATGTGACATACTTTAGCTGCAAACACTCTGAATTCACTGCTGCCTCTTGCTCTGCAAAAGAGTTTACACCTATCCCGTAACGACACTCCAGCGTATTTTGGTATCCACTGCTTCACATTTCCATGAACATCAAAGTGATTTGGATTGTTGTACTTCTCACATTGTTCCTCCCTGAAACTTTTTCCTGCAATAACAAAGAGTTGTTACCTAATAGCACAATATGAAAAGACAGATGGGTAAATAAATTTACGGAGACTGTAGTGAACAACCCACCTTGGTTATTCTCACAGGCCTGTTTGTTGCAGGACTGATAGTTCACTCTCTGGCCCACACAGTATTTTCCACCGTTTTGAGGAGATGGATGGGTGCACTCTCGGTAGGAGAACATCACTCCGCCTCCGCATGATCTGGAGCACGGCTGCCATGGTCCCCACTCGCCCCAGCCTCCATCCACAGCGGGCTGAACCAGAAGAACCACACAACAAAATTAATGTCCTACACTCCCAAAGCTGAAGTGTGTGATTTCAGTGGCAATAACATTATTCAACCAAAAGCAGAAAAAAAGATATAAAAGCAGTCACCGGGGTGATACTGTTTTAAAAGACACAACTTTTTATCTCTATAGGGTGTAATTAGTACCAAAAGTTAAAAAAACATCCCCAGAATCATTTTACCATAGTAAGAGTGATCATACAAAATGCATGTTATTTTTTATATAGTGCTGACCTGAATAAGAGTTGTTTACATATAGTCCACAAGAGAAAATAACAGTTGAATTTATAAAAATGACCGGGTTCAAAAGTTTACATACACTTGATTCTTAATGCTGTGTTGTTACCTGAATGATCCACAGCTGTTTTTGTTTTTGTTTAGTGATAGTTGTTCATGAGTCCCTTGTTTGTCCTGAACAGTTAAACTGCCCGCTGTTCTTCAGAAAAAACCTTCAGGTCCCACAAATTCTTTGGTTTTTCAGCATTTTTATGTATTTGAACCCTTTCCAACAATGACTGAGAGATCCATCTTTTTACACTGAGGACAAGTGAGGGACTCATATGCAACTATTACAGAAGGTTCAAACACTCACTGATGCTCCAGAAGGAAAAACCATGCATTAAGAGCCAGGGGTGTAAACTTTTGAACAGAATGGAATTTTTCTTATTTTGCCTAAATATAATTTTTTTTCATTTAGTACTGCCCTTCAGAGGCTACAGGAGATAGTTACATGTTTTCCAGAAGACAAAATAAGTGAAATTTACCCTGATTTTCAAATTCAAAAAGTTTTGACCTCAACTGTCTCAACAGAGATAAAAATACAGAGAGTAGCTTAAAATACCTTAGGCCTCATGACTTCCTCCGAGGACATGCATACGCTATTCAGGCAGGTCCTGTTGGTGCCACAGCTTGTGCCGTCCGCCCAGGGAAGACTCCCATTCCTGGTTGTGCACTCAGTCTGCCCTTCTTGCTGGCACCACAGCTGTGTGCACACCTCGCTGGCTGAGGTGTTGGGACAATGTGAAAACTCCTCTCCAAATATCTGTTGGCACTGGCGGTCCAGGCTGTACGTTATGCCAGGCAGCTCAGTGGGTAAAGCCACTATTGTCTCGGGGGTGTCCAGTAAACAGTCTCCTGTTATTATGCAGAGGAAGAGTTAGAGTGTAGTAAATTATGAATTCAAAGGATTGTGTAACAGTAGGAACATTGGGCTCCTGGAGCTGACATTTAGGGAGACTCGCAGGAATGCACATCTGGGGGAGTGAGCCGCGAGGAGGAACACGAGTGAGCAAAAATGCACGTGGGGAACATGGGCCACTGCCCACTTCAAATGATACAGCGGTTAAAAAAGGAAATGTGCGAGACCGATACTACAGAGACACAGGCCGGTGGAAAAAGACATTTGTTGCATTCCTGTTTTATGACTTGCAATGAATTGACAGGAATGTGTTCATTCTGACTCAATGGGAAAGTGAAAAAAGAAGAATCTGTGTAATTACAAGCAAAAGGTGATGTAAAAGTGTTTTATTATAAAATGAGGGAAAAGCTGACACACACTAAGTTAAGCAGGGAATCCGTTCCCTGATTTTAGTTATTGGTTATTAGTTATTAAAGCTGGATCACCAACAAATAAGATTGTCCATAAAGAAAAAAAAGTTCAGGATTAAAACACATCCAACCAATTCTTACTGATATACGTTTTTGTATTTTTGCTGGTTTTGAAAATGCCATTTTAAAGAAACATTGAAATTTTATTTCAGTACTTCAGTACTTCAGCTCTAGTTTTAGTTATTCTAGTAGGTTGTTAAACTAATAAACTAAATAAAAAAAAATTATATATATATATATATATATATATACAGGGGTTGGACAATGCAACTGAAACACTCGCCAATATAGTATTGGAGGTTTCATGGCTATATTTGCACTGTCTGGTGCCCAGTCTTCACTTATTGTACATTACACCAGTTAGAGCAGAGTGTAAAGTTTCATTATGTGCACCCAATGGTTCAAACATTGTACCTTGAAGGTAGTGCTCTGTATCAGGATAATAATGCACCAATACACACAGCAAGACTGGTGACAGACTGGTTTAATGAACATGAAAATTAAGTTGAACATCTCCCATGGCCTGCATAGTCACCAGATCTGAATATTATTGAGCCACTTTGGGGTGTTTTGGAGGAGCGAGTCAGGAAACGTTTTCCCACATCAGCATCACATAGTGACCTGGCCACTGTTCTGCAAGAGGAAAATGGCTCAAAATCCCTCTGGCTGCTTTGCAGGACTTGTATTTGTCACTCCCACGATGAAATGATGTTGTATTAGCTGCAAAAGGAGGCCCAATATCATACTAATTGTGATCTAAAACCAGGTGTTTCAGTTTCATTGTCCAACCCCTGTATATATATATATATATATATATATATATATATAGGTCAAGAAAAGGTAATAAAAAATGCTACTTAAATTATTATTTTCTGAATGATCTTTAAATGTTCACGAAAATAGCATTTATTTATTTATTTATTCATTCATTCATTCATTCATTCATAAGTTTTTGGAAAGGTGCACCTATCTATCTATCTATCTATCTATCTATCTATATATATATATATATATATATATATATATATATATATATATATATATATATATATATATATATATATACATATATATATATACATATATATATTAATACCTTTTCTTGACCTCTTCTTTCTAACCACTATATATATAGTAGTTAGAAAGAAAAGGTCAAGAAAAGGTAATAAAATATTTTACTTAAATTATTAATTCTTAAAATGTTCATAAAAATAGTATGTATGTATGTATGTATGTTTTATTTATTTATACATTTATTAAAATTATTAATTCATAAGCTTTTGGAAAGTTGCACCACACCTTTTTTTTTACCTGAAATAATAAAATATTACATTTACTGACCTTGACACACAATCAAGAGGAAAATAATTTACTTTTTTATGTTAAATAGTAATTGTTACTTATTAGTTTTGTATTACATAAGAAATATGGCTTTTTCTAAGAAAAAATAATATAAGATTATGATAAACTAATCAATTTTATTTTCAAGACTTTGAACCTGAATGTGCACTTAAAATCTTATATTAAAAAAAA
This sequence comes from Cirrhinus mrigala, assembly GCA_036247105.1. Taxonomy (NCBI): domain Eukaryota; kingdom Metazoa; phylum Chordata; class Actinopteri; order Cypriniformes; family Cyprinidae; genus Cirrhinus; species Cirrhinus mrigala. The sequence goes on from CM070021.1 coordinate 15,347,758, forward strand.
ATAAATAAAAACCTGGACTGTAATTTAGAAATTAAAAACATGCTTATAATAGAAGACATGTATTCAAGTCACTGTGCATATGAAATGCTTTTTTCATTTTCTTTCTTTTTCCTTTTCTTTTTAAAAATTTAGGAGGTATGGCCAGAAAAACAATGGTCACATTATTGACCCAGCTAAAAATTTAATTGCAAACAATACATGTAAAATACACTAAGATAACTATGAAGCCATACATAGAGATGAAGGGTGCACGTACCATGTCCATTGTCGAAAAACTCTGTGACGTACAAAGCACTGCAGGGAGACCAAGGCATTTTTTTACTGAGGTGAGTGAATACAGGTGCCATGATATGGTGCTCGCCTAGATGTCCAAAAAGCTGCTCACAGTTCTTAGTGTCATCATGAGGCATACTCAAAACATGGCCTAAAAGAGGGACGAAATAATATTACTGACAGTCAAATCAATTTAACAGTTGCTTAGGGTGAGGTTATCAGAGGACAACAGACCTAGTTCATGTGCAGTCGTGTAAGCAGCCTGCAGGCCATTGTCTTCAATAACAGAACAGCTCCTTTTGGTGTCACACATGGTTCCAACATCAGCTACACCCAACGTGTCACAGCTCTGATGTCCACAGATGTTCTGAAAGGCAGTTTAGGAAACAAAAAACGCAATTCTTATTTCTGTTCCAGGTCTGTGGATAATAGTAAGAGCAGAAACATATTTGCCAGTGTTTCCATCATAAAACCAAGCAAATAAATAGTCTTGGCAGGCGGCAGACCTATGAAGTGAGAAAATGTAACTATGTGGCGTCTGAACTGTATCTCAAAAACATGCCTGGAGTCTTTTCCATCCTTCGCCCAGAGATCCAAAACGGAGACAAATGTTTCCAAAGCAGAAGACCACAAAACACACATGATTCAAGGCACATCTGGCCTTGGCACAGTCCAAGACTCAGTCTCAGATGTGTTCACCTTTCAGAGGAGCTGCTGTCTGTAGTCAGTCTATTTTCAGCCTCGTTTTCGGGTTTCATTATGCCATAACGCCTGCTCTAGTAATGAGCAATGCAGCAAATGCTTTTCAAAAGGTCAAGTTTTGAACCTGGCCACATGCACACTTTTTAATGTTATAATGAAACAACCATTGGTAACAAAGAAGTGTGCTTAATTTTATTAAATGTGCACTTATAATGCATTTAAAATTTTATATTTAAAAAAAAAATAAATAAAAAAAGGACTTGCCGGTAATATAATATTAATGAAATAAAAGACAACTTAAGTGTACTTAAAGACAGTAGACATTCATGTTTAAATAGATTTAGGTACACTTTTTTAAAATTTTTTATTTATTTTACAAATTTTATTATTACATTAGTATTTTGTAATAGTATTAGTTTGTAATAATTATAAATCAATGTGATTTAAAAAATTTTATCAACAAACAATTGACCCCTCGCAGACAGCTTGATTGACAGGCGATCTGACCAATCATAACGCTGAATCTGCCATTTTGTCTGACAAACAAATCAGACAAGAGAGAAGATTAACTTCGATGGACTTGAAAAATTGTGTTTTATGATATCTTTCTGCGGTTGAAATAATATATTCAGATGTTCATTCATGTTTATTTTGTGCTTTAAGTAAATAAGAAAAGACGATCAGTTCACATGTTGATTGATCTAATAAGGCAATAAACTGATCTGTCACAACACATTAAAGAGCCACAAAACGGTATTCATTGTTTGAATTTCTTTAAAAAATTGCAACAGTTTAAAGCTCAGACCTTGTTTCATACCAGAAGTAACCTGCTCTGTCTTGTCTGTTGGCGTGTTGTCAGTTTCCTCTTTGCTCCGCGATGTATTTTTCACTGTGTGAGAACATTATGTGTAGCGTGAGAGTGGCATTTTTTTTGTTTTTGGCGTGTTTTTGCGAAGGTTTTTGTAATTGATTTTAATGTTATATATTTTAAATGTACTAAATTGCAACTTTATCTGTTGCAAATGTGTAATTACAAATATATTTAGAAATATAATAAAATGACATTAAAATATATTTAGTTTACCATAAATGCTTAACAGTACATTCGGCGGTACACTTTAACCATATTTCAAAGACAATAGAAGTTATTTAGATATTACATATAACTATGTACTATGTAACTATGTTCCAAATTAAGTGAGTTGAAAAGCAACTAACTAATTGCTTTTAACTAAAGTAACTAATTGCATTTAGTGTACATATAAATCATTAAAACAATTTAATTGTAAATATTTTTTATTTAATTTTTACTTTTACGTCCCATAGTGAAAAGTCAAGTGACTTTTTGATTCGTATGGAGGAATTTATTCGGCAAATGTGTTTCCACTTCACATTATTCGCATTAACCCTTTTTCGCACAGGTCAAAAAACCACCTCAAGCGAGCGAAAAAACTTTTTTGCTTATTAAGGGATTTTTTTTTAAATGTGGCATTTCCATCACTCGTTTCTGATGCAATACTTCAAAATGTGCATAAAATGACACAAAAACCCAGGCTGCTCCCACGATAGTTGATTGACACAACCGTCTTACCCGCCCTGAGTAAGCTGTAAACAGTCTGACCGCCATAGTTTCAATGCTAGTGCAGGAGTAGACAAGAATCTCTCAGACTGAGCGATTGAGGTGTTTTGTTATTGGATTTAATAATGAACATAGCAGTCGTCATTTACTCCCGACATCTGAGTCACTGAAGACACAGAGGATTAACGTTATTTTTGTTTTTGAAAGAAATGTGCCCGGCCATCTACAGAAATGCATCTATGTTCGCGTGAATCTTTCATGATTCAGCTTCACCTCCAGCAAAAGTAAGCATAAGGGTTTTTATGCATCTTTGCAAATCGCCTTTCTTAATAATGTGCTAGTTAGCAAGTTTCGCGCAAGAGAGGGGCAGGGTGAGCAGAGCTCATTAGCATTTAAAGGCAAATGCAACATAACATCTCGTTCTGAAAAGGCCTGATTTTGACAATGTAAAAAAGGTGTTTTTTATACTACCACTGAGAAATTTTAACCAAAGTATGTTATAGACTTCTCATTAAGACCCTAACAAATGACCCATTTTAGAAATTCAAATAATAAATGCCATTTTGTGGTTCTTTAATGTGTCGTGGCTGATTTCTGTAGCGTCTTAGTTCGTGCAGCACGTCAACAGATCATCTCTTTCTTTTTACTAGTTACAACATGAAGTAAACATGAATAAACATCAGAAGGTATCTTGTTTCAACCATGGAAAGACTTCAATACAAACCATCTTAAAGTTAAAGTCTACTGACTTTTAATCTACTCTCATGTGTGGCTGGTTTGTCGGACAAAAATGCCAGATTCAGGGTTATGATTGATCATATCACCTGTAGGGATGGGCGATATCTTATCGTTTGCGATATACCGGTAAAAATTTTCCTCACGATAAGAATTAGTCTTCCCGCGATAATAACGATAAAGTCTAGTTGTTGACATATTTCTGTGTGCGACAGTGCGGTCCAACAAAGATATAATTTATTGGCATGCTTTTTCTCCAAATTAACTTTATAACATAGTCAAGTGTTTGAAATAACCTTTTGTGATCTGCCGTGGTTTCATATCATAGAATGAGGCAGAAATCATACTATTTTATAGTATTATAAAGGCTATGTCGATTAGCACTGCATTATAAATGTACTTTATCCTTATAAAAAATACCCAAGATTGCTCGAAGAACACAGACAAACCATATATTGTAGCAATCGTATGTTTATTGTCTGCAAGTTTCCTCGGTTAAAATTCCTCTATCTGCGTTTTATTCAGATTCAGCGCTCACTGGATTAGAAATTCCTGAAGCGTCGTCTGTACTACTACTTCGGCTATAAAACACACGTAAAGTTTCTGCGCAAGGGCGCCCTCAGGCTTCCGAATCAGAAAGAGCTTTATTGCCAAGTGTGTTTCACACACAAAGAATTCGTCTTAATGTTAAAAGCTTCCAGTACAGAAAGTACAAACAATTTAATTCACATTCCAGTGAATTAAACAGTCATTACATCACGTGTGTACTCAGTAATGCTGGAAACAGGATTTCCCTGAATTATAGCCATTGATATCATTATCACAATAAATAACTGAAATTATCGTGATAAATTTTTAAGCCCATATCGCCCATCCCTAATCGCCTGTCAATTAAACTTCCTGCAGAGGGTCAATTAGGTGTATATTATTTCCATAATAAGTACTCTCTGCATGTATGCTATAACTGTTCTAAATTCAGCTAAGGGCAAGAATCTCACTTCATCATGGTCCCACAAATAGATATGGCCTGACCCTGAAATCCATAATAAATCACTGCTCACCTCTCTAGTGAAAAGAATGGCTGTATCGAAGTGCTCCGGATGCCTCTGGCTGGCCGGGTTGAATAGCTGTTGCCAGGCACAGAAGTTGCGCAAAGTGACGCCTCCGTTACTGGAGATGGACGGCCCGACTTCTTCGTCTTCCACGATCAGCATCTTCACAAGCACTATGTTGATGGAGTTCTTAATGCTGGGATGCTTGTAAATCTGAGCTGCCACTGACATCAAGGTCAGCATGTAGTGCTAAAGAGAGAAAACCAACAGCTTGCTATTCACCAACTGTGCAGCAGAATGTTAAGTGTAAAAGCATGACATCTTGGCAGGACAGCTCAGAACTGCTGGAAAGGAATCGCTTATTACTGTGGACAGTAATTTCTCCAGCTTTTTCAGATGCAATACATTGCATTAGACAATGCATGATAACAAAAAAAAGTTGATATTTTGATAAATGAGACAGGATTATTGATAACTTTGAACAGTTATGTCAAAGAGAATAGAATCAATACTGTAAATATATATATATATATGTATATATAAGTATATAAGTCCTTAAATGGGAATCATTTATAGCTGATACAGCCAAAGACCAGAGATTTTTCTAGAGTTTTCTTCTGTTGACTCTACACAAATATGCAGTTTGTTTGTCGGAAAGCCCTGACGTCAACATTAGGAGCAGCTGGTGGTCCACGCAGACATGGCTTGCTTTATTTCCATCTGCAAATTTGGAGTTTTGGATCCCAGTATCGACATCTGGATTGCTATCTGCCTCATGATCCCAACCCGGACAGCGCATTTTTTCGCACTATGGTCTTTTCCAATCATTTGTTTTCGATGACTCGATGGAGGAGAATTTCAGGGGGTGGTGGATTATATGTGGGTGTGAAGATCAGTACAGTACAATTCATATGAACCATGACTCACACTTCGCACACAACTGCAGTCTATGATATGTACATTTTGATAGGTCCCTCAAGGCACACTAAATAGTTCTTACTGTAAAAGGTTTTATCCTTCTTTCGGATTTTGAAAAGGGTTTCTAGCTTAAAACTTAACTTATAATATTAATTAGTATTTATAAAGCTAAGATGGTTTGCAGGTCTTAGCACAGTCAGTCTTGCCTTGTTGGCTGGTTTTAGCAGGATTTAGGGGCATTTTTTCAATTTGTTAGACTGGAAGACCAGATTTTGGACCTGCTAATCCAGTTGGACACCAGATAAGACCATCTTAAACCAGCTAAGACAAGCAAACAAGTGTATATCAGGAGTGTAAACCTTTATTAGACACTTACTAGCTGGTGCAAACTGGTATACCATCTTAAAATTATCAGGTTCTTTTTTGAAAAATGACCAGCTTGGATCATCTTGCAAAGCTTAGAGCAGAAACCAGCTATCATGTTCTGAAACAGTTTCAGCTAGATTGTTCATCTGTCAAAAGTAGTACAGTTAAACACATCTTTATATCCACAACTGTGAGCCCCTACCTTGATCTCGTCTCCATAGAAATGTGTCAGAGAAGCGTCACCGACCACCAAAGTCTCAATAAACCTGGGAGTCGAGACAAAGCGCCTTCGTCGAGACATTGATTTTTGATCATCATCTCTGATATCTGACAGCGGTTTAGAGACCTGCGGGGACGGTGTAAAACGTCTTCTTTTAATGACATGCAGCTGCTCGGTTAACTTTCCAGATGTTCCCAAGCCGAAAAGTTTTGGTTCGATTAGATATTCTTCACCATCTGTGATAAATGATCCTAAAATTCCATTACATAAACTGACTGAGACAATAGAGTCCTCATTGGAGTCGACAGCGCCGGTGTAAAAGCAACCTTTTAATAACTCTGCTCCAGTCTCCTCAGTTTGATTCAAGGACTTATACAGATCTGTCAGCTTGCTAGTGGACTCGGGTTTTTCATGTAGTTTGGCTTTGATGCGATAAACCCTCATTGCTGGCGATATAAAGGTGCTGTCCGGTGCCAAATTAAGTGTGAAATTCCTGCCGAAAGCCGTGAGTCTGAAGCTGGGCTGTTCTTCACTTCTCTTTGCCACCCGTCCAGCGGTCCTTCCAGTCAGCCGTACAGGTACAATCTCCTCAGTCTCAAATGAGTGAGCAGATGTTTCAGCGAGGAGGCAAACAATTAATGTAGATGTGACACACGACCACATTTTATTAAAATTCCGCTATTCCAAAAAAAAAGAAATAATGAATGTCTTATTGATTTAATTTTGAATTGACTATTTTCAATTATAAATACTTTTCTGAAAACTGTTAATATCATAAACATTTATCATTACTATCCAACACATGAATTCTTTATCTTAAATATATATTTTTGGAAAATGAATAAGCTATTAGTTAATGCAGCTTAGGTGTAATTGAATTAAAGCTAAAACGGAGCCAAGTTCGTGAGCTCTTAAGTCCACCGGACTGTCTCTGGATTGAGGCGCTGGTATTTATACTTTCTGAGAAATGAGAGGTTTATTTTTGATATCCAGCGCTGCTGCAGTCTCTCCTCCCACTGTGCGCTCATGAAAAACCTCTGGATCGGGTTTGCCCAATGAAAACTGAGAAGCACAGCCCTTCCTAAATAGCAACAGTTTGTCAACTGAGTATAGTAGTGAATTTTTAGTTTTAAAGAGCGCTAGTAATATGTCACTGCAAAAAGTCAAGCATTGATATAAAAGTTGTTAATATTTGTTAACCGCATATGCATTAAAACGTTTAGGCCTATGATATATTTTATTATAATTCATTATATATATTATAATGCTTAATAAAGTGATAGATAAAAATATTTGTTTTCTCTTTACTAAAAGCGTTTAGTTAGTGTGCCAGTTTATTAATTTATTTATAATATGTTTATTTTATTATTATTATTTATTTATGTTTTTTTATTATTATTTATTATTATTATTATTATTATTATTATTTGCTACTCTGTTGTGCATTGTATATAGACTACTTACTTGCTGATTCATTAAAGCATCCGCTAATTATTTACTATTTTACAATGTTCTAAAAATAAAAACAATGTTCGTCATTTTAATTGACTCGAACCAGACAATGGAGAGAGGGGACATAATGTTCACCCACCACAAGGTGGCAGTAAGGCATTGTACATGAATGCGCACACAAGAACACGTTCGTTTCATTCATGTTTTCTTTTTGATTCGTAGAGTCTCAAGCAGTTTTTGGATATTCTCTGACTCAGACACCAGAGGGCGACGATGATTTAGATGAGGTAAGTTTACGCTTCCCTGAACCATTAGTACCATGTAGATTCTACATAAAATTGCATTTAAAAACGTATAAATATAAATATTATATATTACTGTAGGCATGTGAGTTTCCTCAACGTACCCAGTGTACATAACAGAATTCATATTTTGTAAACCAGGTTTGTACCGTTGTATATGTAAGGTTACATAAAACTGAATAGTAAACAACCTTTTTCTAAACATTTTATGTTTATGACAACAGCTAATCTAAATAGCCTGTATGGTTCACAACCAGGCTTTCTGTATTTAGACTGAGAGTGAAAATAAAATACACAAATACAAAATATCCACTGGTTTATAGCACACAGTGAACTTCCATTCTTTATAACCCCAGAAGCAATGTTATACAGAACATGACATTTAGATCAGCAATAAGACTTGAGGAAAGGTCCTGATGTGCATTCTAAAAACAGCAAACCGATGGAGCTATTCCAATATCCAGACAGGCTAGTCCATGGTATCCCTATATCAAATGTGACTTGTTTCACTCTGGGCAAGGGCAAAGAAGCTGCAACGTTCCCAGATGTGAATTATCTGGCAGTTCATGCAACAATTCACAGTAGGTGTCATCATGGACAGTCATCTACTGTTTGTGCTGCTTTCAAAGAGCTTTCAAGGCCCTGTCATGACCACATGTGCGGAGCTCAGCTGATAAGAGGGGGTTGGGGGAAATATGAAGGACTTTCTATAGCATCCAGCAATACAAAAACTTGCAGGGCCTGAAGTTACAAATATAAAAATACGGTATGTTACAAAATACACGGTATGTTTGCAAATTACGAAATCAATCAATGATGGACCTGATTTATATGGATTTAGATAACAAAGTATCACTCAAGGGAATGCATGATGGTTAAAAAGAGGAAATACGGTATGTGCTTGGATGTTAACACTGCACATATTTTTGAATATCATTATTCAACAGGTTGCATTTGTTTGGAGGTGTATTGATGACAACTTAGAATCTTTCTCATTGTCAAATGGCAATAAAAACTTAAAAACGTAGGCTGTTGCCGCCGATAGCATTGTGGGCAGCACGCCGACATACAGGCTGTTGCTCTACTGCTGTCCCGAGTTCGAATCCTAGCTCGAGAACTTTTCTCGATCCCGCCCACTTTGCTTCCTGTCAGCTATGATCTGTCCTATCATAAAAAGGCAAAAAATAAATCTTTAAAAAAAAAAGTAGGCTAATATATTCAAACTTTATTTACCAATGCAATATTATATCTGTTAAGGCAGCTATAGAAAAAATGTTTAGTTGCACATAGTTTTAAATGTTCATTGCAATTTGTGACAATAACTGACAGCATATTTTTATGATAATCTCTGTGTGATGTTTGTGACTCTTAAGTGATGGCTTTAGGGATGAATACTATCGAAAATTCAAAAAATGTATTTTTTTTTTTTTTTTTTTGGTAATGTGAACGTTATAGACAACGCTAAGGCGAACATTTCATTGAATTATTTTGCAAACATTATGCAATTGCTACTTTGGAATTTTGTCTACCATCTCAGGCAAACATCGAACTAAAATGTTGCAGAAAATCGTTCCATAAATGATGTATAAATAATGTTTTTGTACTAACATTTTGAGATGGTTATCATTGAATGAACGTTCTAATATCTCATTAAGTAAAATCATCATAATTATGAGGTGTTTTGATACTTTTACCACCTCTCATTAATTAATTAACAGATAAAAATCGGAACTCACTTGTTTGTAATGAACAAACATGTATTTAATTTTATAGGACATTTTAGGAAAATTGTTAATTGTTATTCTAATTTTATTACATTTTTGAAAAGAAAAAAAAAAGAAATTAACGTGAGTATTTATTTATTTATTTATTTAAAAAATACCGTTCATGCCGTTTTTAGTCGTTTGCCAATTATTCCACACTTCTACAAATGACACCAGCATTTATGGAGTGGGAGGTAACCTCTGAAGCGCGGCTGGCTTGATGCTCATATTTAGAGAGCCAGAAGTGTCCGCGGTGTTCAACATGAACCATGAGCTCTCATCTGAACTCCCCAAAAACTCTCATTACAATCTGCAATGTTTACATATGACGCAAAAGAATAAAAGTGAGAGGGAGCTGGTTTCACAGAGAGAAACACCAGGGCGATGGATAGCGATTGTGGCAATGCTTAATTCTCATGACGGATGTACAGAACCGTGATCCACAGTGTGAATTACACTTTGAAGGATATCTAATCACCACCAACAACGATGTCGGTTTTCCCCGTTGTTTTGTTTTGCCTCTTGCACATGCTGTTTTTAACGAAAATATACCTCTGTATGGAAATTGATTTTTGTGAACCTGTTCGACTTGACCGTGAAAATTTCCCAAGTCATGACAAACTGAACAAAGAACTTGTTGTTTACAGAATAAACGCTTTCAATCAGGAATTTTATCTTAATCTTCTGCCTGACTCCAGTTTTCTGGCTCCTGATGGCACATTTCAGTATGACACAACATCTTCAAGTGCATTTTTAGGAGAGGATTTTAGAAGATGCTTTTACTCCGGTGATATTAACGCAGACAGGAATTCATATGCAGCTCTCAGTCTCTGTGAAGGCATCCGGGGAGCGTTTTCTTATAACGGGATGGAGTACCTCATAGAGCGCAGGTCGACCAACACAGCGCCAGGATTGCTCTCAGATGATGCTGAAAAAACGCACATCCTCCGCAGAAGACATCTTCACGCTTCGAGCTCAACATCTAGGTGCGGAGTTACTTCTAGTTCAAACCAGGGGTCGTTAGAAAAATACAAACATGTGAAGGGACACACGAGGAACTTAAC